>JARFIW010001198.1:600000-1160000 GCA_036346225.1 Platerodrilus igneus | reverse complement strand
TAAAAAGTATGCAGTTGTCTGAATATTCCAGTTTTTATGACAATATGATTGAGATGGTTTTCAAAATTTGTTAAGGTTTACTGTTTTTTCTGTTTTTCTCTAAGAACATATCTAAAGCGCTACTATTGCTGAAGGTTACTCAGTCGCTTGTGTTTTTAGGAATATTTTGTGTAAATATAAACTTTGATTAAAGTTTGTTATATACCTAAACCTCTTGTGTGCCTTCTGGTAAATAATTTTAACATCTTTATAAAAGAGTAAGTCCAAATTATGTGAATTTCAAGCCGTTTTTAATTTTTCTTGTAGCTCTAACATCTGGGCATATAAAACGTTAACGAGTTTGTGTACGAAATCTCAATATTGACTCATAGCAAATACGGCACTAGTCATTTGTTAGCTTTAATTAAGTGCATTAAAAGCTTATATTAAATTCTATATTCAAAAATGTAGGTAGTATTGACCTTCTCTATACTTCCTCACGCAATAAAATTTATGCGTAAAGTAATCTGAATATACAGTATAGAGGAAAGAGTATTTTTTAAAGCAAATATACTTGAGTTTTTATTTCCGTAGATGGGAATGCATTCTTGGATAGTAGATTTGGAACCATTCTGTTTCAAAACTTGTTGCTTAAATAAATTATACGACATCGCAGGTTGTATTTAGATTTAAAGATATTACTTACAAAATCAAAATCAAAGAAAGAAGTGTATACTGTTTTTGATGGAACTACTGGGGCACTAGCTATAGAGGTTAAATTGCCACCATCTGACATGCAACACTCTGTAAGCACTCAACGCAAAGACAAAGATTTACTAATGAAAAACCATTGTCACAAGTAGGAATTAAACGGACAACTGTTGACATAGCTCCATTGTTCAGTTATTAGTTTGCCATTTGGAACCCGTTGTCCACCGTCGCTACAGTACTTCATTCTTCTACACTATTATGAGGTGCATATACTAAATTAATATAACCTTGTGTGTAATATGAATTGCAAAACAAGTTAAAACCTGTCTGTTGTGGAAAGGCAAATATTATTCGAAAATCAAGTTGGTAGCTGTATTGAATAATATACACAACAATCGTTCTAAAATTTTTCAACGTGTATATGCGATACGGCATGCACAAGACCACGCCATCAACTGGAGCGGAACGGGTAGTGCCCTAAGACGCTGGACACTTTAGAACTCCATCAAGAAAGAAAGGAACAGAAAAAAACACTTTGACTTTGAGCAACTAAAAGATAAAGATATCCACAAAAAATTTGAAAACAAGTCAAATGAATTGCTGAAAGATATCGGGAACATTTCTGATACAAAGGAAGTAGAAACAGAATAAAATAACATTAAATTCAGCTTAGACATGGCGGCCAGAGATATTCTGGGGTATACACAAAAAGAAAATAAGAAAGCACAGATAACAAAAGATATCCTGAATTTAATAGGAGAAAGACCAAAATACAAAAATAGATTAGACGAAACAGGAAAACAGAGATACAAACCCATAAAATGGGAAAGTATTCGCTACTGCAGGAAAGCTAAAGAACAATGGATTGATGCAAAGTGCAAAGAGGTACAAACTAAGATGGAAATAGGAAATAAAGACGAAGCATACAAACCAGTTAGAATGAATTTTAGAGATATAAAACCGGATAGCAAAAATATAAGGCATGCGGGAGGAAACGCCATTATATAAAATGTAGAGAAAATGGATAGATGACAAGAATATATAAAGAATTTATATGCAAGAGAGGAAACAACAGCATTAGAACAGGAATCAGACATTGAGAAGAACGACTTGGGATATCCTATACTTAGAGATGAGTTTGAATTTACATTAAAGGGTCTGAAAAATGGTAAAGCACCGGGTACAGATAAGGTGCAAGCAGAAACTCTAAAAACCGCCGGACAAGCAGTAACAGAATGTCTCTTCCAACTTGCAAGCTATATGTATAAGTTAGGCGAGATACCCAAAGATTTCAAACGTAACATTATAGTCACTGTACCAAAAAGAGAGGCGCGGATAGATGTAAAATTTTTGAAATATATGTTTGACATTACATGTGATTTTCCAATGATCCACCCGAAGGTACTACATTGGCCAGGAAGCGAGTTTTTGTTACCTGGAAAATTTTGAATTTTGCAGAAACCTTGCTGTTCCAAGCAAGGTAGGGATCTTTAACGTGCGTGACAACACTCACACACGGGACCTCCATTTTACCTCTCATCCGAACGAGGGTGTATTTTTGTGAAAAATGCTCGCCTAACGTTTTTCAAGCGGACCGTGTCGGGATTCGAACCCGGGACCTTGGGCGTGGTAGTCACACACATACCACTACGCCACGGAGCCGCTTATATGTTTGACAGTAACGTGTCAAAATTATTAACTACAATTGTATAAAGACGAATGGGAAAACGAGTTGAAAAAATACTAGGAGAAGATCAATTTGGGTTTAGACAAAACAGTGGAACACGGGAGGCTATTATAGCTCTGAGGGTGATAATGGAGAAAACAATAGAGAAAGGGAAAAGTGTATATATATATATATATATATATATATATATATATATATATGGTTTGTAGATCTGAAAAAAAAGCATTCGACAATGTAAAATGGAGAAAAATATTCGAAATACTCAAAAAGATTAGAATGAGTTGTAGGGATAGACGGATAGTACATAGCAGACAGCGGTAATGTAATTATGGCAGGAACGTAGAGAAGTAAATGTTAGAAAGGGATGAAACAGGAATGTGCCCTATCCCCATTAATTTTTAATTTGTACATCGAAGAGGCAATGAATATTGTCAAATGCAAGAAGACATCTGGAATTATTACACAGGAACAAACGATTGATATGCTTATATTTGTAGATGATATAGCGTTATTAGAATCTAGCAAGGAAGAGTTGGAAGCTGCTCTTAATGAATTGGAAGCAGTCCTAACAGACTGTATGTAAAATTCATTAGTCTAATAATATTTGAACCTAGTGTATAGAAAAATTCAAAAAAAATTTTTCTCTAAACTGGAACAAAGTTGTGTAAATTTTTTGTCTCTATAAATCTTTTTTCCACATTTATGCATCTGCAAGAGCACTAAAACCCCTCAATTTGCATGAAATAGTGAAGTTCCAAGGCACGGTTCTAAGCCTTATTAATTAAATTGATGAACACTATCATTTTCGTGAATACTATATTTAATTTTGGAAATAAGATCCGAACCACTTTCGGAAAAGCGTCTAAAACTACTATGTAAAGCTCTAAAGGAACAGACTACAACAGTGGGGCCAAACCTGAATCCATTTTGGTTTGCGAGTAAGCATTGAGTATGTATTTATTAGTTTCTATTGGTTCCAGGGGCGGGTTTTCAAAACCCAGCACGGTTCAAAGCGAATTCATGAATAATATCAGCGCAGTTTTTAAAGTTCAAAAACTCAAATATACGGATAAGCTCAGCTTGAAAATGTTTCTAAATAGATACAAACTACACGAGAACAACGGTTAATGACATTTTTATTGAAATTGATTTGTAGAAGTCGTTTATATCCATGGTAATTACCTATATTTTTTATATACACCGTTGGAAACAAAAAATTAACTTTGTCATAAACTATACTCAGATATCTTATTTTCTAAGTTGTTTACAGAGAAGATTGTTAAAGTGGTGTAACTGCTAAGCGAAGCTGTCAAATCCCGCTTGATTTATATAAATGATTGCAAAACAAAAACTTCTCTGTCTTAGGCTTAAATTGAATTGCTTTCGTTAAAAGTCTTTAAATCGCACCACAAAATTTTATGAGCCTGATTTAAATTTGAAATGCGATGGAAACGTCACAGCCAGCTCTCGAATGCTATAAAAAGCAGATCTTATAAAGTCATGTGTTTTGATTCTCCTTGTTCGGAAGTAATTTAACGTAATAGCACGCGCTGCTTTTTAGCATGCTGGAACACCATTTATTCTTGACGAGTAGTTGTTTCACAAATTATGGAATCCGTATGAGTTACATAATTGTATAACATATGTTCTCCAATATACGAAGGGGCTGAATGGATAAATTTGAGTGCTGCTAAATGATAGTAACATGACCTGAAATAAGAACAGCTCTCTATTATGGCATATGTTGACTAGTCGAATTAGTAGTTCAATTACCAATAACAATGGATTGACAGTATTTACACATCGGTCCTCCTTCCCACGTGAGACAGGGGATAGACCCCAAAAATAATGTTGATTTAATACAAGTGGGAGGTCCAATTACTTATTAAGTGTTTACTATATTTTATTAATAAAAATAATCTTAGTAGCTTAGGATTCTTTTCACTGAACGGCATTATCACCGTCTGTGCATATTTGTATACTAGAATTTCTAAAAACTTAGTTTAAATAATATGCCAAGTTTGTTTCTGTTTATTAAAAAACTAGTAAAAGTTATCGAAACCATGCTGCAGGCAAACCTAATCTGTTGCTGGGAATCGGTAGAAATTTCATTCATCCAGAATGAATCATGCAACAATTTTGTTCTGATACTTGTACAGCGATTCCTAAATGGCAAAAATTCATAAAACCGTTTAAAAAAGCCCTTAGGTTGAAGTAAATTTTCATTAATGCATATGACGTTTGTTTTTTATTAACGCCGAATTATAATTGTCCTTCAAGGGCAATTATTGTCTTTTAGTTACATTTTGTAATTATAGGACTAACTTCTAAAAAGCTTTTTGTTTTTGGCTATGTACATTCACAGCACCTTGGATATAATTTTAAATTTTCAGTGTTTAATTTACTGTTTCAATTTATTTACAAAAATAACACAAGACATATAACCAAGAGAAAACCAATTAGTCAAGTAATAAAACTTTTTTGAATTAAGAAAAAGCTCTAATTTCCAGCAAGTGTTAAAAAATGTTCAGTTACAAATTTTAACCCGAATGGAATATTTTTCGATATTATTCATAATATTTTGTTTATTTTCTGTGCATCAGTTTTAATTTTCAAAGTCTGTTGGCTTAGTTATAAGTACTCGCATATTTCTGTATAAAGAAAAAGTAGTGCCTATGTTAAGAACAAATATGCAATCCGTTCAATGGGTAAAAATTGCACCAAAACGCGTTCTGTACAATGCTAAACGACCAAACACTGATATTTCGGGTAGTGGCCGTTTAAAAACACAAACAATTCGTTCCCGAAATTTAAAAACAAACATAATACAAAATTCACGCTATGGTTCTTTCCAAAACGTTCAGAACGCGTTCTTGTTAGTTAGTATTTGCCATAATGCGTTTTGAGATTCATTTCAGCTTACATTTGCATTTTCATTATTCTGAACGCATATTTATTCCGAATAAAAAGTATCTTATTACTTGGTAAAATTAAAATATATACATTCCTTGCAGTTACTGATAATACTTTTTACAAATAAAGATAATGAAAGATCTAAAAATGTACCCATCAAAACAGTAGCATAATTTATTTGCATTTGCAGGCGCTGTTAGAATGGCACTTAGAGTTAGATGTAACGTTCTTTAACCTACTTTGTATTTTTAGTCAATGCAGTACCTTTTGCAGCAGCAACTTACAAGGCCGTGCTTGCTTCCCAAGTATAAGAATGATACGTAACGAAGAGACACAGAGGTAAAAGGACATCTGTAAAAACGATAAAGTTTGAGTCCGCCGTTGTGAATTCGTTAAAAGCATGAAGCTTCTGTGAAGCTCCGCTTTGGTACTTAGTTGGTACATCCCAGAAGCATCGGTGTTCAAAGTAGTCAGACGTCCGCGGTCCATATCGGGCACTCTAACGACAACGTTTTTCCCTGTTTCAACGGGAACAAGTCTTGAGTTTAAGATCGACATCATTTGTTCAGCCTGTTCTTCTTAACAGATTGCGCAATTTGACGTTCAGAACGAATTGAGTATTTTTTAAAACACAAATCGCGCGTAAGTTCTTAACAAAAGCCCTTATAACATTCACAGTATTTTCGAAATATTACGTGAACATATCAATCACATTTGAAACACTTATGCTCCATCGAAGACTGTTTAGCGCCAATTGCACAATAGATTTTTAATTTGTCATTTTCTGTAAGGTTATGTTTAACATCAACCTGGAAGTTGAGAACATTTTCTTTGATAGTTTCAAATTCCTTCAACTCTCTATCAGGTACTGAAAAAATTGCATTATCTTCGTCTTTAGTCGAAGCAAAGGCGGTTTTAGTTCTTCGTTATTTAGTGAAAAATACAAGTTTTGTGGAAAAGCAGCATCCGCTAGTTCAATCTTTTGCACAATTCCGAATATTGCTATATTGGGGATGGGTTTTATTCCTGTATAATGAAACCGGTTGCTCGTGCTTTGAATAAAACGCAAACCTTGAGCCCATTTTTAACAGTCATTGTCCGACATCCATGCTACAGCATATTTCGAAGATCTTGATTGGATTTCGCAACCGACTGTTGACTGTAAGAATACCGTGGCTTACCATGGACGATTTTTAATCCCGGCCACAATACTGCAGAAATTCGTGGTAATATGGTTTGCAGATTCCCGTCCATTGTCGCTCCGAAGTATAAATGGAGCATCAAAAATGCAAAAGATAACTATGGTTTGATAAGTCATTCCTTCGACTCTTTTGGTCATCAGCGGGCGAAGAATTGTGTATTTTAGTCAAATGATCCTGGTAGCTTAAAATAAACTTATACTCGCCATCGAATTCTGAATGCATACCCATTATATCAAGTTCACATCGAACGTTCATTTTAACTAAAGAAATTGAACACACTACCACCCCGTGCCTTGGTACTTTCTTCATTAATTGATATTGTCTGCAAAGGGTCAAATAAAGGTCAATTACTTGACGAGATACATTGCAGTACTTTTTTTTTATTTCAACATTTAGTATTGAAAATACAAGGAAAGTTAGTCAAATATAAAAATAATTTTTATGCAACTAGAATAAAGAAAAAATACACTGCTTATATAGCGGCGAAACTTTCAAAGGGCTTGGAAAGTATGTGAATTAATTTTTGGAAGACAAGGCGCGTAATATGTTAGTTAAGAGCAAACAATTTCAGATGAAATGTGCAATATGTTCCAAACAGGATGCAGTTAATATTCTGCTATTGTCAAAAATACTATAAAACTGTTTCCCTATTCATGTGTCACTTTTTAGAAATCACTTGAATGGCGAAAAGGATGAGGGATCTTCTCTTGTTACCAAAATACGATGTTTACATATAGTATTTCTCGTGATTATCAAATATTGCCTTTATCTAGGTGACTCCGTTACGTGGTTGGTATGCATGTGCCTATTATGCCAAAAGTACGAGTTTGAATCCTAGCACGGTCCGTTTAAAAATTGATCCAATTGCATGTCAACAACGTCGTCTCCAGTAGTCAAACTATTTAATCTGACTTGTTTTGAGTTTTGAGCAAATTGGTGAATTTAAAATTCCACTTGAAAAGTACACAATTTCTTCCAATCGAAGCATGAGAATGTTATTGTAGAATCTGCACACATACCACTACAGCAAATAACTTGGATGACAAGTTGAAGACCACCATATAAATCAAAACCAACTTCTATTATATGGTTGTCTTACCAACTAGTTGGTTGATATTTAATTGTGGTACTCGCACATCACTTGTAACGTCAACACAAGAAAAATCCATCTTTAACTTGTAACTTTGACCAAACTTGACGGTACTTTGACGACTAATGTACTGGAACATGGCTCCCTCGCCTTTTATGGCGAAGGTCGAGCGTGCGCAGCTACATATTATGTTAATTGGCGTTATATGCAAGTCTTGACTGAAAAAGTGACGCTTAGAATTGTTTGATAGTGGGTTTTACCTGTTTGTATTTAACCACCAACACCATTTTTAGAATTTTTATAAAAAATTACTCAGCAGTATTTTTAATATAACTCCGTCGTGTAAAATATCAATTATTATTGTGTCTTTCTTCAGGTTCTCAAGTCCTTCGGAATTTTCTTCAAATCGGACGACCCCTTACTGATTTACAGATCAACCTTTTTCAAACCAAATGGGGTTCATCTCTAATCTATTTCTAAACAGTATTGTTGTGTCTTTTGAGATAAACCCATTGTGTAACTTATCAAATTAGTATAGGATTTTCCTAGGGAATCAAAATCAATTATCACGTCGTATAAAATTAGCTGCAACAAAGACCCGCATAGTGTTTTAATATTCAAAAACCTAACAGCAAAACACCTATGCATTTTTATTTAGATTTAACTCAATAATAGAATAATATTCAAAAAATATTTATTAATATCTGGGATTATTAAAATTTTCAATTAGTGCATCCACATTCAAATAATTAAACCAAATGGTAAAATATATATTAATTCTGCACGGTGGGCTATAAAGTGGTTCGGTAATCTATTTTAAATGTAGTTCAAAATATGACATATTTTCTAAATGAATTTAGTGAATTGCATGATCATTGATATAAACTTCCTAAATATGTTGAGAGATATATCAAGTACGGTCTGCGAAATGATGTCAACAAATCTAAAAATTATTTTATAATCGTCGAGCGGATTCAAACCTATTATGATTTTGGAAGAAGATTTTGTTATGGCGAATGGTTTTTTAAATAGCAACTTGGTTCGCTCTAACTAAATTGCGGCGTTTATACAATTTTTATGCGCTGCGGTCGACTGGTTTCCCAAATCCTTAATTTTCTCCCACTCATTGTTTGTAATTTTTAGTTCCTCCTGGAAATAAACCTGCTCGATGTGCTTCTCGTTGTGTTTTTTTTTATGGCGTCACATCCAGTAAAAACGCTTTTACACACACTGCATGCGATACTTAAAATGTTCATTTTATAAAAAGTTAATGAATAACAGTTTTTGAATTATACATGTAAATATTAATTTCTTCTACGTTTACAGGTTAAAATTTAAACTAATACTTACTCTTCTTTGTCGATAGTCCTCCAAAATTTTCAAAGACGGAAAATTTTGTAACACTATTAATTTCACTTTGAACGACTTTACGTTTTACAAAAATAAATTTATAATGAACTTTTCGTATCATTTCCTTGTATTTATGTACATAGAGAAAGTATAAGTAAAATTTTCCTTACATTTACCCAATTTAAATCAAATTATAGAATGCGTATTTACGTATATTAACTAGAATTGTGAAGGATACTTTTATTAAATTAATAGTCAGACGTCATTGACAAAACAATGCAAGGCTGATGATCATACATTTTACTAAATTTATTTAGAAAATACGTCTTACTTTGAAATACATTTAAAATAGATTATCGAACCACTTTCTAGCCCACCGTGCAGAACTAATATATATTTTACTTTTTGGTTTAATTATTTGAATGTGGATGCACTAATTAAAAATTTTGTCCATCTTAGATGTTAATAAATATTTTTTGAGTTTTACTCTATTATTGAGTTAAATCTAAATAAAAATGCAGAGGTATTTTGCTGTTAGGTTTTTGAATATTAAAACACTATTCGGGTTTTTGTTGGAGCTAATTTTAAAAGACATGATAATTGATTTTGATTTTTCAGGAAAATTCTGTGCTAATTTGATAGGTTACACGATGGGTTTATCTCAAAAGACAGAGCAATACTGTTTAGAAATAGATTAAAGATGAACCTAATATAGTTTGTAAAAGTGTTACGTTTTGCCTTACTAATGGGGTTTTTACTCCTATTTTGCCAACTGAAAGGCACAAGGATAATTAAGGAAGATTTGCTGATGTTGTAAAGAGCCCAAGATTAGTGTAGATGGAAAACGGCTCATAGATATGGAATCCTCCAAAGGCTAAGCGGCTAGTCGAGTGACTTGTTCTGGGTAGAACATGAGTTGGGGTCGGGGTTGGATCACAACCAAAAATATAGTAAATATGGCGCCACTGAATTTTTGAATACAATGGAGACCTAATTTTAGTCTGTTTGTATAAGGGGAATGTGGAAACCTATGCTCAAATACCGCTGTACTAAAAATATCACGTGAACATAACCCTTACATATGCTTACCGTCTGGCTCGATATTGATTGATAAAGATGCACTGCTACACCTATAATCAAATTAAACTAAGACTAGCACAGTTTGTGCATTTTGTTAATTAATTCAAAAAGTTTATAATTACTAAGAATCAAACCTCATTCATTCCAACTAATAATCATAGACATGACCGAAATGAATTTCTATTCCCTTAAGTATCAGTTTGAAAATTATTTACAATGATTTTTCTTAACAAATTTACTTCAAAAAATTCGACTAGGTTATAGTTAAGAAAAATATGTACTTATATACACAATAATCTTCTCAACACCTATATCTTACAAAAATTAAATAGTGTTGTTACTTTTACATTATAAAAAATTAGCAATGATTATTCTTGTTAATGTTCAAACTTAATTATTAAGAATGACTAATGGTATACTACAGAATTTTTACTAGTCTTCAGTAGTACTACTTAGAGACTTCACATTTAATTTGCATAATAAAATATTTCAATTAATAAATATTGTACAGCAAAATGAAACAATTCAGTTATCTGAACTTAGATAATTTTATATTCAACATAATAGTTTCAATTTTGTTAAGTCTTGAAAGTTAACACTTAATATACATATATACTGCCCTCTGTAATCATTTCATTCGCACTAATGAAAAATAAAAATGAAGTTTATCAGGCACAAATAACGAGAATATCCAAAGGTCAACAACATAACGAACTTGAAAATTTCCTAGTCGAACTATATAAAAAACTTACTTGTTTGTCATTTCAAATGTTGTTACAACTTGAACGTACTAATGAACAACTAATTACATACCACATGTTTGTGCCTCAAAAGAATAATTGCGATGTACCTAAACCATTTTCGGAATATTTAATGATAATTGAAATCTTCTTGTTACATTAATAATTAGGTTAGAATTCTCCAAAATTACATAAATTAAATAATCTTGTTACAAAATATCAAACGAACATCCACGTGTATCCACGTCAAGTAATCTGCACTGAAAATTAAAATTAACAAGGGCCCTGAGGCTTGACAATACTTACTGTTGTTCAAACGCCAATTTTTAACACATACGTCTAGTTTAGTGCAAACATATTCTGTGAAGCGTCGACATAGAGTGCCTCAACAAAGACGATTTTACTTTAAGTCGACTGTTTTTCTTCACATGGTTCTAACACCAAGCATAACAACTTGACAACATGTTCTTATCACAAAAACGACTTTTTTAACTAACAGCCCAGGTGAAAGTGCCGTATTCTGACATATCCTACCGCTTGACAACAGTTACAACGATCTTTATAATTATTAAAGGTAGCAAATCTTATGATGACACCTGTAAATGGTATTTTATGTCACCGCTCAACTTGTAATTTATGCTCGCGGTTTTAAAGCTTATGTTAGATTAAACAACATGTAATAAATATTACGTAAAAATGTGTTGAATTGACCTTCTATAAAAACAACAACATAAATATTTGTCAAAGTATTGCGGGAAAATAAACTTGTTACAAAAGGTTGATCTGTAAATCAGTAAGGGGTCGTCCGATTTGAAAAAAATTCCGAAGGATTTGAAAAACTGAGAAAAACACAATAATAATTGATATTTTACACGACGGAGTTATATTAAAAATACTGCTGTGTAATTTTTTATAAAAATTCTAAAAATGGCGTTGGTGGTTAAATACAAACAGGTAAAACCCACTATCAAACAATTATAAGCGTCACTTTTTCAGTCAAGACTTGCATATAACGCCAATTAACATAATAAGTAGCTGCGCACGCCCGACCATCGGCATAAAAGGCGAGGGAGCCATGTTTCAGTGCATTAGTCGTCAAAGTATAGTCGAATTTGGTCAAAATTACAAGTTAAAGATGGATTTTTCTTGTGTTGACGTTACAAGTGATGTGCGAGTACCACAATTAAATATCAACCAACTAGTTGGTAAGACAACCTATAGGTTAGGCGAATTTCCACCTAATCTCACCACCATATAATAGAAGTTAGTTTTGATTTATATGGTGGTCTTCAACCTGTCATCCTAGTTATTTGCTGTAGTGGTATGTGTGCAGATTCTACGATAGCATTCTCATGCTTCGATTGGAAGAAATTGTGTACTTTTCAAGTGCAATTTTAAATTCACCAATTTGCTCAAGACCCGAAACAAGTTAGGTTAAATGGTTTGACTACTGGAAACGACGTTGTTGACATGCAATTGGATCAAGATTTCAAATTGCAGATAATCACAGCCTTTAATAGAAGTATATGGCTGCTGAACAATTTTGAAGAAGAGAATTTACATAATATGGAAATTACGAAAGATCGGAATGTTGTTCTGCTACCTGCGTACGAGTACATTAAGCTATTAAATTTGCAAGAATTAATCTGTTTTAAAATGACTAAGTTGATTAGTAGAAACTTCCCAGAATTTTACGAAAAATTTGTAGGTGATATAAAAAATGTATGTGGAAATACGACGGACGAAAAAAGCGTTCAAACGTTATTAGAGGAAGAGAGCCGTGCCAGTATTTCTCTGTCTAATGATTGCAGCAATTTAAATTACTCGACAGTGTTGGAAATCATTAAATGTTACCTTATCCAATACTTAGAAGATGCGACTGCGAGGCAATCGCTTGCGCAAATGTTTAGAGATTTGGCTATCCTAAATTCGCCAGACTCTGGTTACCACAGCGGTTTATAGATGTAATCAATACATACATGTATATATTTTATTAAAAACAATATATTTCTTGATAAAGTTGATTTTACTTATTTGTATCGCCAACATTAGCAAAAATTATTAATAGACGTATTAAACTATCTTGTTTTTTTATTACTAGGTTTAAAGTGGTGTAACCGATAACTGCATTCCTTTTAGCGTCACCAAATATGTGGTTAATAGTATGGAACGTTGAACTGGAATTTTCTCAAAATGAGCAGTAAAGCCAGGGACAATTTTTAATTCTGGTAAATACAATTAATTGCTTCGTAGGAATATTCGAGTTTCACTTCCAAATAATTCACAAAACTGATCTCGTCATGTATTTAAAGCAAATTAGACTTTACACTAATTAACTGCGCTTGCAAATGCGATACAACTTTCGCTCGGTGATTCATTTGGAAATTAAACAAATCATAATACAAAAAATAAATTTGTTGGTAGTAGGGCTAAGTCCTACTGTATTGTAAGCGAGAAAGACGCGATTAAAAAGATTAAAGGGGTCTCACGAAGTGTAGTTAAGAATACTAATGTATATAGTTTTAAGGACATTGTACATAATAATTCTGGTACCCTTATGCATAAACACCAACTGTATACCCGGTTAATTACTAAAATTAGTTTGTCCGGCAAGGATGGCAAAAGGTACATCATCCCTAATAGTACAGCAACCTACGCATGGGGGCATAAAGATATAGGATAGTTACATATATATGTATATATTTTATTGTGTATGTATTATAGTAGCATGTAAGTTAGTTATAAGACATACCCACTACCCCCATTCTTAATAATCCCTTCGCTCCCCGCAGCATGTGTTTACCTTCACGCGGTGTCGCTGGAGGGTAAAATATATTGTAAGATTAGCGACAATATGTCTTATTTACCGAAAACTCGTTTCCTTTCTTTTTAAACACATTAATGTCTTTTTGTTACAGGATACTTTCACTTGCTTGGATTCGGCTACACGAAGAAAATAAAATAATGTTATACTTTGCAATGTAAAAATTGTATTCTATTAGTTTATTAAACTGTGAATCGGATAAAATAAATTATTAAACTTTTGTGTTGTAACATTATTTTGTAATGTTAACGAATAAACAAATAAATTAATTAATTAAAATTCAGTAACTTGCATAACTTATAGACAAAAATTCCACAATAAGTTGCTTCATATTTCAGTCAGACTTCCTTATAATAAAAGACCAGGGTTACAAATAACTTCAGGCTAAACTATTGTAAATTCCAGCGGCTTTCATCATTTAAAGCTCTACTCTCGTAAATCAAATACAATAAACCTCTTAAGGTTTAGGTCGGTTACAGATTGACGAATCTGATAAAATTAAAATGGAATAGTACACCTTTTAGCGTAAATCAAGGAAAGCAATTTACAGTTTGAAAAGCTTAACATTCTTAATAATTTCGTTGATTGACAGCGGGTTATAGAAAACGAAACATTATAAATAGCGAAAACTATTTCCAGTTTGATTTGTTCAAATATTACAAGTAATTTTAAGTAGTCTGGAGACATCCATTGTATTTAAAATCCATTTCGGCTCAAGTAGGTTAGCCGGTCTTTGTTAGTGGCAGACTACTGTCGCCATAGGTAGGTTCCACATTTCAATAATTAAGAAATTCGTAGAAGGTACAATATAATTTAAACCCTTGGGAAAATAATTGCTTCCGTGACTTTCATCTAAAAAGGGTTGGATTTGGTTTCTGAAATCTTGTTTTGTGGGAGGTTCTGTTCAGTCATTGGATAACAGAAGATGTCGTACATAATGATTAGGGTAAGAATTAGTCTATATAACTTAAGGCTTTAGCCAAGTAAGTGAGTTTTCCAATGGGGCTGTCCGTGGTCAAGAAGTAGAAAGAAACGTAGTTCGCAAGTAGCGTTCTCCGGCATCACAGATATAATATTTCACTTAGTATCACGATATTAAAAATTGGAAAGGAGTGATTACTTTTCCAATTCGCGAGGGTTATGCTCATATGTTCGTGGATTTATAGTGATACAAGGTAACTATTAAAAAGCTTGTACGCGTGTGACGCACAAGTAAGTGATATTGTCAAGATCCTGCCGGGTTCGTGTGCCAGTCAATTCTTTAAAAATTACAAACAGAAGCAACATGCGAGATTCTCTTCTCTAATTTAAGAACTGTTCTACGTTGGAAGACAAACCCTCAAACAATGGACAATTTTTAGTAAGTAAGTTTTATAGTTAAGTAGCATGACCAATTTTTAGTTAATTTATTTGTTAGAACGTTTTGGCCATAAACCGTAGAATTAATTTAGTGTACGATTTATAATATGAATTTTCCTTCATATACAAGTGTTTGATAACTACTTATGTACTAAAAATTTTCATAAATTCCATAGTCACCTATTCACTTAAATTTCTAAACTAAAATCAATGAATGTAAGAGGTTCACGTTTATTGCTCTGTGAATTAAATAGTTTTGTTTGCCGTTGATTAAGTCAATAGTTTTTTTATTTTTTTATCATGGAAGTTGCATAAGTAGTAAAAAAGTGAAGAATTGATTAAAAGGAACAATTGTCCTCCTTGGGATGACAAGTCTCTCAAGGTTTTGTACGAACATTTGGACATTCTCGACTTGTGTGGCGCCCTTGGCAATTGTAATTAAGCCACAATATTTAATGAAAGGTAAGTGCCAAATCTTTTTGTAGTATATTATAAATTAATTTAACCAGATTTCAGTAATACAAAGTGTTAATTCAAACAATTATGTAGAAAACGTGCACCGACGTGCTGGAATTGTCACCAGTTAGGACATTTTCAGATCGATTGTAGACAGATAAGACGAACGAACTATTGTTATAAATGTGGCACTGACAATGTTACGTTGAACCGTTGTCCGCGTTGTCAAAAATATAGAAATAATTTAAACTAAAGGAAGGGGCATTAGATAGTCGTATAGTGTCCCGCACATTTTATAATTCGACGAAACATGTTCAAAATATGATTTATGATAAAGAAGAAAAATTTCAAAAAAATAAGGTTATGTTAGATTATGTAATAAACCAGTCTAAAAATGACGAACGTCCTTATGTAAGTGTAGATATTTTAGGAACAAAGATTTTAGCTTTATTAGATTCAGGAACAACAAATATAATTTTAGGAGAAAACACTTGGGAATTTTTATCAAAATTAGGTTTAAAATTAAAAAGGAAAGAAGAAGAATGTCAATTGGCAAATGGTATAATTTTATAAGTTTTGGGAACAGTTACGTTGCCCATTAGATTAAAACAACGTTTAGTGGTGTTAGACGTTTTGATAGTACCAGATGTTCAGCATACTTTAGTTTTAGGAATAGATTTTTGGAAAAATATAGGAATAATACCAGACATTCTTAAAGGCGAATACATCTTTGCAAAATTAGATACTATCAAAAAGAGAGAGAACCGATTTTACATTCGGCATTAGATTTAACAGTAGCACAAAGAAAACTGTTAGATACCAGTATTGAAAAATATTTTTCTGATTTACCTGAACTAGGTCGTACCGATTTAGTATATCATAAAATTAAAGTTAATAGCGAACCAATTAAGCAAAGATACTATCCAGTTTCACCTACAATGCAAAAACATATAGATAACGAGTTAGATAAATTATTACAATTAGGAGTAGTTCAAAAAAGCAACAGTTCATGGTCAAATCCAATTTTTTTAGTGAAGAGAAAAGACAATTCTTATCGTTTTGTGGTAGATTTCAGAAAGTTAAACAAAGTAACAGAAAAAGACGCGTATCCAATTCCGTACGTCTCCTCCATATTAGATAAATTGCGCGACGCGAAATTTATTACAACTTTAGACATTAAATCCGTTTATTTTCAAATTCCACTAGATAAAGATTCTTATAAATATACAGCTTTCACTATACCTAATCGAGGGTTATTTGAATTTACACGTTTACCTATGGGTCTTTCAAATGCACCCAGTACATGGTCTAGATTAATAGATAAAGTGTTAGGTCCAGAATTAGAACCTTTCGTATTTTGCTACCTAGATGACGTCATAATTTTGACAAACTCTTTTGACAAACACCTAGAAATAGTACAGGAAGTTTTTAACAGACTTTCACGCGATGGACTGACTTTAAGTAAGGAAAAATGCCACCTTCGTAAAAGTGAATTATAATATTTAGGTTACGTAATAAATGAAAACGGTCTCTTAGTAGATCCAGATAAAGTAAAAGTTATTTTAGAAATACCAACACCAAAAACTGTAAAAGAAGTAAGACGAATAATCGGAATGGCTTCTTGGTATCGTCGATTTATCGAGGGATATAGTACCATTATAGCTCCATTGACCGCATTGCTGAGGAAAAATAGAAAATTTGTTTGGGAAGAGTGTTTGAAACAGCCTTTTCTACTATAAAAATTGCTTAATTTCAGCACCAATTTTAACTTGCCCAAATTACGAATACGAATTTACAATTCAGTGTGACGCATCAGATTATGGAATTTCGGGTGTGTTGACGCAGAGTATTGATGGAAACGAACAAGTAATATATATATATATATATATATATATATATATATATATATATATATATATTTCAAGATCTCTAACTCAAAATGAAAACAAAATTTACCGTAACAGAAAAGGAGTGTTTAGCAGTTCTATTCAGTATAGAAAAGTTACGTCCATATATAGAAGGAACACATTTTACCGTCATAACGGATCATCATTCTTTAATTTGGTTAAACAATTTACAAAATCCAAATGGTCGACTGTGTAGATGGGCCATCAAATTACAACAACACGACTTTGACATAATTCACAGAAAAGGCAAAGATAATGTAGTCCCAGATGCATTATCGAGGGCTGTACCAATAATTGAAACTATACAAATTAAAAATGAAAACAACAACTCTGAAAATTCTACGCTAATAATACCAGACACAAAAATTGTAAACGAAAATACTAAAAACAATAAAGAAGAAATTCAAAAATCAAACATTCAGTATGATAATTGGTGTAAAAAGATGATTAATAATGTTGAAAAATATCCAATAAAATATAATCGTTGGAAAGTAATAGACCACAAATTATTTAAACATGTTAAACCAAAATTTCAAAATTTAACTGAAGAGACAGACAACTGGAAAGAAGTAATTCCAAAATCACAAAGGAAAGAAATTTTAAAACGTTTTCATGATGAACCGACGGCTGGTCATTTAGGAATTTTTAAAATTTATGAAAGGATATCTCAGAAATATTTTTGGCCGAAATTAAGTGCAGAAGTAGCAACATATATAAACCAATGTAAAATTTGTATTTCACACAAACCAGAACAAAAACTTCCAGCAGGAAAAATGTCAAGACATCCAATAATTTCCAAACCTTGGCAAATGATATCCATAGATTTAGTAGGTCCACTACCTAGAACTACTAAAGGACATACATGCATTTTATCTGTAGTTGATACATTTACAAAATTTCCACTATTTCTCCCGTTAAGACAAGCCACTGCATCGTCCGTAGTTCAAAAGATAGAAGAGTTTATAATTTTACTTTTTGGAGCACCACAATATGTTGTAGTAGATAACGGTGTACAATTTCGAAGTCATTTATTTAAAAATTTAATGAACAAATACAAATCCAAAATTATTTTTAATGCATATTATCATCCACAAGCAAATCCTGTTGAAAGAGTCAACCGCGTTTTAAAGACAATGTTGGCATCTTATGTGTCAGATAATCAGAGAGTATGGGACAAGATATTACCCATGATTTCGTGCGCTGTTCGTACCGCAGTTCATGAAATAATAGGCATGTCGCCATATTTCGCAAATTTCGGTAGAGAAATGGTAATAGATAGTTCCTCTTTTGGTGAAATAACTGATTCAGAAAACTTAACCGATGTTCAATTTTCAGAAAGAAAACAACTAATAGAGCGTATTCCAGAATTAAATAAAGTATACCAGGAAATAACACAGAAATTAGAAATAGCGTATAATAAATCAAAACATAACTATGATTTACGTAGACGAAAAGTAGTATTTTCAGTGGGAGATACAGTCTGGAAGAAAAATTTTGTACTCTCAGACGCATCAAAGTATTTCAATGCCAAATTAGCATCGACATATGTAGGTCCTTTTACCATAACAGAAAAAGTTTCAATAAACACTTAAGAATTAGCCGATGAAACAGGTCAATCCAGAGGAGTTTGGCATGTTAAAGATTTAAAAGCAAATCCAATTGGATATGACGAATAAAAATAGTTATGAAAACTTAATATTAATAAAAATAACCTAATATTAATAATTAAGAAACTTGTAAACGACGCTTATAGTGTTGAAATTTTTAAACAACAACTTAGTTTTAAGAATACTAGTTAGGATAAAAAATAAGGATAGAAAAGGATAAGTTAGTAAATAGGAATAAAAGAGTAAATCCCTTAACACAAATTTTTGGAAAAAAACTCCTTTTGTAAGGGGAGTGTAACATTATTTTATAATGTTAACGAATAAACAAATTAATTAATTAATTAAAATTCAGTAACTTGCATAACTTATAGACAAAAATTCCACAGTAAGTTGCTTCATATTTCAGTCAGACTCTCTTATAATAAAAGACCAGGGTTACAAATAGCTTCAGGCTAAACTATTGTAAATTCCAGCGGCTTTCATCATTTAAAGCTCTACCCTCGTAAATCAAATACAATAAACCTCTTAAAGTTTAGGTCGGTTACAGATTGACGAATCTGATGAAATTAAAATGGAATAGTACCTTTTAGCGTAAATAAAAGAAAGCAATTTTTAGTTTGAAAAGCTTAACCTTCTTAATACTTTCGTTGATTGACAGCGGGTTATAGAAAACGAAACATTATAACTAGCAAAAACTATTTCCAATTTGATTTGTTCAAATATTACAAGTAATTTTAAGTAGTCTGGAGACATCCATTGTATTTAAAATCCATTTCGGCTCAAGTAGGTTAGCCGGTCTTTGTTAGTGGCAGACTACTGTCGCCATAGGTAGGTTCCACATTTCAATAATTAAGAAATTCGTAGAAGGTACAATATAATTTAAACCCTTGGGAAAATAATTGCTTCCGTGACTCTCATCTAAAAAAGGGTTGGATTTGGTTTCTAAAATCTTGTTATGTGGGAGGTTCTGTTCAGTCATTGGATAACAGAAAATGTCGTACATAATGATTAGGGTAGGAATTGGTCTATATAACTTAAGGCTTTAGCCAAAAGAAGGGATTTTATTTCCAATGGGGCTGTCCGTAGTCAAGAAGTAGAAAGAATCGTAGTTCGCGGGTAGCGTTCTCCGACATCACAGATATAATATTTCACTTAATATCACGATATTAAAAATTGGAAAGGAGTGATTACTTTTCCAGTTCGCGAGGATCATGCCCATATGTTCGCGGATTTAGAGTGATACAAGGTAACTATTAAAAAGCTTGTAGGCGTGTGACGCACAAGTAAGTGATATTGTCAAGATCCTGCCGGGTTCGTGTGCCAGTCAATTCTTTAAAAATTACAAACAGAAGCAACAAACAAGATTCTCTTCCCCAATTTAAGAACTGTTCTACGTTGGAAGACAAACCCTCAAACAATGGACAATTTTTAGTAAGTAAGTTTTATAGTTAAGTAGCATGACCAATTTTTAGTTAATTTATTTAGAACGTTTTGGCCATAAACCGTAGGATTAATTTAGTGTACGATAATATGAGTTTTCCTTCATATACAAGTGTTTGATAACTACTTATGTACTAAAAATTTTCATAAATTCCATAGTCACCTATTCACTTAAATTTCTAAATTAAAATCAATGAATGTAAGAGGTTCACGTTTATTGCTCTGTGAATTAAATAGTTTTGTTTGCCGTTGATTAAGTCAATAGTTTTTTTATTTTTTTATCATGGAAGTTGCATAAGTAGTAAAAAAGTGAAGAATTGATTAAAAGGAACAATTGTCCTTCTTGGGATGACAAGTCTCTCAAGGTTTTGTACGAACATTTGGACATTCTCGACTTGTGTGGCGCCCTTGGCAATTGTCATTAAGCCACAATATTTAATGAAAGGTAAGTGCCAAATCTTTTTGTAGTATATTATAAATTAATTTAACCCTTCTTGCAAAATTTTAACCCTTTATATGATCCACGACCTTCCGCTAGCTAGTGCCGGTGACCCCCCTTTAATTTTTGTTTTACAGACCGCCCCCATTTTATAATTTTGCTGGAAAATACATACGTAGTAGCTTTTCCGCCTGTAACAGTGTGCCTAATTCCTTTGTGTTAATACCTCTAAGTGTTTGGTTAAAGGATTCTAGATGTTATAAAGGAAAGGTGATTGGTTAATCGCTGCTGGTAAAAAGAAGAATCCTAAAACGAGGGTAACTACCGGGAGGATGAAGCAATCTGAAAAATTCCTAGCAATTTGAGAAAAATCTGATATTAAGTGATACTAAACAAGGTAAATTTATCTCGTGGGTGAAAATGTGGAGAAAGATTTATCTCGCAGAGTGTATGTGCGTAAAACGGTAAGGGCAACCCTCCCTCACCGTTTAACACACATACACTCTGCGAGATAAATCTTTCTCCACATTTCAAATCTGTTTACAGATTCAGATTCTGCGTAAAACTCTAGACTAATTTGATGTATTGCATTGGCTAAAAAATTTATAAGGACGGTCAGAAATCGCTGGTGTTAAAAAATCTGAAAATGAAGGTAGCTCCCTGGGGGATGATACAATGCAAAAAATTTAGAAATTCGGATAGCTGATAAAAATCTAATATTAATTGATAGCAAACAAAATAGATTTCTCTCGAAGATGAGCTAAACAAGATATATTTATCGCACCCGATGAAAATGGCTAGTCGAAGAAAACTATTTTTGTTCAGATGCTTCTAAAAAATCCTAGAAATTCAGGTAGCTGAGAAAAATCTAATATTAATTGATGCCAAACAAGATATATTCATCTCGAAAGATGAAAATGACTAGTCGAAGAAAACTATTTGATCCAGAACGAGGAGGAAATGAGGATGCTGGAGGAAATGAGGAGGTGGTTCGTCACTAAACCATCTACTTGGAGGTTCCGTGTGTGAGTGTTGTCATGCACGTTAAAAATCCCTACTTTGCTTGGAACAACAAGGGTTCGGCAAAATTCAAAATTTTTTATATAAAAAACTTGATTCCTGGCCAATGTAGTATTTTCGCGCGGAGCATTGGAAAACTCACATATAGGGCCGATTATTATTATCTATGTAAAACTGCATCTTTTTGAAAACCTCTCGAAAAAACTTTAAATAGTTTGGCAGTCTACTGAGGGTGCAATTTAAAAAACTATAAGTTAATGTTATATTCTCAAAAATGTTATAAATGATAGACATTTATGTGCACCACAGTAATATACGTAAAAAATTAAATACAAATTTTCAAAAAGGTTTTTGGCTATTCTTCCTACCTAATGAGTTATACGAATTAATAAAATTGTTAAAAATATCAATAACGAAAAATACGAAATGTTAACATCATCATGTTTTGAAAACAAAAGAAGATCGCGTATATCTGTGATTCAATTGACCTCAAAAAATGGGTCCATGAATCTGCAAATAGTTTTAGTCTGTCTTTAATAATAACAGAGTTTGTTACCCATTAACAACACCCAATTTGGGACATGTGCATTCAGTAAAATTATTGCCTGCCAATCTAACGTTTGGATTTATGCGAGTTCTACTAACAATAATAATATTGTAGCGGGCTACTACTACCGCGTTTCTTTAATTTAAAACAAGTAATAACATACGTCTTTATTACTTACTGTTCACAAGTCTAATTAACAGTATATGCCTTATTTATAGATGTTTTCAGGACACTTAACAATGAAGCACTATTACACTAATGAATTGACAAGCACTAATATCTTCTTAAACTAACTTCTCTACCATAGGTCCACTAACACAACTATTTGTTTATGCACTTCTATTTATTTATGTATACTACAACAAGCTGCATGTACATTAGACACAGCATATCACGGTTATATATACTTCTAAAGCTCCAAACTACTATTACTTTACACGATATAATTTATATTAGACATTCAAGAATAGACTGACTCTTACATTCATAAGCGGCCTTATATATACCCTGCATTAAGATATGACTCATTATCTAGAACTTTGTAGAAGGATTCTCGAATGCTGAAGAATACGCTGTGCCCCGGGCGTTTGTATGTTTGACGGGTTGCCTAATAGTGGATCGCAACACTGCCCCCTCTTTAAAACCGTTACGTCTCGTAACTGTAAATCCATCTTGACGCCAATTCGATGACTGGTGACGGTATCGGCAGCTATCTCCTCTGGTGCATCCACCGCGTCGTTGGAAGTAACAGTCAACACTCTTTTCCTGGTCTTGGTAGGCAACCGGTTGATAACAACAAACAAGAACCTGGACGTTGGTTCCTGGAAAACTACTTCTAGCATATTTCGGACTATCCTCCAGTCTAAGCGATCCAGTCCACAGCCCAGCTTGGGCACCGCTAGTCTCGTTACTCCATTTTCCATCATCTGCGCCTTAAGATTTAGCAAAGCCTCCCATAGATGTCCATAACTAGGTCTCTGCCATGAAGAATTTTTGGTGACCAGATAGTAAACATAACGATTTTTATCTTGAAGGACCAAAGATTTTCCTACAGTTGGCTGCTGTTGTACTAATTCATCCACACATCCAAACTTTTTCTTGAAAACAACAGCTATTCCCTTGACATTGCCAAATCTTGAGCTACGCAATGTGCAAGGAATACTCTTCTGGTGCTCTAAACAGATCTTGCTGTTTTTCAACAACAACGCCAAATCTCGCTTTAGCGGAACCACCATACGCCGCCATAAAGCTCTCAAAATCTACATTTGGCTCATGATTAATAACTTGCCGAACACCATTATCATTATTCGAGTCTTCCTGGTTGTTGCCAGCGTAGGATGTTAAACGGTCAAAGTGTACCACTTTCGTTTTACCACGAGGATCTTCTGATCCGGTACACTACATCATTAATCCTTTTAACACTTCGTACGGCCCTTTCCATTGTCTTTGTAGTTTTGGCGACAATCCACGTTTTCTTTGTGGATTGTACAACCACACTAAATCTCCAGGTTGATAACCACCTTCTTGTGCTCTCGTGTCATATTGTGATTTCATTCGATCGCTTGCTGCCTGTATATTCTTTCGGACGTTTTCGTGAATACTATTTGATCTTTCACGAAGCTTACTAACGTAATCTTCACCTGCGATCTCTTCTCCAGGTTTAAATCCAAACTGAAGATCACATGGTAGCCGCAATTCACGTCCTAGCATTACGCAAGCGGGCGAGTACCCTGTGCTGTCATGTACCGAAGATCGGTACGCCAGTAGGAACAAATGTAGATATTGGTCCCAGTCTCGTTGATGTTCAGAGACAAGTTTGGCCAGGTACTTCCTAACGTCCTGTTCATTCTTTCAACCATTCCATCCGATTGGGGATGAAGTGGAGTGGTTCTAGTCTTCCTGATTCCAAGATGCTTGCAGACATTTTGAAACAATGCTGATTCGAAGTTCCGACCTTGATCGGAGTGTAATTCCAACGGAACTCCAAAGCGACAAAACAACTCCTTCACTAGTACATCTGCAACCGTCTCGGCTTCTTGGTTAGGTATAGCATATGCCTCCGGCCATTTGGTAAAATAATCCATTGCAACCAAGATGTATTTATTTCCTTCTCTGATTCAGGAAACGGACCAGCTATATCAATGGCTACCCTCTCAAAAGGATTCCCACGTTATACTGTCTCATTGGGGCTTTCCGTTTTGAGACCGGGCCATTTGCAGAAGCACACAATTCACATTTCCGGCACCACTCCTTCACATCTTCTTTGCAGTTCACCCAATAGAACCTTTCTCTCACTCTTTCGAGAGTTCTTTTCACGCCAATGTGCCCTCCGGAAATACCGTCGTGCAAGTGCTGCAACACTTCCGGCACTCTGCTTCTCGGCACTATCACTTGAAGTCTCTCAGTGCCGTCTTCAAATTCCAGGCGTCGTTTCAAGATTCTATTTTCCATCATCAAGGAGTCCCACTGTGCCCAGTATGCCTTCAGGCTCCTACTTAAAATACTAATTTCTTCCCAAGCTGGTCGTTGTCCTCTATTTTCCACTCAATAATACGTCCCAATTCGGCGTCATTCTCCTGGTCTTCTCGCATTCTTTCGGGTTGCCAAGTATCATCGGTTACCGTCATTCTATGGATGACACTTATTTTCTCTTCCATCTTGGAGCAATGATTGCAGTCCACCGGACAAGGTCTCCTTGATAGAGCGTCTGCATTCCGATGGCTAGTTCCTACACGATGTTCTGTGTCAAAGTCATATTCCTGCAGCCGCTCTATCCACCTTGCCACTTGCCCTTCAGGATTTCGAAACTGCAATAACCATTTTAGTGCAGCATGGTCTGTTCTCAACAGGAATTTACGGCCGTATAAGTACTTATAAAAGTGCTCTACGGATTTGACGACGGCCAACAGCTCCTTCTTGTCACACAATAGTTCCTTTCTGGCCGCGACAAGACCTTGCTGAAATACCCAATAACTTTTTCTTGTCCGTCCTGCACTTGAGAAAGAACGCCTCCTATAGCTGTGTTACTGGCATCGGTATCCAACACAAATTTCCTCCATCCGTGGATAACTCAAAATTGGTGCTGTAACTAGCAGCCGTTTCAGCTGTTCAAATGCACTGTGGCAGTCGTCATTCCAATCATATTCTTGTCCATCTTCGGTTAATTTCGTTAACGGTTTGGCAATGTTCGCAAACCCAAGTATAAACCGTCGGTAATATGTGCACAATCCTAGAAAACTGCGTAGTTGGTGTAAATCTGCTGGTATAGGCCATTCTTGTACCGTTTTTATTTTGTCAGGGTCAGCTCTTATTCCGGTCTCCGAAACGACATGTCCTAGATATTTCACCTCTTTTCCAAACAGGTGACACTTCTTGGGGCTCAATGTAAGGTTTGCCCCGTAATCTTTGGAATATCTCCTCTAGGTTCTTAAGGTGTTCTTCAAAAGACCGGCCTAACACTATCACGTCGTCTAGGTACACCAGACAAGTCTTCCAAGACAGTCCACGCAGTATCGACTCCATCAATCGTTCAAAAGTAGCAGGGCATTGCATAATCCAAATGGCATGACCTTGAACTGCCATAATCCAGTTCCAATTGTAAACGCAGTCTTCTCTTTGTCGTTTGGCTCCAAGCCTACCTGCCAGTATCCGCTTTTCAAGTCCAAGGTCGAAAACCATTTAGATCCGGATAGAGTATCTAAGGTGTCATCAATTCTGGGCAAAGGATAGCTGTCTTTCTTTGTCACGTTATTAAGCCGCCGGTAGTCTACACAAAACCTTGTCGACCCGTCCTTTTCTTGACAAGCACTACCGGGGATGCCCATGGACTATTCGAGGGTTCAATCACTCCCTGTTCTTCCATATCGGTGATAATTTGTTCAGCTTCCTTACGTTTTGCCAAAGGAAGCCGCCTGGGTGTTGTCTTATCGGTTGCGCATCTCCAGTATTGATCTTGTGTTGCACAACATTCGTCCTTCCTTTCTCACTATCATCCAGTGCAAACACACCTCGATATCGTCCGACCAGCTCTTTTACCTTGCCCAGTTGGTCGTCGTTTAATCCTTGACACGAAGGTATTAACATATCCAGCAATTTCTGTGAGCAACCGTTGGCTGGTTTATCTTTCGTGTCGTCCACACAACGTTTAATATGGCCTACTGGAATGCAACTTCCCACAATCGTGTCTTTCTTCAGGGTCACCGTATGCGGATTAATGTTCAGCACCCTTACTGGTACCATATTTCGAAACTTTACCAGCGTTCTTCCAATCAGTAATCCCTCCTGACCCATTCCCGATTCAGTTGCTTCCATCATGCATACTTGTCCTTCCCGGAGCGTACCATCCGGGCGTCCCATTACTATCATTTCCGCCTTCTCGGGTATTTTCATATCACAAATCATTCGAACTTGCATCGTCTGGTTACTCCTACCTTGAAATGGAATCTCATCATCATCTATCCGAAGCACATTTTCTTTCATGTTTACATGAAACCCATATTCTCTCATGAGATCCATTCCCAAGATCACTTCTTCTGTAATTTCAGCTACCAGCACTCGATGATTAATTAATTTGTCCCCAATTGTCAACATAACGGCAGTCTCTCCGTGAGTACAAATTTTCTCACCACTTGCCGTTCGAAGACACACCGATACAGGTAGCACTTTTCCACGACCAACCAAATCTGGTCTCACAATAGTTTTTGTCGCTCCTGTATCCACGAGTAATCGGACACCCCTACCATTAATTCTTCCATCGATATAAATGCTGTCCAGACTCCCCATCGACGATGCAGCACGGATGATAATCTCCGGGGCACTACGTTGTGCTGTCGACGTTCGCCCCCTTACGTCGACTTGCTTTAGCACAACCGGTTGTTTCTTTGGTTGAGTACAGCGTCTCTGCATATGGCCAACTTCACCGCAGCTCCAGCATCGTAGACGCCATCTCCGCGGTCGTAGTCTTTTCAGCCTTTCTGCCTTTCGCTTTTCAAACACACGGTTGATTATTTCATCTATGCTGTTCTGAGCTTGATCAGGTTCCTCTAAAGCAGACCGGTGACCCATCCTGTGTGATGTCTGCTTAGCTGCTTCAAATTCAAGCGCATGAGCCAGCGCGTCATCTAACATTTTTGGCCGTGCTAATCTTAGCGCTTGCTGTATTTCGCCATCTTTAACGCCATCCACAAATGTTTGTACAGCCAGTTGTTCGAGGAAACTATCTGGTGCCGTTGGATATGCCAATCTAACTAATCTGGCGATGTCAGCTTCGAATTCTTGCAGGCTTTCACTTGTCTTTTGCGAGCGGTTCTTAACTTGTGCGTGGTAAACCTGTTGAAGGTGGGCATCTCCATATCTCATCTCAAGCTTTGATGTTAAGAGGCCGTAATCATTCTGCTGGTGATCGGGAATTGTTTGTAAGATGTTAAGAGCCTCCCCCCGTAGGGCCACTATTAAGGAGATAGCCTTCTCTGTGTTGCACCAACCGTTGGCTATTGCAGCAGCTTCAAATTGTTTCAAATATGTGGGCCAGGGTGTTTTGCCATCGAATGTGGGTGGTTTCACTTTAAATTTAGACGGTATGGACTCGCTTCTTTCCATGGTTCTTATTTCTGGAATGTTCTGATTAACAACTTGGCTTGGTAATTCAAGTGGCCGCGTTGTTAGTGAAATCACCTGTTCTTGCAGCCTCATCATATCTTCTTCCATTTTTACCAATTTACAGTCCAACTTTTGCTCAACTGTTTTTACCTGTACAGTGACATCTTCTTTCAATGCAATGGAGCTTGCTATTAATCTTTGTTCTAACGTGGCCGTCTTTTCATTCAACTCTTCCATTTTCATCGCGTTTTCACTAAACCGTTCTTCTATTTTCTTAGCATTTTCAGTTAACCTTTCGGTAAGGTTTGATTCCAGTTCAACTGACCTCACTAAATTTTCACCGAGTGTCACTTCCAGTTTAGCCGACCTCTCCTCCATTTTCTCAGCATTTTCGTTTAACTTTTCTTCTATACCGGATTTAAAATCCTTAAGGAAATTCATTAAACTTTCTGCCTCCATTTTACTTCGATTTCTTGTAACTGGCATATACAAACTACTTAAATGTCTTTAGACTTGTGTTTTAAATTAATCACTATATACCCCACAAATGCCTGACACCAGTGTAGCGGGCTACTACTACCGCGTTTCTTTAATTTAAAACAAGTAATAACATACGTCTTTATTACTTACTGTTCACAAGTCTAATTAACAGTATATGCCTTATTTATAGATGTTTTCAGGACACTTAACAATGAAGCACTATTACACTAATGAATTGACAAGCACTAATATCTTCTTAAACTAACTTCTCTACCATAGGTCCACTAACACAACTATTTGTTTATGCACTTCTATTTATTTATGTATACTACAACAAGCTGCATGTACATTAGACACAGCATATCACGTTTATATATACTTCTAAAGCTCCAAACTACTATTACTTTACACGATATAATTTATATTAGACATTCAAGAATAGACTGACTCTTACATTCATAAGCGGCCTTATATATACCCTGCATTAAGATATGACTCATTATCTAGAACTTTGTAGAAGGATTCTCGAATGCTGAAGAATACGCTGTGCCCCGGGCGTTTGTATGTTTGACGGGTTGCCTAATAGTGGATCGCAACAATATGAATGTAAAATTTTTCATACCTCTCGTTCTATTATTTTCCGTCTTAATGTGTGCAGTACATAATACATCAAAGAGCTCTTCGGTTTACAAAAATAGTCCATATTTTAATCACTGTTTTCACTAACAACACTTTCATTTAGATTTTATGTGTCTCTCATTTTCACATTATATCTCTTCATGCACGATAGTGCTTTATAGACAAAAGCTGATTGTTCTTTCGTAGATGTTACACTTTATTTACCTCATTCGAAATTATATAGTAGCGATCGTTATTTTGAAAGAAGCTTCATTCATTGCCGGATTCGAACCGGCGTTGAAACTTTTTTTCTAAAATTATCTTCTCCCTAATTACGGTGTAAATAGCTGCAATCTTGCAATTTCACGACGTTCATTCGTTAACTAAAGTAAAAAAACAGTTTGACTTTAAAGGAAGCTACAAAAAATGAGACATTTGTTTGTAATATGTTAATTAGATGTTGAGCTGAAAAGAAAAACATAATTATTATTATCAGGTACTTTACTTTAGGTTTTCAAATAATAAGATTGTATAATATGCACATAGGTTCAGGTCCAACTACCACAAAAAGAGATGTGTGTTATTTTGTTGTGTTTACAAGCAATGAACGCCGTTATACATCAAAGAAATAATACGAGTCCATGATTTTTGAACAAAAATAATGTTACCAAATTAGAGTCGTTTTACATTAAATGTATTTGTACACAAATCGTACGCGGAAATTTAAAGAAACGACTAATATGTGTTGATCCCTATTTTATAAAGGATGCTCAAAAAAGTAGTCATCAAAATAATAGAAACAATCCTTGAATATTTTATTCTTAAGTTTAAAATTTTATTTTTTTAGAAAAAGAAAAAACTCGTCGGATTAGTTACTATAGACTATAGGGGATTAGACCTATAGAAAGATACAACTTTGAAAAACGCGCCATGTACTTTACTTCCTAACTGAGTATATTTTCGGTACTTTATGTTTTAGCGATTAAACGGTTGTGGAAATGGGAATGGTTATGTAAATTATATATATATATATATATATATATATATATATATATATATTTATATATAAAATGCTATGATAATTTTTGGCGAAGATATAGAGCAACATTTCATACACCTCGATCGAATTTTGTTAGAATTAAATTTAGCAGGGAGAAAGTTAAATGAGAAAAAGTGTGAATTCTTTCAGGGAAAGACAAAAATTTTGGGATATGAAATAGGATATATTAGGGGAAAAATAATGCAATTAACAAGTTAACTTTGAGAAATAATTTTGTAGAAATAGTCAATATTGGAAAGAAGAAGGACAAAATAATCTTAGACAAAAAACTTTTGATAATGGATAGGGAATAAGAACCAAGTGTACAAACTGTAATATAAACTATATAATAGGGACATAATTATGAGTTTGGATAGGTATAGATAAGGGATTAGAATAGGGACATATTTATAAGTTAAGATAGGGTCAGATAGGATCTAGGATAGGGATTTAGATATAGGACTGATCAGATTTTTCAAGAGAATTTGGGGAGACGATTAAAAACAAAGGAGACAATTAAATTCTCTAAAATCAATAGGGATTTTGTCTTCATGTTGGGCGCCAAAAATGGTATTGATTAAAAATTTTATATTTTAATTTGGTGGAATAATGTTATGATAGAAGGGTAGTTTAAGGGTAGATTAAGTTATAGGGGTCATAAGATAAATATATAAATAATTAACGTTAAGGAAACCAAATAATTTCACCATTAAATAGAAGTAAATCAAATATTTTACAAAAGATCAATAGCGGGCACTCTGTATAAAAATTATATTTAATTTAATGCATAAGAAAGAAACTCATTTTGCAATAATTATATAATTTTTAGCTAAAATAATAATGTTTATGTCGTATAATACGTTTAAGTTGAAGAAACGAACAAAGATAACGTTTTAAATACATCAAGTTTCATCTAAATCACGTAATCGGTAAAGATAAACAACATGGCATTCTAGCTATTTAAAAATTTCAGTAAAATGTCAACGCATAAATAAGAAAACGCATTCAAACACATCATTATTAGAAAAATGAGTAAGTGACTGGAATATTATATTTACATGAAAATCCAACATATTTGAAATAACGAACAATAAATAACAGGCGGTCCGCGATATGATAAAAGTTTGGACTATAAACGACACAAATATAAAATACGCGACAGAATGCCATAAATATTTGGAATTTCTGAGAATATACGACGAAATTTTGAACGTCTACGTGCGAGATTGAATGAAGGAACAACAATTAAAGTCAGCGAATTTTGAGAAATACCGGGTTTTACAGAAATAGGCGCAAAGTACAAGTCTTGCTCAACGAACACGCCAATTAAAACGTTGAAAGGTGGGGCTTATAAATACTTTAGGAAACTCGAAAATAAACAGTATATCTTCAACAAGGCACGAACAACGTCGATTTAAAGTGAAAAATTAAGTACCAGTAATAATTAGTGAAAAGTCAATAATTTATTAAAAGTGAAAAATTGAAAATGCTAATATGTGCAACGAAAAATAGCCGTTCTACGTGTAACCGTAACATAAACTATTAATTGAATGTTATTTTAATATTTAACAGTTTAGGGCTCCGAATAAAGATCTAAATGTAGATCAAAAGGTATATCGAAAAATCTAAATGTATCTCTAGATGTACCTATAAATGAAAATCCAAAGATGCTTTGAAAATACTTATAAGGAAATAAACGTAAAGATACTAAAAGTTACTTCGGAAGTCCGAGGGGAAAAATACAAGCAACTATTAATCCATCATTCTGGACAACAAGGGAAGCAAGTCGAACTGTATCATTCAAAGGATGCTGAACACTGATACTCTGAGGCAATTCCAGTGACAAGCAAGGGAAAAAGAGATCAGAGATCTTAAATTTTTCATTTGTTAAAGACTGTTTCAATTTTAATATTTGCAATATATTATATATCTGTAAGGATCAAGATAAAGGTCAATTGAGAATTTGAAAAATAGAGAAATAATCTTGAAACGTTCAAAAGGTACGTAAGAGTAATTACAAAGATATTTTTGCTGGCTTTCAGGAAAATTAAATTATATGAATGTAAATAATTTATTTAGGGACTAATTTTTGAATTGACATAAAACTGTACATATTATCAATCATTATACAGTGTAATTTTGGATTGCTTTATTTAAATTATTCTAACAGCTAGGTAGTAGAAAGAAAAAGAGCTCAAACAGTCTTTATTTTTGTGAAATAGGACATCCAGTGAGCTAGCCGTGGAAAAGCAAATTCAAGAAATTATAGGATTTTAAAAGGGGCTGATATTCACACCAAAAAAAAAACGCCCAATCGTGGGGCATAAAGGAATTAAAGGGAATTACCAAAGCAATAAAAATAGATACACCAATCGTAGGGGCTTAAAGAATATTGAGAATTAGATATCACAGTATGTGATTATGTATGTGTTATCTATTCAAAGGGTTAAATTTGGGGTAAGCAATGCAATTTCAAACACCTTGTATAGAGAAAGGAACAATTTATTTACGCGCCAAAATTTATTTTATTTATTTAATTAAAACGAACAAGTATTGACGTATTTTTATAATTAATGATTGGAAAGTAATAGGTTCATAAAGAAAACCAGTTTTAAATACAAATAGAAACACATAATTACTTTAATTCGACATGTAAAAGCATTAGACAAGACACCAGGGTATAGAAAATCGATAATCTAAAGGCGAAAGGTTCTTGGTAACAGACAAACAGCCGTCAGTTTATAGGACACGTTGAAATATAAGCTCCTAGAATTGTTGTTTAAACGGTCAATAATTAACAATACCTATATGTTTAAAAGGTTACCTTCTTCGAATTTATAAACATAATAAAGCGGGTTTCATAGAATATATTTCCAACTGTTCATTGGTTTCAAATAACAAGATAACAAAGTTTCTTAAAGAGCAAAAGGGATGCACGATCAATAATATGCTACAGATAGAGATGGGTATAAAATCATTGGTTTCAAAACGCACGTATTCAATCTACGTGGAGTCATGCGACGCGGTCAGCAATATCGATTTTCTATAACTCAAGTGGAGTTTGGAACGCGACATTAAATATGCATAAGACAGGGGGGAAAATATTACAGGCGGAGTTTTATGACGACACCAAACGGTATCATTGGTTGAAACAAGTAGTTTTACAACGGATGAACACGCAACAGGTGAAAGCGATTTTTCGGATTATATAGCGCGTCCACGAGGTAAATTCTGGAAGCTTTGCAGCGGTTATATCAAAATTTGCAGAAGTATTATTTTAAATTAAGTATTTCGCGTGAAGAGTGGCCTAGAGGTGGCAGGTTTGAATGATATAAATACTTTAAGAAAATTGGTAGAGCTCTCTTTGTATTTTCACGCGGAAAGCCATGTTGTGTTCTGCTAAAAATTGTAACACATTTCGCCTGTGATTCCTTTCTTCATTAATTAGTTTCTGGTTTACTTTAGCTACTGAACATTCTTTACGCAATCGTAGTTCTACTTCTACGTACTGTCGGACCGTTTGCATGTGAAATTTTGATGTTTTATGATCGTGTTATCATGTAGATGCATTTTTCCAATCACAAAAGCCCGTAAACCCCAAACCGATATGAATATTACCAAAAAGCTTGCAACAGAAACAAAAAATTCTATCTGTAGAAAGATGGTACACCAGCCATTGTCGGTTAATAGTTTCTCCATTCGGTAAAAGTCGTTTCCAGAAATATTTTGTACATACCCGATGGGTTTCAGGATCCTGCAAAAACGTAAAGTTACCTAAACTTTCAAGTTTCTGTGGACCTGTTATTAGTAAAAGGTCTCTGGTTGACTGGGTAATATTTTGCCAACTTGCAGGATCATTGTAATTCTCTAACCCCGCCACAACCACCATGTTATTATCAATATTATCACATGCATCTTCAGGAGTAGTAGGTGTAGGTATTGGTGCAACTTCAAGTACAGGATTAGACGGGTCCGCGTCCAGGGCCGGGGCAGGGTCAACGCCATTGTAGTCACGTCGGTTTCTGGCCTCTTGCTCTCACTCTCTGTTCCCTGTCGTTTAGAGTCAGTACCGCCGCAGTTACTAACATTTAGAATCTCTTTTCCATCCTGCCCCCTGTGCGCTTGTATTTGAAACTAATTCTAGATCTACTTCTTCTTGCACTGGTGGTGTTGGTACTAAGAATTTCACCATCGATTCCGTTAGCTTCTTGGCTTCAGCCTCGCTTGTCTATTTCCTAGCTCTCTTTTGGCTACCACTTTCGTATTTTAGACCAATATCTCTTTGCCTTTTAGGAGCCATTTTCTGTTTTCCTGTAGACCTGTAGATAGATAATAAAATAGTATAATACAATAAATACGTTAAACTTATTATAATCACGCAACCAAAGAAAAATTTGTACAGGAACTTTTCTAATCATTTTTCCCACGTTTTTAGAATAAATAAAGGAATTTATCATTTACTCTCGCCCCAAGATTTTACGATTACGGTATAATCGCTCCTTTGGAAATACAGTAACAACTTTTTGTAATTTAAAGAGGATAGTATCAAAGATAATCTTATTGTATTATAGACATCCATCAAATTCAAGTGCCCATAATGTCTAGTAACGTCCCGAAATGAGACTCGGCTTTAACAATAGTGAATAGTCCCTTAATCTTTTTCTAAGAAAATACACAACGTCGATTAAAAAGAGTTCTGCGTTTGAACAATTTTATCTTGAAATTCCATTCTTTACTTACTTTATAAATTTATACATCATTTCAATTCTTTACAACTTAAAAAGATATACAGTAATAACGTTATTTAAAATATTTTCCGTGGCTAAAAATAGCTTCATAATTATTTTAATAATTAATAATATGAATAATTAATTCATAATTATTCATCCAATTGACTGAACTTAGGCGACCTAATAAAATCGCTTTTTACCATAGACATTGAAAAAAATAAATAAATTTTATATTAAGGGAAAGCACAGTATTTTAGTTTTAACTTACGAGTTGATATTTGAAGCATCTCGTTTTCTTCATATTCCATATTCATAGTGGCAGCAACTTTTTTTCCTAATTCCGAGTCCTTGTGGGCCGCCGTTGAATTTGTGAAGAAATAAATTTTCTGCATATCATTTTCGTTGTCCGGTTGGCGTCTTTTACTTAACATGATAAGATAATACTGATAAATCAGCAGCAATTTGATCAAAAGGTTACTACTGACTTACCGCGAAGAGAAACAAATTGGGGTAAGGAACTGTTGCTATAGAAACGAGACAAACCACTTTTTTTAGGTAAAAGAGGGTCATAGCCAAGTTATCGCCCAGCGCCAAGAATACTAGGCCAACCAGGAAGGGTGATAATCAAAGTAAACTGGACAGTGATACTTGTTTGGGCACTAGTTCGCAGTTCTATTGTGTATTTTTGTATTTTCTTGCTCAGGTGTTTGAGAGCATTTTCTTTCTTAGGAAGGCAAAATATTGTGATTTGGCGTAATAGATATTTTTGGTTTTTAAAAATTCCGCAAATGCATTAAAATTTTTTGATATTTTTATTTTAATTTCGGGAACAGAAATACCGGAAGGTGTTCAACTGGTGACATCAAAAGTTAGTAACTATGTTCACTAAAGGGGACTTTTTTAATTCCGGGAGCAGATTAACTTTTTTTATATTTTTTCTAAAATTACGGAAACTGAAAATGTGGGCTTTTGCGGCGCCCTGGAGCATGGGACCCAAGGCAGCTGTCTCCAATGTCTCTGACTAAGCACGGCCATGGTTAAATTAATTTTTGTACTATTATTTGTTTTAATTGTTTAAAATAATTTTTACAATATAGTTTCCATATCATGTCAGTAAATATTGTTTAAGTACCATATTTCTATTCATAATGGTCGTGGAGGTTAAGTGGTAGAGCAGTGCAAGTTTTATTATGCTGTCTTCTACGCCTCCAAAAACAGTTCGTATATATTTGTACATTATTTTTTTTATAATTTGTTTAAATAAAAACACTTATTATTATTATTATTATTATTAAATTTGAATACTTTAGGTAAAACAAATTCTAAGTGTAGTTACAAAATTAATCTTGCTGGAGTACCATCGCATCTAATATACAGGTAGTTTGAATGGAATTATTCTGTATAATCACAGTAAAGATTCTACAGTTAATATTGGTATTGGATTCCAAATTAAGTTGAGACAACTTGTGCTGAAACTGCTTTAATATGAATTTTTAGTAGCGTTTAGATGTTAGGTAGCGCAAACCTTCAAATAAAAATGTAATAAAAAGAAAGTTCAATTAGATTAGCTACTTTTAATAAAAAGAAATTTATGAGTTCAGTTAACAGCCTAAAACGTGCGATACTGAAACTTCTTTGTTAGTAGTAAAAAAGTAGTAATTTAACCAATTTAATTTGTGTCGCTACTAAAAAGGGAGATCGTTTAAAAAGCAGTCCCCTTAATTTAAACTAAAGGTATAAAAGTACCATATAACTCTGAGTGTCAGCATTCAAATGCTCTGTCGTTTTCCGTAATTGCGAATCATGAAAAAACGGGGCACATCAGTGCAATCATGCCATTACATGACCGGTTGGGGTTCTGTAGGGCTCTACGATCGTAAAATAAGTTAGCAGCAAACGTAATGAAGCATAGACAAGGTTTATCACTCAATAAACAAGCAGCTTTCACAGCAATGACATATTAGAAAAAGCCTACCAAAATATTCCGATGGTCAATATCACCTTTATGAATAGAATTTACTAGGAATACATACCACGTGTTCGATATTAATCCACTTTTTTATGGTTATGACTTATTTGTCTTTATAGCGCTTCGCTACAGCTTTATTGGCGAAGAGAAGTTGACATGCTATAATAACATTACAGCGTAGGGTGTAAAACGCCATCAAAAGAGGTGAATCACAAAATTGTCGAATAAATATAACTGAAAATGACACCGAGATAAACATTTACGTTAAGATGTACCGCCCATTAAATATTTTATGTTTTATAAGCACTAATCATGCTTCTGTTTCATTATCATTTCAGCCGTGCTTACTGCTATTGTCTCAGTTGGTATAATGAGAGTAATGTAAACAAACAGTTTTCCACGATACGTTAATTTACACCATTAGATCACAAACACGTATAAGACTTTCCGGTATCTAAATAAAGTAAGTACAACGACACGTGATTAAAGTGCACGTGAATAATTGCTTTCATGTTATTTGCTACAATTAAGTAAACCTTTCGAAGGGGTATCTTAATACAACTTTTTAATTTTCAGATCATTCTCAAGTTCAGCTTTATAGGTATTCAAACTGATATCAAAGTAAGTGTTGTTTAAAAGGTCAATAAGGATAAGATTTAAATTTCTGCCAAGATGGAAATGGCAATTTCTGATCTTACAGTTTTATTGACATACTTGAGAAGCTGTTCTTTCACATAAAACTGGCAGATTTTATAAGATGTGAAAATAATAATATAATTATAATATGCAGCATGTACAAAGAAGCAGAAAAATGCTTTATAGACATTGCACATGTATTTATCAACTAGCTCAACAAAAGTGCTTTATATCACAATAACCAACTAAAAAAACTAACAACTTTGTTATTATTCAAAAATTTAATTCAATATCTAACGAAAAGCAAACGGAGGCATACGAGTAAAATTCTAATCGCTAGAATTAAGGCATCGTTCTCTTAAATTAATGCTGGTCAAAGTGTTTAGAATTGAAAACAAACTGCGTTAGAGAGTGTAAGACCGTGCGGTAAATGTTTTTAGTATGACGCGAGTCTTACGAATGCCATTACATAAACCTTTTTTAAGTAATCCTCATTCACGATTGAGAAAATACAATACGAAATTTGTTCAGGTGCTTTTAATTTTGAAAATGTAAACAAGTTGTTACGTCTCAATATTACGATATTTATTTACGCCTATTTCATTAAAATCGTGATACTCTGTGTAATCCTCATCGTCTAGTAAGCGAACACGCTTTAGTACTTTAAATAAAATTCTTGCAATGTTTTAAAGGTAACGTTGAAGTTTGTCGTTACCTTCGTCTGCTTATGCATGTAAACACAAGTTCAAATATTTTGTGCGTTTCCCACCTGGCTAAATAACCATTCGTTCTTATTCGAAGGTAGCCTTTTAAACATGCAGGTGTTCTTAATTATTGACTGTTTAAAATAACAATTGTTGGAGTCTATATTTCACGGTATCCTTGTTTGTTACAACGAACCTTTTGCCTTGGGATTATTGATTTTCTATACCCTGTGCGTTTTCTAATGCTATTACACGTTGAATTTGTAACAATTTTATTTTCGCAGTAAAAATCTATTCATGAAAGGTACAACGAATGTTAAAACACCTTTATTAACTAAAGTAATAATACGTGTAACAATCAAATCCTTACATTAATACAGTATCTAGAGTCGTTAGTCTATTTGTTTCGGAGTTCGGTGTATTCCACAGCCACTGGCGCGCGCGTGAGAGGTTTGACAACCCCACTCGGGACCCTCCCACGATAGAAGAACGCGGCAAAGGCACTCGTCGATAGGTAAGAGCAGCGACAGCATGCATTTTGAAATTAATGGCGAGTGACCTCCGGGTCGCATTATTTATGTGACACACTTCCTGAGTAACGGTTGGTATTGTATATTCGTTATCATAGTACCTAATTTAACAATTTGTTTAGCGCAACGACAACTTAGAATCTATAATTTAGAAATTCTAACTTATAGACTACGCAATGAAAAATTACATTTGTAACTAAGATTAGACAACGGAAGATTACGCTACAAAAGTTATGCAGCCTTGAATCAATGTAAGAAACCCGCTTCGCTTCAACACCTGTATTTAAAGCATGGAAAGCAGGAATAATTAGCTGCAGATTCCGCACGGCGATGTAGTTTCCATTCCAGCCAAGGACAACAGCCCGGGGTTTGGTTCGTAATAGCTTTAAGATTTCCTCAGTGCTTCCTTCTAAAAGCACGTTATTTCGTTTTGTTTTATAGAAGCACAAATTTGTTATTCAGTTTATCTGTAGCTAAGCTGGTTTCTCCAGTATCAAATTTAATTTCACTTAGTTTCGTAGATATGTGACTACACGTGGCTTCAACATAAATTAACAGCTGCGGTTACGTCACCTGTTTGTTTGAAATATGCCGTCAACAATTGCACAATTGCTAACAGATGTTTAGTATTACATTACTACCACCTTTGATAAAATTAGAGAATATCTTTGTGAATATTTTGACTTCAAATTGATTTTAATACCGTTAACTTAAAGAGAAAATTTTGTATATTAATTTGTAAATGACCTACACAGATCTGATTGGGTTATGAAACCTTAGTATAACCAGTCACACTGGATTGTAATATATTTGAGTAAGGATCAAGTTGATAAACCTTACATTAACTTTGCAAGTATTTCAAGTATTCATTTTATTTTATAGCATTGAATTTTATTTACAGAAACGGAAAAAATTCTCTAGTAAATTTATAATCCACGCTTAAAGTCTTTTTATTCTGATCTAGTTTGATCAGACCTGATAAACAAAAAGCAATAAGAGTTAAATTTTTATGACACCCTTATGTAGAAAATATTCTCTATGCATTTTTAGGTATATTTGAGGGACGCAAATTGTGTTCCCATTTTTTATGTGACTTAATTATTATTTTTCCTTACAGGAACAGCGTCTTATTCTGTTAAGACAAGTTTTTGTGTCAGCGAAGGCGATCTTTTTTTCTTTGGGTCTCCACGTCCGCCCTTAGAAATTAACATAAATCAATCTGGACTTGGTGGCGCCTGTTTGTTTTAGTTTGAGTGTGACCCCCCTACAGATTTCGACTTACCCCCATTGCTCATAGCTCTACCCAAGGAATAGACCCTAGTTACGTCGGAAGACTTTGTTTTGCAGACACCTGACTTGGAGCATGGTGATAATAAAGTAGTGTCGGCCAGAGAAATATAGGAAAACATTTCACTGGCACCCATGTGTGGGATTGGCCAGGAAAATTCGTTACACTAGCGCCCATGCGTGAGGCTAGCGGAGCCAATTAGAGAGAAAAAAAATCGTTACAAATTAAAATAAATTAAATTAATTATGCGTTTCTATTTGTTTTTAAAACTGGTTTTCTTTATGAACCTATTACTTTTCAATTATTAATTATAAAAATACGTCAATACTTGTTCGTTTAAATTAAATAAATGAAATAAATTTTGCGCTTAAATAAATTGTTCCTTTCTCTATACAGGGTGTTTGAAATTGCATTGCTTACCCCAAATTTAACCCTTTGAATCCATAACAATATATATATATATATATATATATATATATATATATATATGAAGTAATGAGAACAAGATAAAATAATTTTTTGAAAAATTATTATCCACATATTTTTGGACTAAAATGTTAATTTAAGAAAAATTGATTTTTTATATTAAATATTCAAACGCTTGTAACTCGTCAACGTTTCAATGAAAAAAGCTCTACGACGTTTCATTTTAAAGATAATTTTAAATCTCTTTAAGAAAAATACATAACATTACTGCCTTCAATCAATAAAAAAAAATTATTTTCCAAAATGCACTCAAAAATTACATTTTTTCAGGTTTTTGCTCTTAACTTCAAGATATGTTTACCAAAATGGATTTATGCATACATCAACATTTTCAAAATTTTATTCTCTTATACTTTCATTATACATACAGTATTGCCCGAAATAAACAGTACTGAAATTGTAATTGTTTTGTATATTTAAAAAATACATATTAATGACACTTTATTATATGTTCTAAATGTGCACCTCCTCGTTCGAGACAGACTTCATAACGATGTTCTAAGTTTCTGGTCATGTTATTGAATAAGGGTTGTCTCAGGGCTGCGAAGAAGACTCTAACGGCATCCTTTAATTCATCGATGGTTTGTGGTGCCCGTTTGAAAACGGCATTTTTAGCCATGCCCCAAATGTATGCGTCTGGAGGTGTGAGGTCTGGAGAATGTGAAGGATAAGGGAAGTCAGTAAATCGTGATATGAATTTGCTTGGAAAATGTTCTTGAAGAAATTGACGAATTGCGGCAGCAGTATGGCAAGTTGCTCCGTCCTGCTGAAAAAATTGGTTTCGAAATGCCAAGTTACGTGCACGACAGAATTGACGTAGATCAGGGATAAATCGTGTTAAAATTTGTCTGTACCTCTGTTGATTAAGTGTGACTTGCCTACCATTCTCTTCGATAAAGTACGGACCAATGATTTCGTGTCCTGAAACAGCACACCAGACACTCACTTTTCACAATGAATAGGAACCTTTTGAACCTCATCGGGTTTGGCAAAGCCCAGAAATCGATTTGTGCGACGATTCACATAGCCTGACAAGTGAAAATGTGCTTCGTCTGAAAACCAAACATTTTTCAAAAATTCAGGATTTTCATACTGTAACGCGAGAATTCTGGCGCAATATTCCACTCTACTGCGATAATCCCGAGGATGTAGTTGTTGATGTACCTGAATCACATACGAAAATGTACCCAGCTCCTTCAGGATTCTTTGAAAGGAAGTTCTTTTTAAATCAAGTTGTAACGCTGTCTTTGCCTGGCTGACTTTCGGATTTTCTAAGATTTGCTCAAAAACACGTTCATGGTTATTGTTGTTGTTAACTGTCCTGGGACGCCCCGAGTTTCCTTTTCGTTGGCACAATACACTACCTGTATTTCTAAACTTTTCAATAACCTTCAAAATTACAGCATTACTTGGAGAACATTTATTAAACCTTTGTGTGAATTGATCAGACACGTATAGCAAACTTGCACCATTACGTCGGCCGATTCCGTATGAACGAAAATAATGCTCTACCAGAAACACTTTCTCCTCTGTACTTAACACCATTTTTAACAGTTAGGCCCTACTAATTACTTGTTTGAGGTTTACTTGACAGGTCTATACTAGCTAACTTGAGTGTGGCAGCGCACGCATAAAAACACCGCCAACTTAGTTTCAGTACTGTTTATTTCGGGCAATACTGTACTATATGTGTACGACCTATACTTTCAGAGTTAATACTGATTTTTACATGCAAAACATCCACTATCAACATAAAAAAATTGTCTTTTAATTAATAACTCGGCGAATTTAGGCAGTACAGAAATGAATAATAAACGAAATTGTTCGTAATTAAATTCTCTACAACTTTTATTTGAAACATTTTTCGATTCGAGAGTCCATTTTCGAGATATTAGTGAAACATTCGCGACACGCGTAGGCGTTTTCGTTGCGTCTCAAAACTACCGTGTTTAAAAAAATTATATCTCTGCTCCATTTGGTCATACAGACTTGAATAACGAAATTGTGCGAAATTTTGTAAGCTACAATCTTGATATTAACATACATTTCCACAAAGTTGATATTTTCCGAGTTATTTGCGAAAAACTGATTTTTTTGATCTTTTGGACCTTTTCCTGCCCGCAACGTAGCGTCTAGACATTGGGACTTTTAATATGTTAAATGGTACCCTAAAACAAGCCGTTTACAAAGTTTCAGCCCAGTCGGTATTATTTATTTTAAATTTTGTCATTTTACTGAGCTAATATAGTGTCAAACATTCACCAATAAACACAATTTTCAGAAGTGAATGTGAAAACTAGTTTTCAGCTTACTTTGTTAATTAATAGTTTTCTATAAAACGTTGTAAAACATGTACGATATTATTCAATCATGAAGTATGTAAGACAAATAGTTTTGCATTCAATTTTGATTGGTGTAGATGGGGTTGAAGACATAGACGGCTAGAAATATTTTGAACCGTAATGTACACAGCGTACTTCAAAAGTTTGGCCACACTGTTATATACATTAGAAATTTGAATTGTTAACCCTCAGTGTTTGAGTGCGTAAAATTTGTATAGTTAGTTGTTAATACATACATGTATGTTACGTATAAGCTTTCAATTAATTCAGTGCAATTGAAATAATTGGGAAATGGCCATTATCCATTTAAAATTCCTTTGATCTCAATAATACGTCCACTCTTGTATGTATCAAAGGGCTACTGAATTTATTGTACAGAAAGAAGTGTCATTCTCCAATACAGTAATTAATTTACCATTTAGTATCTGGGGATGGTCAGATTTTAATCAAATATAGCCTTCAGTAATTAAATTAATTGTTACCACTTACGTACAATACCGTAGCGCTTTATAGGTTGTCCCCTTTGCAGCAACGTAATATTTCATGTTTGTCATTTTGTAAATGAGTGACTACCGCACAGCAATATTGGATATTGACCGATTATTTTGGTGAGACGGCTTCACTAACTTGACAAAGCAATTGTTTTTATATCGAGGGAAAAACACAATGTACAGTAGGCATGTAAAGTGCCGCCCACTGAATAACAAAGGATACATCCAAATTATAAAGCATAGCTTTAACTATCTTTTGTTACTGATTTATTAACAACTATAAAGTAGATGAGCAGGAAATAGTATAATGTTCCCAAAATTACATAGGGGTAGGTTCAGCGTGTATATTATAAAACATCATTTCTACAAGCGATTGAATTAGAATTTTACACAAAAATTAAAACATTAATAAGCCTACTCATAGCAATATCCATATTGTTACCGCTTATGTTATATATGATCACTACAAGATTTTCTGGAAAAAAATGAGTAGGGTATAATTGACAATCCTGTGACCACATTTCCTCCAGAATCCCACATTTCCTCACACATCTGGACCAAATTTACATGTAAAAACCCACTATAAAGTCTTATTTTAGATGAATCTCCACCTTGCTCCACCTGACTCCGCCTTGCTCGGACACCCCCCCAACCATTTTGATTACATCACACCCGCATTCTTTCCACCCGCGAGATAAATCTTTTTCCACACTTCCACCCACGAGATAAACCTATCTTGTTTGGCATTAATTAACATTATAATTTTCTCAGCTACCCGAATCTCTAGGAATTTTTTCGATTGCATCACCCCCAAGGGAGCTACCCTGATTTTAAGATTTCTTACCTATAGCGACTTTTGAGCGTTCTTATAAATTTTTTAGTCATGCGATACATTAAATTAGCTTAGAATTTTACACAACCCGAATCTGCAAACAGATTTGAAATCGGACCACACCCTGCAAAGTTATACCCTTTAAAGTCTGGAACCTCTAAATTTTGCTCTTTGCTCTATAAGCAAACCTAACAAATAGCTTTCTTCGTCTATCCATTGCATCTTTCGAGATAAACCTATCTTGTTTGGTATCAATTAATATTAGAATTTTCTCAGCTACCCGAATTTCTAGGAATTTTTAGATTGCACCATCCCCAAGGAGCTACCCTAATTTTAAGATTTCTTACTTGTAGCGACTTTTGAGCGTTCTTATAAATTTTTTAGTCATGCGATACATTAAATTAGCTTAGAATTTTACGCAGAATTCGAATCTGTAAACAGATTTGAAATCGGACCACGCCCTGTAAAGTTACACATATACCCTCTGCGAGATAAATCTTTCTCCACATTTCCACCCACGAGATAAATGTACTTTGTTTGGTATCAATTAATATTAGAATTTTCTCAGCTACCCAAATCTCTTTAAATTTTCACATAGCACCATCCCCAGATAGCTACCCCATTTTAAGATTTCTTACCTGTAGCGACTTTTTAGCGTTTTATAAATTTTTATACATGTAGCACATCTTGTTAGTCTAGAATTTTATGTAGAATCCGAATCTGTAAACAGATTTAAAACAGGATCACCCCTTACCATTTTACACACACCCTCTAAATTATAACTTTCCTGCAGCTCATATCTAAAAGAAAAGAAAAAGAAAAGAAAAAGCCATTCTTAAAACTTTTTATTACAGACAATTTTTAATAATACAGTTTAAATTTTGTAAACCACATTTCTAAATACATATTCACAATTTTTTATTCTTAACCTAGAACTTCTCATATCGACTTGTACTTATTAATATTTATTTGTAAATAGAGCACCTTTTCCAAAGACCAACCGGACCCGCATGTTTCAAATTCCTCTGATTTTGTTCTTATGGTTTCGCTTAAGACTTCGTACTTATTTTCCAGATTACTAGAAGACGTTATAACCACATTTTTTGTGTTAAAGGATTTCACATCGGTAGTCTCTTTCCCCATTTTGGTGTAAACACCGTAGAGTTCGCAATAGACTTTTATTGCAGTATGTTGTATTCTTTTTTCATTTATTAATCGAATAAATCGCTCTTTCTGCTTCCAAAGAAACTTTGGCACCCCATCGTCGACACTGGCGTTCTTTATGCGATAGCTAGCCATACGGTTGTTAAACGCAGTGCTAACCATTTCTACACCATCGTCGCTAGTAGCGGTAACTGATGCATTTTTATGTCTGTTGCTCCTTAAATGTGCGGCATACGTAGTCTTTTCCATTTCGAAATCGCATACTTTACACATAATTCGTGGTTGTTTCGTACAAGGCCCTTTAACAGCTGGCGGAGCTGAACGTTTACGGCTTAATGACATACCGTGCTGTTTTTCCTTGTGTCGCTGTAAGTTGCCCATTCTCGTAAAAGCGATACCGCAAGACCCACAGTTTAAGTACTTTGCTGCGGACGGATGTATAAGCTTAACCGTAGACGATGTTACACCACGACATTTGTTCTGGTGCCGTTTGAGAGCATTTTTCCAGGTATAGGAAGCACCGCAAGAGTTGCACTTAAAAACGTTTGCAGATACCATTTTAGTACAAAACAAAATCCGCACTATAGCACTTTGGTTAAACTTGTAAGCAAACTAACTTATAACTAAAGAGTTTACTCTCGCGCACCGGCTTTATGTACCCTATAGAATGCAAACCGAAGGTTTCCGAAGACAACCGAACGAAGTTGAGGATTCAGCAGGGGACTAAATGACGTCATAATCCTTGCTGCTCGTCCAATACATTTAGCGCCAATGCATGCACCTGGTTCGCATCGTCGATGGTGCGAATGCCGTTAGTAGAAACATCGGAAACGTCTTCCATGTTATACGGATCGCGTGCATATTAAAAATCCACAAGGGTGATAACACACGCACACAAAGTGTCTGCAAGATGCAGTGCTACTATAAACAAAAACTCAATAAAAACAATTTAAACCATTACTAAGGAAATACCAACCTGTTGTCTACAGGATACTTACTAATAAAGCAATTTAATTTTAAATAACTTTTACGTCATACTTTAGGAAATGGTGGGCTTGAATATTTTCCAAATGAATCACCAAGCGAAAGTATATGCTTAGCAGTATTAAAATTAACCATTAATTTCCAATTTTTACGACCGTGTTTAATTATAGATTAAAATTTAATTTGTGCACGTTCGAGCTTCTCGTAAACTAACATATTTTATAGCAACAATGCGCTGTATAATACATGCATACCCCTTCGCCGCGCTACTGCTATTCTTGTAATTGTTAGAAAAAGTCACTCTCCTTTTTACTCTTAGGACCGATGCAAGCACCATTTTTTTATACTTTCTATAGCACATCGCGCACTTTTTCGTCTAACGATTAAATTTTGCTTCTGTAGGTTTTTACACTTTCGCATATCGGTCGACCGTACGTAATGATTTCTAGAACCGGTAAGTACTTGATATCGTCCAAATAGAGAATTAGATGCTCGATGTCTGTCAACTTCCAATTCCCTCGTAAAAGGTAGAAAAAACTCAGTCAATCATCCATATAACTTAAACTTCGACCGCTCCTGTTCTGATAATTTACAAACATTTTTCAAACGACAATGGGCTGAGAATTTTTAAACCTCCGGGGGATCTTTAAGTCGTGATCAATTACACATCCGAGCTACGCGTAAACTAACATATTTTGCAGCAACTGTATAATACATGCATACCCCTTCTCTGCGCTACTGCTATTCTTGTAATTGCTAGAAAAAGTCACTCTCCTTTTTACGGGTAGGGCCGCTAAAAAGCACCATTCCATACTTTCTTTATAAGTGTAGCACGTCGCGCACTTTTTGTTGGATAATTAATTTTTGTTTATGTAGACCTTTACACTTTCGCTTATTTAAACATCTAATACGACCGATTAACCACTTTCGATTATTCTAACGGAGACCACCATACATCCCGCCGCACCGTTCTTTTTGAATCCAACGATCCTATGGGCTTCCGCACACTAACACCTGACGTATCTTTCCTATTATTTGTTAAACAAAAACTACCGGTATCGCCATTGTGGACGTAAACAGATGTTTGTGGATGTGTACGACAGTATGTAACCATATACATTAACCAGTCTAAGCTATTTTATTTAGTCCACGAAAATTATTATTTTTCTAAACCACAACTAATAATCACCTTTATAGGTTCCACATTTCGACCATTTCCCAATGACTGGTGCTACGTACATGGAAACTTAAATTTCTTATTGGAGAGAATTCTTATTCTCCCACGCACTGCTGCGTAGTTGCATGCATACCCCTTTTGGAGGTATATGCTCGTTATAGTTTGTAAGACCCTCGGTTTTACTTAACTACAATTCGTGAGATCCCTTTAATCTTTTTAATCGTATCTTTCTCGCCTACAATACAGTAGGACTTAACATTACTACCAACAAATTCTAATACTGGACCCCCATTAAATACATCTTTAATTTTCCCTACAAGTTTTTGTTGACAAGTGTTATATTGTATTTATTATACGCGGGGTAGTCACTCTTTTAAGATAAATATATTTTGTTTAGCATCAACTAATATTAAATTTTTCTAGGGACCCCAAATCTGTAAATAGATTTTAAATAGGACCACCCCATACAAAGTTATGCGTTTTAAAGACCCAAATCACTAATTTTTGCTCATCTTTATTTAACACCATTTTTAAAACCTTTTTCGCTACCCAAGACATATGCCTTAGCTAACCATCTCCCGAGAAATTTAAAACCGCCGTGTCCCGCGAATACCACGTGGAGATAACACGTATACTCTGTCAACCAGGATAGAAGCCGGAAGGATTTGGAAGGTGAGAGAAGAACTTAAAAATTATGGAATCTTAAAACTAATATATACAAATATAAACAACTATTTTATATCTTTACGCCCCCCATGCGTAGATTGTTGTACTATTAGGAATGATGTACCTTTTGTCATCTTCCCTCGATAAACTAATTTTATTAATAAGCTGCGTATGCAAATCGTATTCCTTTACTCCGGATACACACGCAGGCAAGTACTCCACACCAAATAAAGAAATGGATGCTTGGTGACTGTTAACATCCGCTTCCCTCGTGTACGCCCAGACACATCCCAACCCATGCGCACCCATGCGCGCGCGCACCCCTGCCCATGTGCGCCCCTGCGCGTGCGCACCCCTGACCATGCGCGCTGCCCATGCGCACCCCTCTCTGTGCGACTGCTATTTCGGGGTAACGTCACAGCCTTTTATAAATAAAGAGCAATGTAATACTATTATAAAATGTTTATTCTGACATTACACATACCAAAATTTAAAAAATGTAATGCCAAGCATGGAGTCATTTAAACTTAATTTTAATACAAAGTTATACACAGAAGACAGTCCTTCCTTTATGTTTGTTTAGAGTGGCTTTAATTTTATCTAACTTTATTCGCAGCTTAAAATTTAAATCGATACCCAAGTCCTCTATCTCCTTTTTTAACCAATAGTTTGATACATAGAGATCGTCTAGGTTTTCGAATTGTAAAATGTACCGAAGTTTGCCTCTATATTTAAAGTCTTTGATTCCATCGACAACCAGATCCATTCCTTCGTGTAATTCTTACAGCTTGTGACAATCTTTTAATCGCAGCTTTCCCACTATATCCCGCATACGTATCTTGTTAGCTTGATCGACTTCTTCTTGTCGGTATTGGAGGAAATCCTTATTCTCCCACAGACTGTTGCGTAGTTGCATGTCCACCACTTTTGGGAATATATGGTTGTTATAGGTTGTAAGACCCTCGGTTTTAAATGATCCGAAAGGTTCTTTACTAGGTAAATATACAATATTTAGCGGAACCCCTTTGCGTGTGGTGTACGCCAAGGTTACGAAACCCGCATTCCTTAGTTCGTCTTTGTTATCTGCCATTTTGATAAATACGTTTTTAGAATAACCTTTTAAAAGTATACGGATTTAGTACCATCCTTTTCCGCAAGGACACCTACATAACTAAAAGAGTCTTTTTTACTAACCACAAATGCATACAACTTGTAGAAACCAGATGTATCTAAATCAGTCCATCGACACATAAAATAATCTTTTAATTCTTCCTCATTTTCTCTAATAAGATGTTCTTTGTCTAACACATCTTTGTATTGTTTGCGTATTGTCGCAGTGTTTTCCATGTAGTCCAATTTTCGCCTTCTTGCATCTATTTCCTCTAATTCCAGCTGTCTTTTCCTTCCACTTACAGCGTATGGCATGCATAATGGGGCAATTTCCTTTAGCGTAAAAGGATAGAGTTTACTACCACTATTTGCGCGTTGTTGTACAACCTCTGGGCGAATGTTAGGTGTATCTATCAATCCCAAGTCCGAAATGACTATTTCTTTTGGAATTGTAGAATATGGTGTAGCAGATTGTGTAAAATATGTACTACCTGCTTTAATGTAGCACTTGTGTAAGATTTTTATTTTATCTTGGGCATCTTCCTCTACTATCTCCAAATAATTTACAGGTAAATAGTTAAAACTAAAAGCCGAAAGCACATACTTTATCAATTTTTCCTTTTCCTCTGGTTTTTTGGACAACTTAATTTGCAAGCCTATCAATTTTTTTGTATTGCCATTCCCCCAATACACGTACTGTAGCAGGTTATTATACACTAAACAGCAGCTATTTTGTAGCTTGTCCGATAGCTTACCCCACATTTTGGTAAGTGGTACCGAGTACATTGGCGCCTTTAGAAAGTATAACATACTATCTTCCAATAACGTTAAACAGTCTTTTAAGGGATTATACACCCGTTCCGCACTGACATAGCTTCCAATTGCATAGTTGCATATTGTCGCTTCCAATCGCGTAATACCATGTTCTTTGGCCAAAGTAGACGCAAATGTTTCCCTTAAACGTACATCTGGACAACGTAAAAAATATAGTATATAATTGCCAAGTTGTTTATTAACACCAGGACTTGTAATCTGACACACAAATTAGTTGTACATCTTAATTCTTGCATTGGTTGTTAGCCATGTTAAACAATCAATCCCCGCAGTTTTATCGTTGTCAACTATAATATTACACTTTTCTTCGTATTCCCCCTTATAGCAAAAGTTATGCTTTGTAGTTAAATAATTACACATCTCCATCTTGCTAAATATGCTCGCAAAATCTTGGGTTACAGCCATATCAAAAAGATAGAAATAATCTTTTTCGACTTCGTCTAATATATCTGGTAGTTCCTCCAATAAAGTTTCCAACTTAACATCTGCTAGTTCCACTTTGTATGGAACACAAATGCATTCGAGGTCTTCTTTTCCGATAATTTCTTTTACTCTCTGGCCCATCTTGTTAGTGCTTTCCAGAGAAAACGGAAGCTTAGCTTTAACACCATGCCTAGCGGAAACAAATCGGTCGAACTTTCTTCGTAGATAGCTGTTAAATGCACAACAAATTTTTTTTTTTAGGATAAACATCGTTTTGTTTGCAGATGCTTGTTCGGTGTCAGAAAGGTCGCAAATTTTAACCAACATTATATTGTCACAAAATGGTTCTGTAATTGGTGTGTGTAGTCCGCCAGTCAGCATCTGTTCGCCTTCGACATAACAAATATTACCAATATCTGTCACCAGATTATTGTTGCACATATTTTCTGCCAACAGCCATAATCCAAATCGCTCATTTGTCGGTTTCACTTTATTCCCAAGAAGTTGAGAAACGTTAATCACCTTAGAGACGCTCATGTTTACCGTTCTAGCTACTATCGAATACTAAATTGAATACAAAAAAATTGTTCTCTTATGTATTCTACAGAGTGGGGTCGTATATTGCCGAAGATAGTCGAATATGTTGTTATCCGACCTAGGCTGACAGGGATGCGCATCGACTTATGTCCGGATATATGTAGGATGTTAGGTTAAGGCGAAATTACCCCATAGGGTGAAATTGCCCCATAGGGTGAAATTGTCCCATAGGGTGAAATTGCCCCATAGGGTGAAATTGTCTCCGATCTAGATCGGATTTAATCCGACCTAGATCGGATTTTAATCCGTCCTAGATCGGATTTTAATCCGAAGGTATTGCTGTATTTAGGAGGGTAAACATTGTTTGTTTAAATGTGGAAGGAAGGACTTGTCAGGAGTTAGGTTAGCTAGTGTTGTTAGGTTAGTTGGACTTGTGTGGACTTAGGTTAGATAAAAGGAAAAATTGATAGGTTAGGTCAGCATCGCGACGCTGACCTAACCTATAAATTTTTCCGCGATTGGAAGCGACAATATGCAACTATGCAATTGGAAGCTATGTCAGTGCGGAACGGGTGTATAATCCCTTAAAAGACTGTTTAACGTTATTGGAAGATAGTATGTTATACTTCCTAAAGGCGACAATGTACTCGGTACCACTTACCAAAATGTGGGGTAAGCTATCGGACAAGCTACAAAATAGCTGCTGTTTAGTGTATAATAACCTGCTACAGTACGTGTATTGGGGGAATGGCAATACAAAAAAATTGACAGGCTTGCAAATTAAGTTGTCCAAAAACCAGAGGAAAAGGAAAAATTGATAAAGTATGTGCTTTCGGCTTTTAGTTTTAACTATTTACCTGTAAATTATTTGGAGATAGTAGAGGAAGATGCCCAAGATAAAATAAAAATCTTACACAAGTGCTACATTAAAGCAGGTAGTACATATTTTACACAATCTGCTACACCATATTCTACAATTCCAAAAGAAATAGTCATTTCGGAATTGGGATTGATAGATACACCTAACATTCGCCCAGAGGTTGTACGACAACGCGCAAATAGTGGTAGTAAACTCTATCCGTTTACGCTAAAGGAAATTGCCCCATTATGCATGCCATACGCTGTAAGTGGAAGGAAAAGACAGCTGGAATTAGAGGAAATAGATGCAAAAAGGCGAAAATTGGACTACATGGAAAACACTGCGACAATACGCGAACAATACAAAGATGTGTTAGACAAAGAACATCTTATTAGAGAAAATGAGGAAGAATTAAAAGATTATTTTATGTGTCGATGGACTGATTTAGATACATCTGGTTTCTACAAGTTGTATGCATTTGTGGTTAGTAAAAAAGACTCTTTTAGTTATGTAGGTGTCCTTGCGGAAAAGGATGGTACTAAATCCGTATACTTTTAAAAGGTTATTCTAAAAACGTATTTATCAAAATGGCAGATAACAAAGACGAACTAAGGAATGCGGGTTTCGTAACCTTGGCGTACACCACACGCAAAGGGGTTCCGCTAAATATTGTATATTTACCTAGTAAAGAACCTTTCGGATCATTTAAAACCGAGGGTCTTACAACCTATAACAACCATATATTCCCAAAAGTGGTGGACATGCAACTACGCAACAGTCTTTGGGAGAATAAGGATTTCCTCCAATACCGACAAGAAGAAGTCGATCAAGCTAACAAGATACGTATGCGGGATATAGTGGGAAAGCTGCGATTAAAAGATTGTCACAAGCTGTAAGAATTACACGAAGGAATGGATCTGGTTGTCGATGGAATCAAAGACTTTAAATATAGAGGCAAACTTCGGTACATTTTACAATTCGAAAACCTAGACGATCTCTATGTATCAAACTATTGGTTAAAAAAGCAGATAGAGGACTTGGGTATCGATTTAAATTTTAAGCTGCGAATAAAGTAAGATAAAATTAAAGCCACTCCAAACAAACATAAAGGAAGGACTGTCTTCTGTGTATAACTTTGTATTAAAATTAAGTTTAAATGACTCCATGCTTGGCATTACATTTTTTAAGTTTTGGTATGTGTAATGTCAGAATAAACATTTTATAATAGTATTACATTGCTCTTTATTTATAAAAGGCTGTGACGTTACCCCGAAATAGCAGTCGCACAGAGAGGGGTGCGCATGGGCAGCGCGCATGGTCAGGGGCGCGCACGCGCAGGGGCGCACATGGGCAGGGGTGCGCGCGCGCAGGGGTGCGCATGGGTTGGGATGTGTCTGGGCGTACACGAGGGAAGCGGATGTTAACAGTCACCAAGCATCCATTTCTTTATTTGGTGTGGAGTACTTGCCTGCGTGTGTATCCGGAGTAAAAGAATACGATTTGCATACGCAGCTTATTAATAAAATTAGTTTATCGAGGGGAAGATGACAAAAGGTACATCATTCCTAATAGTACAACAATCTACGCATGGGGGGGCGTAAAGATATAAGATAGTTGTTTATATTTGTATATATTAGTTTTAAGATTCCATAATTTTTAAGTTCTTCTCTCACCTTCCAAATCCTTCCGGCTTCTATCCTGGTTGACAGAGTATACGTGTTATCTCCACGTGGTATTCGCGGGACACGGCGGTTTTAAATTTCTCGGGAGATGGTTAGCTAAGGCATATGTCTTGGGTAGCGAAAAAGGTTTTAAAAATGGTGTTAAATAAAGATGAGCAAAAATAAGTGATTTGGGTCTTTAAAACGCATAACTTTGTATGGGGTGGTCCTATTTAAAATCTATTTACAGATTTGGGGTCCCTAGAAAAATTTAATATTAGTTGATGCTAAACAAAATATATTTATCTTAAAAGAGTGACTACCCCGCGTATAATAAATACAATATAACACTTGTCAACAAAAACTTGTAGGGAAAATTAAAGACGTGTTTAATGGGGGTCCAGTATTAGAATTTGTTGGTAGTAATGTTAAGTCCTACTGTATTGTAGGCGAGAAAGATACGATTAAAAAGATTAAAAGGATCTCACGAATTGTAGTTAAGTAAAACCGAGGGTCTTACAAAATATAACGAGCATATACCTCCAAAAGGGGTATGCATGCAACTACGCAGCAGTGCGTGGGAGAATAAGAATTCTCTCCAATAAGAAATTTAAGTTTCCATGTACGTAGCACCAGTCATTGGGAAATGGTCGAAATGTGGAACCTATAAAGGTGATTATTAGTTGTGGTTTAGAAAAATAATCATTTTCGTGGACTAAATAAAATAGCTTAGACTGGTTAATGTATATGGTTACATACTCTCGTACACATCCACAAACATCTGTTTACGTCCACAATGGCGATACCGGTAGTTTTTGTTTAACAAATAATAGGAAAGATACGTCAGGTGTTAGTGTGCGGAAGCCCATAGGATCGTTGGATTCAAAAAGAACGGTGCGGCGGGATGTATGGTGGTCTCCGTTAGAATAATCGAAAGTGGTTAATCGGTCGTATTAGATGTTTAAATAAGCGAAAGTGTAAAGGTCTACATAAACAAAATTAATTATCCAACAAAAAGTGCGCGACGTGCTACACTTATAAAGAAAGTATGGAATGGTGCTTTTTAGCGGCCCTACCCGTAAAAAGGAGAGTGACTTTTTCTAGCAATTACAAGAATAGCAGTAGCGCAGAGAAGGGGTATGCATGTATTATACAGTTGCTGCAAAATATGTTAGTTTACGCGTAGCTCGGATGTGTAATTGATCACGACTTAAAGATACCCCGGAGGTTTAAAAATTCTCAGCCCATTGTCGTTTGAAAAATGTTTGTAAATTATCAGAACAGGAGCGGTCGAAGTTTAAGTTATATGGATGATTGACTGAGTTTTTTCTACCTTTTACGAGGGAATTGGAAGTTGACAGACATCGAGCATCTAATTCTCTATTTGGACGATATCAAGTACTTACCGGTTCTAGAAATCATTACGTACGGTCGACCGCTATGCAAAAGTGTAAAAGCCTACAGAAGCAAAATTTAATCGTTAGACGAAAAAGTGCGCGATGTGCTATAGAAAGTATAAAAAAATGGTGCTTGCATCGGTCCTAACAGTAAAAAGGAGAGTGACTTTTTCTAACAATTACAAGAATAGCAGTAGCGCGGCGAAGGGGTATGCATGTATTATACAGCGCATTGTTGCTATAAAATATGTTAGTTTACGAGAAGCTCGAACGTGCACAAATTAAATTTTAATCTATAATTAAACACGGTCGTAAAAATTGGAAATTAATGGTTAATTTTAATACTGCTAAGCATATACTTTCGCTTGGTGATTCATTTGGAAAATATTCAAGCCCACCATTTCCTAAAGTATGACGTAAAAGTTATTTAAAATTAAATTGCTTTATTAGTAAGTATCCTGTAGACAACAGGTTGGTATTTCCTTAGTAATGGTTTAAAGTGTTTTTATTGAGTTTTTGTTTATAGTAGCACTGCATCTTGCAGACACTTTGTGTGCGTGTGTTATCACCCTTGTGGATTTTTAATATGCACGCGATCCGTATAACATGGAAGACGTTTCCGATGTTTCTACTAACGGCATTCGCACCATCGACGATGCGAACCAGGTGCATGCATTGGCGCTAAATGTATTGGACGAGCAGCAAGGATTATGACGTCATTTAGTCCCCTGCTGAATCCTCAACTTCGTTCGGGTGTCTTCGGAAACCTTCGGTTTGCATTCTATAGGGTACATAAAGCCGGTGCGCGAGAGTAAACTCTTTAGTTATAAGTTAGTTCGCTTACAAGTCAAGTCTTATAGTGCGGATTTTGTTTTGTACTAAAATGGTACCTGCAAACGTTTTTAAATGCGAGCCGTGTCACGTCTACTTTACCAGGAGGGATGCTCTCAAACGGCACCAGAACAAATGTCGTGGTGTAACATCGTCTACGGTTAAGCTTATACATCCGTCTGCAGCAAAGTACTTAAACTGTGGGACTTGCGGTATCGCTTTTACGAGAATGGGCAACTTACAGCGACACAAGGAAAAACAGCACGGCATGTCATTAAGCCGTAAACGTTTAGCTCCGCCAGCTGTTAAAGGGCCTTGTACGAAACAACCACGAATTATGTGTAAAGTATGCGATTTCGAAATGGAAAAAACTACGTATGCCGCACATTTAAGGAGCAACAGACATAAAAATGCATCAGTTACCGCTACTAGCGACGATGGTGTAGAAATGGTTAGCACTGCGTTTAACAACCGTATGGCTGGCTATCGCATAAAGAACGCCAGTGTCGACGATGGGGTGCCAAAGTTTCTTTGGAAGCAGAAAGAGCGATTTATTCGATTAATAAATGAAAAAAGAATACAACATACAGCAATAAAAGTCTATTGCGAACTCTACGGTGTTTACACCAAAATGGGGGGAGAGACTACCGATGTGAAATCCTTTAACACAAAAAATGTGGTTATAACGTCTTCTAGTAATCTGGAAAATATGTACGAAGTCTTAAGCGAAACCATAAGAACAAAATCAGAGGAATTTGAAACATGCGGGTCCGGTTGGTCTTTGGAAAAGGTGCTCTATTTAGAAATAAATATTAATAAGTACAAGTCGATATGAGAAGTTCTAGGTTAAGAATAAAAAATTGTGAATATGTATTTAGAAATGTGGTTTACAAAATTTAAACTGTATTATTAAAAATTGTCTGTAATAAAAAGTTTTAAGAATGGCTTTTTCTTTTCTTTTTCTTTTCTTTTAGATATGAGCTGCAGGAAAGTTATAATTTAGAGGGTGTGTGTAAAATGGTAAGGGGTGATCCTGTTTTAAATCTGTTTACAGATTCGGATTCTACATAAAATTCTAGACTAACAAGATGTGCTACATGTATAAAAAATTTATAAAAACGCTAAAAAGTCGCTACAGGTAAGAAATCTTAAAATGGGGGTAGCTATCTGGGGGATGGTGCTATGTGAAAAATTTAAAGAGATTTGGGTAGCTGAGAAAATTCTAATATTAATTGATACCAAACAAAGTACATTTATCTCGTGGGTGGAAATGTGGAGAAAGATTTATCTCGCAGAGGGTATATGTGTAACTTTACAGGGCGTGGTCCGATTTCAAATCTGTTTACAGATTCGAATTCTGCGTAAAATTCTAAGCTAATTTAATGTATCGCATGACTAAAAAAATTTATAAGAACGCTCAAAAGTCGCTACAAGTAAGAAATCTTAAAATTAGGGTAGCTCCCTTGGGGATGGTGCAATCTAAAAAATTCCTAGAAATTCGGGTAGCTGAGAAAATTCTAATATTAATTGATACCAAACAAGATAGGTTTATCTCGAAAGATGCAATGGATAGACGAAGAAAGCTATTTGTTAGGTTTGCTTATAGAGCAAAGAGCAAAATTTAGAGGTTCCAGACTTTAAAGGGGTATAACTTTGCAGGGTGTGGTCCGATTTCAAATCTGTTTGCAGATTCGGGTTGTGTGTAAAATTCTAAGCTAATTTAATGTATCGCATGACTAAAAAAATTTATAAGAACGCTCAAAAGTCGCTATAGGTAAGAAATCTTAAAATCAGGGTAGCTCCTTGGGGTGATGCAATCGAAAAATTCCTAGAGATTCGGGTAGCTGAGAAAATTATAATGTTAATTAATGCCAAACAAGATAGGTTTATCTCGTGGGTGGAAGTGTGGAAAAAGATTTATCTCGCGGGTGGAAAGAATGCGGGTGTGATGTAATCAAAATGGTTGGGGGGGTGTCCGAGCAAGGCGGAGTCAGGTGGAGCAAAGTGGAGATTCATCTAAAATAAGACTTTATAGTGGGTTTTTACATGTAAATTTGGTCCAGATGTGTGAGGAAATGTGGGATTCTGGAGGAAATGTGGTCACAGGATTGTCAATTATACCCTACTAAAATGTAATAAAATTTTGTCTAAAAAACTAATAAGATTATAACATGCGATTGGAGAGGAGAGTTCATTGCCGCATCTTGAACAGTTTAAATTAACCTGCATATTTTTATAATCAATAATTTTATTGACAATCTTCCAATAGACGAATTTTAATTATACCCCACTTATTAGTATACCGAGATGAAGACCTTTAAGCCCACCACAATTTTCCCGAACCTCTTTTTATCCAGCACGAACTCCCGATTATTTACCTAGAATTTTTTGATAAACCAATCGGTTTGAAACATTTAAAAAAGACTTATTTCAAGCAAGTTCATTTCCGACGGTTTTTTTACACTGAGAGAAACTATTCACTCCTAAAGACTCTCCTCAGAAGTCAGTGAGCTGTTCAACCCAGATGACTCCTCTAAATCCATAAATAAAAACCCACCACTTGCAAACTTGAAAGTGATCCGTATCCGTGCAAGGGAGGATGTGATGGACTTGTGAATTTTGTATTTGATGGCTAAAGTGACGATAATGTGATTAAGAAAAAAAAAATAAATCACTGGAAAGTATGTAAATCAACAAGTTCTTGCGATCAATCTACTACAACGTTGTCAATACAATAACTATTGTGTAATATACGTATATATATATATATATATATATATATATATATATATATTATAGTGGTTTTAAAAGATCAAAGATAAATATAAACGAAGCAATTTCAAAACACCCTGTAAAAAGAAACAACCAGAAATTACGTGCGAAATTTATATTAGTTAATTCATTTTTAAGTATCAGGTATTAACGAAATTTTATAAATAATTAATAAAATTTAAGTAGGTTTGCAAAGAAATTAAATGGTAGAAGCCAATGCCATTAATTTATTAATTAATTTGAATTTAATTGAACGATTATTGATGTATAATTTGCATAAAAGCGTGTAAAAACCCAAAGATACCAAGATGAAACGCGTTACTATCTGACAAATATATCAGTGGGGTAGAAATACGCCGAACTCTAAATCGTGGAAATGTATTTAAAACGTCCGTGTAAGATTGAACACCTGTGTATTTTCTAAATGTCAAGTTCTGTTTAATTTGTAGATAACGAACAAATTATTCTAAGGATTGTACAGACGATTGGATGTTTTAGCATGAAATGCTAATGAGAAAGTCCACGTGTGGTGGACAGCGCACAAACAAGGATATTGATTTTCTACCACTCAAACCAGGTTAGAAGGTGACGTAGAAAATGTATAAGCATGAGACCACAATAGTATAGGAGGGATTTGTGAAACGTCATTAGAGCTACGATTGGTCAATATGTTTAGTTTGATTTGATATAAACACGAGGAGAGTGTAGCGTAATTTTCTTAAAATATTATAACGAGTACTGAAATTCGCGGATTTGAAAATGGGGTTGAGTGCAAAATTGTGGGAATGTGTTGTTGTGAGCAGGGGATTTCGGATAAATGTGGCCAGGAGAGGTTACATTGGATAGATATAAATAGTTTAAGAGAATGTTATTAAAGCCCTTATTATTTCGATCGTCCCAAAAGCACGTATAAAAGTTAACACGAGTTGTAAGTATTGTCAAATCATTTAAATTGTATTGCTTAGTGGTAGCCTCTAAATTAAAACGCGGTTAGTGTGCCGAGATTACTTATTTTATTAAGGTACCACCTATAATTTTTTTATCAACTCGTGTCGGGACATTAAGTAACGTAGATTACTGTGTAAGAAGTATAATTAAAATAAAATTTGGAATTTGGTTACACCGAGAAGGCGGCGTTGGCGTATCAACTTAGATGGAGTTCGTCTGGTAAGAGCGAGAACGACCTGCCGACCAGATAGAAAAATACATGGCATCATCTACAAGAGCAGAGATCTTCTAGAAATTTTCAGGTAACGATTTAAAATTGTGATTCCTATAAACTGTAAATATTGGGGTGGCGTATGAGAGTGTTTTTCAAGGTAGTGTGAATTATTTACGTATTGAACAGAATATGTGTAAATAACTTTATTACGGTATTCAACTAGAAATTGAAGGTGTCTAGAAAGCTTTTAAACGTTTCATCAGAAGGTGAAATTCTGTGAAGAGTACATGGCTTTGTTTTTTTAATTTTAAGAGTATGCAAAGTAGAAGGGCATACATTATGCAGAATTAGTTGGGTTATTATGAGCTCACCATACCCCACAGTTTACTTAGATTATTAAAATAAATAAATAAATTATAAAGAAGGAATTTTAGAGAAGGTATTATTTAAGGTCCATTTACTCCAAGTACATTTTATGTGTTTGATGATTTTAAAAGTAAATACAGGACATTACAAAATAAGATTTACTGAAGTGTAACGTGAACAATAAAATTTGGACAATATTGAATCGCATTTGTAAATAGGAATAAATAAAAGATTGTATGTTTGTTGTATTTTGTGGTTTTATTGGGAGTGTGCGTGAATGATAGAATATGAGAGTGAATATAGATATCCAAAAGGAGGTCCAAATGAGCAGTTGAAGAAGGCCATTCAACCGAGGAAGAGAGGAAAACGGGTAAGAAATATTTTTTTTGTATTATTTAAATTTTGAATTTTCGAGTTTTGAAAATTTTAAAATATTTTCTAAAACATTTTTGTTGGTGAGGATCTTACCCGAGTTCCACGGCAATATATATATATATATATATATACATATATATATATATATATATATATATATATATATATAGGTATATAAATATATATACATATATATATATATATATATATACATATATATATATATATATATATATATATATATAAACATATACATATCGCATATTACAAAATATTTGCAAGCAATGGTACACAAAAATCTATCTTGAGGGCGGGCAACACGCTTATACTAAATAAATTTTTAGCTCTTAATCGATTCGCTAGAAAAATTTTAAAATTTAGCACGCAATGCTTAATAGTCTGTAACAAAAGCATCCACCAGCAATGAGGTGCCCAAGCCATTCTAGGAGGTGGCAGCAGCCCCCAAGCTAATTAATGTGTACCCCAAAGAGCTGAATATAAATTTTTTTAAATTTTCACATGCAATCGTCTAATACTCTATTACAAATTTAAACACCAGCAACGTGGCGTGAAAATCAGTTTTGCGGATGGAATCAACTCCTATATTAAAAAAATTGTAACTTGTAAATGGTGCTATGTAAAGTCATCACATGCAACATTCTAATAGTCTCTTTCGAAGCTATCACCAAGCACAGCGGTGTCAGTCAGACCTGGAGGATAGTAGTAACCCTTATTTTGTAAAACTTATAGCTCTTGAACAATACGATACAAAATTTTCATAATATTCACATACAATTCTTTTATAGTATATTGCGCAAACATCCACTAGCAACAGTGCATCAAACTCAGTCATGGGGATTGCAGCAACCCCTATACTTAAGGAATTTTAGGTGGTAAAAAATCGTTAGATTTTTCAAAAATTTTAACATTCAATGCTTGATAGTCTATGGCAAAAACATCCACTAGCAATGGTATGCCAAACCAGTCATGTAGGTGGCAGCAACTCCTAAACTAAATACATTGTACCAGCAACACTTCACCAAACTTAGTCTTGGGGGGTGGAAACAAACCCTACACTAAAAAAAATTTAGTTTAAACACAACTCGTTAGAAAATTTTCTAACTTTTCACATGCAAATCCTTTACTGCTCTATTACAAAAATAAACTCCAGCAACGTGGCGCGAAAGTCAGTCTGAGGGTGGAATCAACCCCTATATTTAAAAATGTGACTCGTAAGTGGTGCCATGTAGAGTTTTTAAAATTATTACAAGCAATCTTCTAATAATATTCTTCAAAACTATCCTCAAGCAACGCCGTGCCAAAGTCAGTCTTTGTGGTAGTAGTAACCCTTATACTGTACAAATTGTAGCTCGTCAACGATGCGATATAAATTTTATTAATGTGCTCTATCATTTTGTGATTTTAATTGTGTATTTAGAGTTTTTAATTAGTGAAAAGTTTACTAAACTGTAGTGAAGTTTCTACTCTTCCTGGTGTACTGTTGGCAGACCAGTTCAAAGCTTACACCACTGATACATTATATTTTCCATAAGTTCAGCAGTTCATTATATTACAAAGATTTGCACATCTGGTTCTTATTTCTTGTTCCTTTATCAATTGACTGAAGGTTATAGTTATATTTTATTATTTATCTTTATAAAAACAAACAACACCTGACTTTTTGCAGTACTTGTTAACTTATTTGCAATTAACTTTAAATCATTTATTTACAAGTTCTGCATATTTCGTAAACTCTGATTTATGAGTTTTAACATGACTGAAAATTACTAATGCATTGATCCTACCATTTCTTCAGGTTTTATATGTTGTCCTAAGAAGATTTTTAATAACTTTGTCTGCATTCACTGCCATAATGTTTACCATAAGACCTGCTTGGATAGAGTCATAGAGTCAAGAATAAAAAGTTATTAAATGATAACCTTCTACTTTGCGAAAACTGCATCACATCGTCAACAAGCTCTGCTGCTGTTTCTAATACTTTTAATGATGCTCCTTCCTCATTTCACCGACTTACAGAGGATAAAAATCAACTGATACGCCGTTTAGCAAAATTAAATCAAGAACACAACTCGTTCATTCAGGATGCTGTGGCAAAAAAACCTGCCTCAAACAACAATTACAAGATGCCGAACTCAAGATTATAACGCTTCAATCTTTAGTTGATAAGGTAAATTCTAAATTATCTCTTACTTCAATCATGTCAACAGAAATCCAAATCACTGTCACTGGTACCAGTACATGCGCTGGATCAGATAAACGTAAATAGTGATTCTAATAAATCTTTTTCTGATGAGTGGTTTTCAATAATGTTTGGTTATTCGCCCATTTATACTAAAAGTTCTACTGTCGTAAATTCTACACTGGCTTTGGACATTACTCCACAATTACCTACTTCCATATCTTCTAAACCACAAATTTTGTTTTTAAGTGACAGTCTAGGTCGTAATTGTGGTCAGTTACTTCACAATCTGCTTAACAAGATGCATTTTGATATTTCTGCCTTTTTTAAACCTAATGCATCATTTGAACAAGTTGTCGCTGACATTGACCAATTATCTACAGGTTTCTCAGTTAAGGACTTTATTGTTATTTGTGCTGACTTCTAATGATGTCCTAAGAGGTAACATCTTAAATAGGAGATTTCTTAGTACCTTATGCAACCGCTTGGCCCATACAAATGTTATTTTTATTTTTCCTTCCTATTGGCATAGAAACTTTGATTTCAATAACATTATCTTCAAAAATAATCTATCGTTATACTCTATCTTCAAGTCTTGTGCATCCTTTATTGATCCCTTGGATATCTTAACCGACCTTAACTATTCCAAACACAATTTCCTTATCAATAATTCAGGTAAATCACTACTTCTCCATAAGGTTAGTTCTTTGGCCTGCTCAATTCTTTTTACTAAGTACAAGTACAGTATTCAAACTAAACCGATACTCCCATTATTAACCTCTAAGATTATCAAGACTTCGACCATTATGTCCGCACTAACAAAAAATACTGACTCGGTTCACAAAAATACTTCGACAGGTGTCATTCAGGGCCCACGTTCCTTTCGTTCCCAGTAAAATAAATAGCAAATATCTTTGTAACCTATACTATCAAAATGTTCCTGGTCTTGGTACTAAGTTGGACACTCTTTACCTTACCGCCAATCTACTTGATGCCGATATTTTAATTCTGACTGAAACGTGGCTTAACAAGAATATATGTTCTGCTGAGATTTTCAATGAATGCTTTAGTTCCTATAGAAAAGACCGTGATTTTCATAGTTGTAACCGCATCAGAGGTGGCGGTGTACTACTCTCCTGTAATACTAAACTTACATCCTCACTGTTTGATCTCGCAACTGCTTTTTTTGGACATCCGGCTGTAGATATCTTAGCTGTTAAAATCACCCTATTCAATCGCTGCTATGCAATTATTTGTCTTTACCTACCGCCATTTATTTTTTCTTTCCTCAGTACTGTGCTGGAATGCCTTGATGCCATTATTAGTAAAATACCCTACAATATTATTGTTATAGGTGATTTCAACGTGCCCGATTACATCAATAGTGGTAATTCGACTGCATCAAAAAATGCAAAACTACTGCATGACTTTCAATCTTTCCATAACTTTGATCAAATAAATTCTATTCCTAACCATAGAGGCGTTATACTTGATCTTTCATTCGTGCGCCTTCTCTCAACCAACCTATCTGCCAACACTGTCAGGTCTAATACGCTCTTAGTCTCTGAAGACCCTCGCCATCCAGCTTTTATCCTATCGTTATCTTTATGTACCACTCACTCTACTCCTTGTCATTTACTCAATAAACGACGCTCTTCCAAATTTAATTTTAAAAAAGCTAATTTTCGTCGTATGTATGAACTTATTCGGAAATCCTCTTGGCAACGCATTCTCTCTAGTAATGATCCCCAATTAGCTACAGACTTGTTTGTAAATAATTTATCTCGTATTTTTTCGACTACCGTCCCTAAGACAAAAGGTTACAAGTCATCTTATCCAATATGGTACATTAAAGAAATTATTATTGGCCTTAAAAAGAAAAGTTTATACCATTTCCTAGCTAGTAATCATAAGTATAGCCTCTATTCTCAAATTCTCGACCACAAATTCAAGGAACTTCGTGCTAGCCTGAAGTTCTCGATCAAAAAAGCTTACAAAGAATATATTAATAGTGCGCAAGCTGCTCTAAAAACGGATCCCAAGCAATTCTGGAATTTTTTTAAAAACAATCAAAACTTTTCCTACCCTAATGCATTTAAATATAATGGATGTGAAAAATCTGATTCTAAAAGCATTGCTATGGCTGTTGCATCGTTCTTCGCTTCATGTTGCACCTCCTCATCGTACACTCCTCAAGACGTTACAGTCTTTCAAAATGTCAGCTACTCTGTAGACATTCCTACAATTACTGAATCAGCTGTAATACAAGCCATTAAAAAATTACCAACATCATTTTGTTATGGGCCCGATGGCATACCTGCAGTAGTCCTCAAAGATACCTCTCGTGTAATTAGTCCTGGCTTGACTCATATTTTTAATTTATGCTTAACTAAATCCATTTTTCCTGATATCTGGAAATCATCTCGTGTGCAACCAATTTTCAAAAATTGCGATAAATCCATTATTCAAAACTATCGTCCAATTTCTATCATTTCTAACGTCTGCAAAGTCTTTGAGATAATTATTTTTGAATCACTATTTCCTCAAGTTTCACAACTTTTGTCCGAATACCAACATGGTTTTATAAAGCGACGATCTACAGTAACTAACCTTTGTTTTATTACACAGTTCATATCGGAATGTTTGAATGCTCGATCCCAGTGTGATGTTATCTATCTTGACTTCACTAAAGCTTTTGATGTCTTTACTCATAACATCTTATTGCACAAACTACATCAGTTGAATTTCTCTGATAACTTTCTAACATTTTTTAAGTCTTATTTGACAAACCGCTCATTATTCGTTGAGTTTAATGGCATACAGTCCAAAACATCTTCCCCTAACCAGTAGAGTACCCCAGGGATCTGTACTTGGACCTCTTTTATTTCTACTATATATAAATGACATCACTCAAATATTTTCTAATAATAAACTTCTTTTTGCTGATGATTAATCTTTACCAAAATTAATTCTGCTGCCGATTGTGAATCACTACAAACAGATATTTCCCAATTACTCCGATGGTGTGATTCAAATAAATCATGTCTTAATTTTGATAAATGTGTTGTTTTGTCCTATAGTAATAATGCTACCCCAATACTCTCTGATTATTACCTAGGCACCAGTTCAGTCTCTCGTGTATCCACTATTAATGACTTAGGTATTACATTTGAGGAAACTCTCTCCTTTAATTGTCATATAAATAACATTGTCAAACGCTCTCTGCGGACTCTAGGTTTTCTAATGCGTAGTACATCACTATTTACTGATCTGGATTGTCTCAAAACCCTATACTTCTCTTTAATTCGCAGCACTCTTGAATATGGTTCTCAGATCTAGACACCTTTTTATAACAATAGCAGCACTAGAATCGAGAAAATTTAACGTAAATTCCTAAAATTCTTATACCATAAAAAACATCATTTGTACCCACTGAATGGTTATCCTTATTTAGACCTAATCACTGAATTTAATGTTCTTCCCTTACACCAACGGAGGGTATTATTGGATATTATTCACTTTTACAAACTTTTAAATTATTTAATTGATGACCCTGTTAGCCTATCTCTTATTAACCTACACGCACCATCGAGGCCCAGTAGAAACTGCTCCATTTTTTACCCCAATTTTGCACGCATTAACTCTTATAAAAACTCTCCTATTTGTAGAATGTCCAGCTCCTTCAATAAGTATTCTGCAGACTTAGATTTCTCACTTCCTCACTCATATTTCCTACTAGCTATCTTAGATGCTCTCTACTAACATTATCACTGTTTTCTCATTTTTCTTTCATCTGCTATGCTAATAATACTATTATCTATTCCTTTTTGTTTTTATTTATATTGTTTTTATATTATTTTATTATTGTAATACTTTATTTCTGTGACTCCATAATTGGATCTTGTTATCTGTGTGAGTCGTTATAATAAATAAATAAATAAATAAATAAATAAGGTTCATATGCAATTCTCTAATAGTCTATTACACAAATATTCACCAACAATAGTGCACCAAACCCAGTTTTGGGGGTGGCACCAACCCCTATACAAAAAAGATTTAGCTGGTAAACAACTCGTTAGAAAATTTTCAAAATTTTCTCACGAAATGCTTAATAATCTATAACAAAAATATCACCAGCTATGGTGTGCCAATGCCAGTATTTGGGCTAGCAGCAATCCCTAAACTAAGCAAAACGTACGCGTAAAGGATTGGATAAAAATTTTAAAATTTTCACATGCAATCCTCTATAGTTTATTATAAAAGCGAACACCACCAACGGCGCGCGAATATAAATATCTGAGAATATATCAAATTAGTTTCTTTTGCTTTTGCTTTCAACCTAGGTCGAACAAGGTTCGTCACTTAGGACTTTGATGCAAGTTGAAGTGCAAACCATTTTTAAAAATGATGAAACGGAGAATTTTTTATCTTTATGTCATATGTGAGATACAGCTTTACTAAAGAAATCAAATCGTATACTATTCTTCTTAATCTTATTTGGGGATTAAACCACTCATAGTTATTAAAATTATCTTTATTAACGTTTCGATCCATGACCTAGGATCGTTTTCAAAATAATAAAAACTTCAAGTTTGACATTTATGACACAAATTGAAGGTGACTTTGATTTATTGATGTTCGAAATATTTGGTTTGAGTACACCAAGCAAAAAATTTTTTAAAGTTTAAATGCATGATTGCCTTCAATTTGTGTTACGGCCTGGGACCGACTTTTTTTAGGTAGCCAATACGCTTAACGTGAAATCAGCTGATTAATTTTTATTGGTGAATTTTATATAAATTCAATAACTTGAATCTCGGTGAAATAAGACATAAAATTAGAAAACAATAGAAGGGAAACGAGCTATATACATGCTGTGTGAGAATTTCAGAGAACTATGTAAGCTAGCTCAGAATATAAATAAGTGCAGGTACGTGTCCAACCAGTTTTGAGATGAAGATCCAATGATGATGATGATGATGAAGCATATTAACAACCCCTGTAAAACAGCATTGGTATCTGACAAGTGTAAACCCGCAATAGGGTTACCTCACAACCATATACAATCTCCGTTAAACAGTATTGGTATCTGACAAGTGTTAACCCGCCATAGGGTCGCCTCAGATCCATATACAACCTTCATAGAACAACATTGGTATCTGACAAGTGTAAACCCACCATAAGGTCGCCTCAGAACCATGTTAAAATCTACCAAAGAGGTAGCCTAAATCATAATGATTTTTTCCCCTTCAAAATAAATATAAAAAAACGACTACTTAAACCTTTTAATAATGCAATCGCACACTTCTTTAATAACCATCCTCTCAATTGTATAAATAGAAACATGTTAAAAAATGTTTTCCAATTCCCAAGTTATTGTATTTATATAAAATTCACCAATAAAAATTAATCAGCTGATTTCACGTTAAGCGTATTGGCTACCTAAAAAAAGTCGGTCCCAGGCCGTAACACAAATTGAAGGCAATCATGCATTTAAACTTTAAAAAATTTTTTGCTTGGTGTACTCAAACCAAATATTTCGAACATCAATAAATCAAAGTCACCTGCAATTTATGTCATAAATGTCAAACTTGAAGTTTTTATTATTTTGAAAACGATCCTAGGTCATGGATCGAAACGTTAATAAAGATAATTTTAATAACTATGAGTGGTTTAATCCCCAAATAAGATTAAGAAGAATACTAAACAAACCACAACAAACATACAGGGAGTATTTACAAATCGTATACTCTACGTATGAATTTTGCAGTATGGAAGTTGTTAAAGATAGCTTTATAGCATCGTGTATTGAAACCGTTGGGTGGAGTGAGATTAAGTAAATACGTTTATGGGTGCGGAATTTAATCTGCGTTTGACGAACATACTACAGCATTTGTTCAAGGCATATATGGAGCATCTCATTGAAACGTCACAAGAACAAGGGAGCTTTCTTATTGATTCAAATGTAATTCCTAACCTTTATTGGTGAACTCACGTGTGTTATTACTTTCTGAATAACAGACAAAGGCAAAACCATTTCTGGGTTCATTGCCAACAAAAACATTTTCTGCGATTTAGTGATATGGGAGTCAATAGCTTTTAGTCTTTGAGGCAAATAAACTCAGTTAGCCCTTGGTTGTGTATTAAGTTAGTAGCTTTTTGCAGCAGAAAAAGAACAGAAGAGACGGAACTGACCTGCGTTCGTTCTAATACCACTAGCTTTTATTGATTCTATTTTCTGAAATTTTTTATAGATTGCGTTCGCAGTAGAGGTACTATTCCACTTGCGTGTATTTTTGTTTTAATTAGATGCTCCCCACGCATCTTCTTAACACTATGGAGAGTAAGGCATTTTAAAGAAAAATGAAAATCGATTCTTGTAAATTATCCGAGGACTTAAGCTAATTATAAAATTTTAATTAAATCTCAAATACGGAAGATATTCTCTCCATCCTTCTTTACGTATCCAAGCACTTCATTTCAATTAACAGAGTTATTCACATTGCTCTGTAATCTATAATTAAACGTACATTTTGATAAATTTAAGTGCCGTGTACTTTTCAATTTAATTTTATCAAAGAATAGTGATAAAAATACATTGGTTTATGTTTCCTTTGAAATTACGCATTATTAAAATTTTCTTTGTTTTGATATAAAGAACAGATTTAACCACTTGAAACTGAAAATCTACGTGTTAATTACAAAGCACACGGAAACAACTGCGCCTGATGAAACGAACCTAACGATACTATTTTTTCAGCTGTGTCCCATACACGTGAAATGCTTTCCTTTTGCTTAGTTAATTTTATCACTATTATTATTGCACGTGAGTTACTTATTCCCCAAATTAATATATATGTATATTCATGTGCAGTTATTCAATCTTAAGAAATAGATTCTTACATTCTATAATTGAAGAACATATTATAAAGGTTAATAAAAGTTTATAATCAGACGTGAGAAAGGAAGCAACTGCTTTGTATTCCAGACGTAACATGATACTGCAGGTGCAGGTCACAATAGGTTATAAGACAGCAATTGTTAGAATTAAGATTACTAAGAAGTAATACAATGTATTTTATCAAGAAATAGTAGACATGAAATCTGCACTTCCCACAAGACGATGTGAAAGCAGGGATAGCAGAAACACCCTAAGGAGCCCATGATGGACAGTCAGTCTTAGAACTTCATGACTGTAACATCGTTGGTTGTCCAAACTACTCATTTGTAATTATTAGTTATTGACAGTCAGTCTCGAACTTCATAACTTTAACATTTTTGGTTGCTCAGCTACTCATTAGTAATTAGTAATTTTGAATATTTGTTAATTAAAACGTTAATGAACATAACGTCCAAGTTGTCAAATCAATATTGAAATTACTGAAAAAACAAAATACACTTCATAGAAGTGTTTTTTGGAAATACAGATTTTTTTAAAAGAAGCTCCCAAAAGTCCAAAACCTATCTCGTGTAGTAAAATATACGAGTTAAACAATTTAAGTATACAAGAAGAGAGATGATAGTGTGTATACGTAATTTTCGTTGCTAGATCAACTTACTTAAGTTACAATAATAAGGGACCGAAAGTCAATTTCCACAGCCCCCCCCAAATCGAAATTTGAACTTTTTTTTATGTCATTCGTCTGTACATCGTAGGTGCACAAATGTGCACAGTGAACGAACGTTGGTGCACCTTTCTATACAAAGATACGAGGAAAATAAAAATGGGAAGCTGTAGAAACGGCAACCCCCACCGAATAATTTTGTATTTTTTAAAGCCAATCGTTTGTGCATCGTAGGTGCACAAATGGGTTCGGTATACGAGCGTTTGTGCACATCTCTATACGGAGATGCAAAGAAAATAAAGTGGAGGGGCTGTAGAAACGGAAGCCCCCCACTAAATAAATTGCGAATTTTTTATAGCTAATCGTTTGTGCATCGTAGGTGCACAAATGTGAGTAGTGGGGTAGAGCCGGTCCTACTTCAAAACGCGACAGACGTATTTTCCATGTGTAGAATACGGCTGAATCGTTTTGAATTAGGATCGGCTCTATATGATTTCAATGTAAAATAGTCGTGAAAACATTTCAATGTAAAATAGTTGTGAAAACATGAATTCTTTTCAATGTAAAATGCTTGTGGGCACGTTTTGAATTAGGATCGGCTTTATATTACTTTCAATGAAACACACACTTATGTTGAAAAGTGCAGAGAAGAATGTGTGTAGCTGTTTTGAATTCGGTTTTCTATCGAGAAGTTAGACGTGCACCGTTTTGAATTAGGATCGGCGTTATATACTTTTAATGTAAAATGTGAAAACCTGAATTCTTTTCAAATGTAAAATACTTGTGGGCACGTTTTGAATTAGGATCGGCTTTATATTACTTTCAATGTAACACACGTATGTTGAAAATGTAAGTGCAGAGAAAATGTGTGTAGCTGTTTTGAATTTGGTTTTCTAGTTAGAAGTTATAAAGTATGACAGATGCAAAAAATATCGCATTCAAGTCAATTGTGTTTAACACGTGCACCGTTTTGAATTAGGATCGGCGTTATATACTTTTAATGTAAAATGTGAAAACCTGAATTCTTTTCAAATGTAAAATACTTGTAGGCACGTTTTGAATTAGGATCGGCTTTATATTACTTTCAATGGAACACACGTATATTGAAAAATGTAAGTGCAGAGAAAATGTGTGTATATGTTTTGAATTTGGTTTTCTAGCTAGAAGTTATAAGTATGACAGATGCAAAATATTGCATTCAAGTCAGTTGTGTTTAATTAAAGTGGATTCTGATTTATGTTTAGAGGCTGCAAATACACATGGGCCGGTTTCAATTCAAAATGTGTTCACTCTTGTGATAGGTTGAAAAGTGGGTTGGCAAAGTATGCAGATGGTGGTAATCTGCTATATAAGGAGATTGCTCTAATATTAATTTAATTAGTCGAAGTTTACTGCATATATTAACATACAAACATGTATATAATCGATATTCAGGGATTTAAATACAAGAAAAACGAGTTTGTGTGCAAAGAAATTGCGGTTTTGGACTTGTTGTTAGGTGATGTTTGGCATCAAATTTTAAACTGCCAATGCAGTCTAGTTGTTTGAGTCAAGATCATATAAAACATAATGACTGGGTGACAAGGAATATTCATGGTCTTTCTTGGGATGAATCTTCAACGGCTGGAATGGTGTCAACATATATAGCGCTTTATTTGAAGCAAATTATCCGACCCGGTGAAGAAGTATTTGTGAAGGGTCTAGAAAAGAAGAAATTGATTGAAACATATATAATGCAAAACTTTGTAACTGATATGCTTGCACTAGGTTGTCCTAAGCTATCGGAGTTAAAATCAACAATCGTTTAAAATATAACATACATTGTTGTAAACACAGCAATAATAATCTGCAATGTGCAAAACAAAATACCTTTTATTAAAAGAATGGCTTGATAATAATAAAAACAATAGAAAGATTTTGTTTGTATTATTTATTTTAATATAATTTTACAATGTTAGCCTTACAAAATTCCTTTATAATAATAAAAACAATAGAAAGATTTTGTTTGTATTATTTATTTTAAAATAATTTTACAATGTTAGCCTTATTAACTATTATTATAACAACTTCTAGCAAACATTATTTTATCGATCCAGCTATTGTATACGTTAGAGAAGCCTAACCATTTTACAAATACTTTATTTCCACTCTTTCTTAGGACTTTTCTACCAGGTAAATTCCTGGATGTTTAACCTTTGCAACTCCGTTTCATAAAATGCACCTTTGATTTCTTTCTCGTCTTGATCTTCTAATATATATGTTGTCGGATTGGTTACGTTTACCTTTTTAATCTTAAAATTTCATTTGACCAGTTTGGTGTGTAACCTTTGTAAATGCTTCCCTGTGTTTACTAATCCTCACACTGTCTTTAATTGAATATTTTGGTATTTTGGTTGCAAGTTTGATGTGGGTAAATGATGATTTAAGAATAGTTTTTCAATTGATTTATCAACTTTTACAGGTTTGACTCCGATAGTATTGTGAACTGTATTGTTGTATTGTTTCACAATATCGCTTAAATTTTTATCCAATTGTAAGAACCGTTCAGGTTAAACAAGCGCCACATTTTTCCCTTTAAAGTTCTAATTACACGTTCCACAATGCATGCTTTCTTTGTAGAAAAACGCTATAATGGTTTATGCCATATGTCCGCATTAAGGATTGAAAGTGTTTGTTATAATATTCTTTACCAAAATCAGACTGCAAATTTCTTGGAGGATTTTAAATTTATTTAAAATTGTTTTCATTGCAGCAGTAACATCAATACCCGTTTTACTTTTAAGTGGTACAGCCCATACGTATTTGGAGAAACAATCAATAACTACTAAGATGTATTTAAATCCTTTGTTTGTTTGCGAATATGGTAGCATTTCAATCAAATCGGTCTGAAGAAGGTCATTTAAACCTTTTACTATCACTTTGCGTCTCTTGAAATTTATTCTTGCTGGTTTATGAAGTTCATTTAATATATCCTCTTTCACTTTTGATTGAGCAACTAACATAATACTTTTTCTAATCAGGATTTATTAAATACAATTATTTAAGATACTTCTATGTTTGAATGTCGCGGACTCCACTTGCTTTGAAAGGAACTTTTAATATAAAATCAAGAAACATTGTGGTATTGTTTATGATAGCACCGCTGTCACGAAAGCTGATTACATCCATACGTTTAAGCAAAATCCTTGTAACTGTGCAATTAAATAACTTTTTCGTTTATAAGAATTTCAATGTCTTGCGGGTATCCTTTAATATTCTCAATGACTGCTTCCTCATAAGGAAATTCATAATTATGTTTAATATTGAAAATAAGAAATGTCTTATCACCGTCAAGGAATGTATTAGAGTAAAACGTTTCTACTACCGTGTAATGTAGCATATGTAACTTATACTCAATCAAGGTTTCAAAACCTTCACTTTTGTTTTCATATTCCTGTTCACTTATATCTATTTTACGGTTATGTAAGTGCCTTCCAAATTTGTCAATTGTCATATCATCTAATTACTTTTGCCTCACGCAATTCTTCAATGATCGAATTTATTTCGTTGCCGTGACCTGTGTGTCCAGCAGTCTGTGATGAAACTAAAAGTCGTAATCTATCAACAAGTTCATTGGGATCATTCCAATATAAATAATCTATTGCGTTATTTGATACTTCCATTGTCATACCGTCTCCAAGACGCTTTCTATAGGGTAATGTTCTAGGTCTACGGGGTGTTTGGGAAGTATGTTTAATGTAGATATTATATTTTGTACTTATATGAAGTATTACCCTGAATTTGTTCTGTTTCAGAATAATATCTTCTATTAGCATTTGTTCTTTTCACAATATCAAGGTACGACTTTAGATCTTGCTGACTGTATCCGACAGGATATTTTTTAAACAGTAGTTCGTATAATCCAGGAGTACCTTTATATTTCAAATCATTTATTAGAACATTTTCATCATCCAACGCGAAATTCGAATTGCCTATCATAAGACCATCTGAATCAGGGTTAAACCTAATACCATATTTATGATCAAATTCGTTCTTAACATCTTTAAACATATTGTAAATATATTCTCGAGGTAGCGGATGTAGCTGTTCGAGATAATGTGTCATACCAGGTGAATCGGCAAAGCTTTGAATATATTCATGGGCTTCTTGTGCATTTCGATTAATTTCTGCTTCGTATTCATTCTCAACATCATCATCATCTACCTCTAGGGCATCATTTTTTATATTTGGTATATGCTGTGCAATAACCGGCGAATCAATATAGTCAACGTTCCTTTCTAGCAATGTAGGTTTAATTTTTTTTACACTGCTATGAGGCAGTTCTTCTTCTTCTTTAAATTTTTCTTTCTTTACCACACTTTCCCCATCCAGTTTATTAGCAATAGTTTCTAATCGTGATGTTATGGGTAATATTGATTCCACTTGGACGACTTCATTATCTTTTAACTGGCACAATTTGTTTTTACAATGTTTCTTTTCTTAATTAAAATTCTTTTAAGTTTTATCGACTCCTTATTCATTGCGTAAAAGTTTATTGTAATAAAAAATTCTTCGATGCTAACGATACATGCGTCTCTCAAGGTTTAAATATGTATGAAGTGATCAAAACCTATTCGGTACCTTCCTTGATCTGGTTCACTATCTTTGTCTACAACTAAGAAACCGTATTTGTCTCGCCAACAAGCAGCACATATTTCACGGAATTTATCATACTTCATGTCAGTATTGACGTGATCGTCATATATATGTTTTAAGTTTAAATCATCTTGTTTAAATAAAACTAAAAGATTAGCATTATCACGTAGTAAGTGCTTAGGTATACGAGTATAACTTTGACAAAGGTAAAACTGTCTACTTGTTTATGACGCCCCATACTAAAGTATTCCTAATGATACCTTGTTTATCGCAAGCTACATCATCAAAAACAAATATAGAATTATTTCGAGCATCAGATGGTGATATAATATTATCAGAACTGGAAAATGTATAATATTTGATCCCTTTTATTGGTCGCAGTAGACTTTCAAGGTATTGATACTTTGGTTGATAAAGTGATTTAGAATAAACATATACGTTTTCAAACTTTAAACCATTAGGATGTTCTATCAACCCAATCATAACGTTGGTTTTACCGCAATTTGATGGACCAACAACTAGACATCGAATAGATGCAGGTAGAAGAACGCTATGTTTTTCTTTTTAGCTAAAGATTGCGCACCAATATCATTATTGTTTATGGTTAAAGGTGTTGATTGTTTCACAACATGCATGTTTGCAAGTACTAAATTCGATTTGTAAAAAAGTAGAATTATATATATATAAGAAACGGCTAGTATATAAAGAATCATTAATTCATAATATTTTATTTATTTGCTGCACAGCTTGAGAGGATAGTTGTGCTCTAATGATTACATATAATAATTCTAAAACTACTGGGAACGGACTATTAAATACTGTAATTAACAATTTACCATTTGAAGCGCATATTCCGGGTTACAAATTTTGCGGTCCGGGCACAAAACTAATCGAACGGTTAGCTCGAGGAGACAAGGGAATAAACAAGTTAGACGAGGCTTGTAAGGAGCACGATATTGCATACTCCAAAGAAAAGGATCTATCTAAACGCCATCAAGCAGATTCGAAGTTAGCTCAGTTAGCTACAGAAAGACTAAATTCTGGTGACTCGTCTTTAGGTGAAAAAGTAGCAGCATTTGGAGTAGCTACCGCAATGAAAGCTAAAGTAAAACTTGGTATGGGTGCCTGTGCATCACTGAGAACAAAAAATATCAATAAAATAAGAAAACTGATAAAGAAACGTCAAATAAGAAGTACGCTAGGTATTAAAAGTATTATCGAACAAGCACGTACAGCTTTAAAAAAGTCTAAAGGATCTAATGTTATGGATGCAATCAACATAGCAATTAAGGCAGCCAATACAGCGAAACAAAAGAAGCATATTAAATCAGTTCGTATTATATCAATTCCTAAAACAGGAGGTTTTCTACCACTAATACCAATGTTTGCAGGCCTAAGCGCTCTTGGTACTCTTACTGGAGGTGCAGCTGCTGTTGCAAAAGCAGTTTCAGATACTAAAATAGCTAAGGAACAACTAGCGGAAAAACAGCGTCATAACAAGGCAATGGAGGACATTGCAGTCGGAAACGGCATGTACATCAAACCTTATAAAAAAGGTTTTGGTCTTTTTTTAGCCTCTGCAAAACCTCAAAGGAACGCAACTTGATTTTACCTAATCGTGCACTAAGCAATGTAGAATTAATAGAGTTTGTTAAGCAATTAGAAGTACCATATTTCCGTGGTGTGTTCATGAGAAACAATCTTCCCAAGAAAGTTAATTTTAAAGAATGTGGTATAATTAATTTAGATGGAATAGAAGGTTTAGGCACGCATTGGACCTCTTACAAAAGTACGGTAGTAGCGCTATTTACTATGACAGCTACGGAAACCTGCGACCGCCAACAGAGTTGATAAGTTATTTGAATAGCGGGGTAAATGTAGAATTCTTTATAACATTAACCAAGAACAATCGTACGGTACTGTGTTTTGCGGTCATTTATGCTTACAATTTCTAAGTAGCGCATAGAACTGCGTACGAAGTCGTTATGTCGTACACTTTTACTCTAACGGGAAACACTTCAGTTTTAACAAGCAATTTTAATCCACCTATAAACTTGGATAATGATTCGGAGTACGTATTAGGATTAACAAATTTTGAGTCTTATAACACAATTCCAAACATAGAAAAGGAATAAATAATAAATTTTATTATGGATCTAACGGAGAATTCATAGAAATACCTGAAGGTGCTTATGAGATTAGAGAAATTAATAAATATCTTCAAAAGCTTTAGGTGATAAAAGATGGCGTGGTCGTATGGAACAATCACGAAGCGCTAGAAAGACTCCAGTGTATATAGAAATTACAGCTGACAATAATACACTTAAATGTAGTATTAAATGTAGTCTAGATGTGGATTTTACCAAAAGGATTCAATTGGTTCTCTACTTGGTTTCAATCCACAAAATTGCTAGCATTTGTCACGCATCAAGCAGACTACGCAATCAACATTTGTAAAGTGAATGCAGTTTTAATCGATTGTAATATTGCAAACGGATCCTATTTAAATAGTAAACCAGCCCATGTAATACACGAATTTTTTCCGCAAGTACCTGCAGGTTTTAAAATTGTTGAGTGCCCACCTACGATTATATATCTACCAATCAAGTCACGTATAATAAATGAAATAATAGTTAAAGTGTTAGATCAAGATGGAAATTTAGTTAATTTCAGAGGAGAACTGCTAACTGTAAGGTTGCATTTAAAAAATCTGCAATAGCCATGGGTATTAAGTATAATGCACGCAACATGTCAAGAATTGCTATAAATGCTGGAAATTTCAAAGCAATCGACACTCGATTGATTGTTTCAAAACCGCTAACAACACAAAACCGGCAGTTTCTACAATCGTTAGGACTGCATTTATTTAATTAAAAAAGTAGAATGAATAGTGAAATACTGAACGTGCGTGAAAAGTTTACTTCGATAATGCAATTGTTAATATTGAAAACATACTCATCAACCTTATGCTAACACATCTTTAAACAATAATGATGAAATTCGAATCCCTATACAACAACAAGATGTATACACCTTACCATCGAAGAGCATGCTGTACATAGAAGGCAAATTAATTAAAACAGATGGAACACCGTCTCAGACAGCAAAGTTTGTAAATAATGGAATTTTGCTGCTTTTGATGAAATTAGATATGAGATTGGAGGTATCATTGTAGATCGTGTTCGGAATCCTGGATTAACGTCTATAATGAAGGGATATGTTTCATATAATAGCAATCAAAGTAAACATTTACAAAACGCTGGGTGGTCTCCTATGGATGATTCGCAAATAGTTGATGCCAATGGGAATTTTAATGTTGCAATAAACCTTTCAATGGTTCTCGGATTATGCGAAGATTTTAAAAAAATTATTTTAAACATACGTCATGAGTTAGTTTTACTACGTTCCAGTTTTGATACTAATGCTATAATTAATCCTACACCCGATGAAGAAATAAAAGTTGTTTTAAACAAAGTTTTATGGAAAATGCCGCATGTAGTCGTTGATGATACTCAACGAATTAATTTAATAGAATGCGTTGCACAAAATCAGGATTTGCATATTCCGTTTAGAGGATGGGAGTTGCATGAATATCAACTTCTACAAGAAACGCAACGTCATACATGGAACATTAAAACAACAACACAATTAGAAAAACCAAGATTTGTGATTGTCGGTTTCCAAACCAACCGAAAAATAGATACATGAGCAACTACAGTCGTTTTGATCATTGCTATTTAACCAACATGAAACTATATTTAAATTCAGAAATTTTCCCGTACGATAACTTAAATTTGAAGTTCGAGAATAAACAGACTGCGTTGTTATATGAGATGTATGCTCAGTTTCAGCAATCATACTACGAAAAGGAAAATGAACCACTTTTTAATCCTGAAGATTTACGAAGTATTGCACCATTAGTAGTCATAGATTGTTCTAGACAAAATGAAACGTTAAAATCTGGTACTGTCGATATTAGATTAGAATTTGAAACTAGCAGAAACGTTTTGCCAAATACATCTTGTCATTGCCTTATACTTCATGATAAGATAGTCAAATACAATCCACTCTCAAACAGCATAAGAATATTATAATTACTTTATTATTATTATTACTGTACCTTTACAAATTATGAAAAACAATAAATCATTTAGCAATCACAGTCTATTTATTAATATTTTTACATGCTTTTACAATATCTTTCACATATTATACATTTCTCAAAATAAACTAACTGGTATGTTATTAATAAACTGGATTTTTTTAAAACAGAACGGTTATTACTACTATTTTTCTCTACAATACATTTATACTAATATAGTTCAAACTCAGGCAGATTGAAAGGTATCCTATTTTTAGATACATCCAAAAAAAAAAAACGGTGTACTTGTGCAGGTGTAAACATAACACTGAAGTTTTATAACTAAAAAAATTATATGTTAATCGAGATAAAATAAATTGCATTCTTTATTTGAGCCAGCGGTTGAAGCTTCACAAGTCATTTCTGAGTGTATAGTTATACCCCAAGGTTTAGTATCAGTGGTTGAGGTACTAAGAATTCTTTTATCATCACTTGGATTAAGAACAATTTTGTTTTGTTTAATAGTAAAGACATCATGTTTGACTGATCTAATTAAACATTGTTGTTTCTGTACAGACTGGTTATAAAACAAAGCATTCTTATAATCATCAAAAGAAATTTGCTTAATACTTGCTAAGGAAGATCCCTTTGACTTTTTTATTATCCTATCCTGAACTCTATAAGTGTACATTTTAGATCTAAGCCCTACAAACTCTAGCATGATATCACCATTGTTTTCATCTTTCATAATACCAGGAACTTTTTTATTTGATAATGGAATATGATATTTGTTATGAGGGTCGTAATCGGAAGTATCAAATCTATGAATATCTTGTTTGATATAAGAGTAAATATCTTCAACGCTAAACTCGTAAATCAAACTATCCGTATCTGTATACAGTAACTTTGCTTTGTTAGCAAATTGCGATTTTATATAACTATAGTGAAATTCATATAAATAGGTTTTGAAATATCTAGAATAGAGAAACCTACATAAATGGGTTTGTTTAAATAAACCTCTAATTTATTCATTTCTATTAAGACTAGATCTTTGTCTAACACAGTGCAACTATAAAAATTAGGCTTCGCTATGTAACTACGAGCTCCAAACCGCCCTTCCCATTTGCTTACTAATTTCACATCTTTCCTTTTCCGTACGTTTTCCATCATTTTTCCATAAACCGAATTTATCATATTTTTATAAAAGCATATATCGAAACTGTTTTTGACTGTTGTCTTAATTTCGTATTCAAATCAATGTATTCTTTTAACCAAGGGGCTTGTTTAAATCGAAGTACCTTATGAATTTTTTCAGTTCTAAACCGTAGCTTAAATACATTTTAAATTCCTATAGTGAATAATATAGTTGAGTTTTGGATATAAAGTTGTAAGTAATTTCTTTAAGTTTGATTTATTTGAAGGTACTGGTGGTATCATATGTTCAGGCGCCAAAGGTAAGTCACTGTGTATTTCATGTAAAGATACTGGATAGTGTAAATCGCATTCAAAAATATATCCTACATCAGAATCATCGGGAATATTAAGTATGTCTAAACGTACTATATCTGGACTGGTACCATCTAAAAATTCAAAATCTCCATATGGAAGATATTCAGACATTGCAGCCCCATATAAATTATTAACATCAAAATACATTAAATATTTAGAATCGAAATTTGGATCATAATCTGCATTCATATATTTGTTATTTGCTTTAGCATATCTATTCGAACATTGAGAAACACCGCCACGAATTCCCCGTTCTAAAAACATTATTTTTTCAATATCAGTAAGCAACTCGAGTTTAACGTTCGTCGTTTTTAACATCGCATCTAGAGCTAAACCAGGAGCCGTAAAGTAGTGAAGCGGATCTAACTTATACGTGAACATACAAGTTTTTCTAAAGTTTTCAAATATATCAGTCAAGAGCAGTACATCTGTTTTTAAATATAGGTCTGAATAGTCCCCTAGTGTTTTTATATTAAATGTTTGCCAAACGTGTTTAGCATGATTGTAGTCTTCATATGATATTTCTTCATTGCGTAAACGATTAAAGAATGCTGTTTTACAGGGTAAATCGGTTTCATTGAGTCTATCCCAAGAGTTAATGTAATCATAGGGAAATATGCCTTTGCGCGTAAGTAACTGAAACTCATTATCAGTGTTACAATTTTCCCTGGTAATGGATTTATTATTATCATCTAAGTAGGAAGCTAATTTTTCGATACTAGATGCCATAAACTTGAATGAATCGATAAATCTAAAACTAACTTTCATACCTTTTACATATTTTGTAAAAGATATGTATTTTCCTTATTTATTGGCAGAATGTTTAACGAACCTGACAACTCTAACGAGATTTTTTAATAATGAAATGCGAATCGTAGCCTGATAAGTTATGAAAACTACCGGTATCATATACGAATTATGATAATTGATGTTGCAATCTTGATGAGCCACTCCTCGAAATTCACCTGTAAAGTGGCAGTGATCGCGAACTCTAATATCATCTATACTAAAGGTTTATTGCAAATGTGACAGTGAAGGGCAAATTTAAATGTTGACTTTTGTTCTTCCGTTAAAGGATTCATAGGTTTTGGGTTACAGAAAATTTTATTAGTCGTTTCTGAAATCAGTTTCAATTGAGCAACAAACCATTCTATACAATCCTTCCGCGATACAATTGAAATTTGGAATATTTATTATCATACGAGCATTTCAAATAATACGCTACACTAAAGGGTATATGCCTTTGGTAACGAACTGTGTTTAATATTACCTCAGACTCATTGCATGGTTCTAGTATACATTCGAGATCTGCATAAACTACAAATGACACTTTTTCTTGATAGTGGAAATGTTTAAATGTTAGATACTTTTCAGATTCTTCAGGTAATCTTATTGAGCAAGTATTCTGTTTTTGCAATAATTCGAATGACGCTTAAGTAATGCTGCTGTACTAAAATTATTTAAACATCTATAACAGAAAAATTTTTATGTTGATGTGAAGACAACTGTTTTGCAAATAATTTTGACATATCCTTAATCCAAGTAAAATGAAAGTGATTCTCATTAGCATTTGTAGGACGAGCATATTGTAAGGAATCATTATTTAAAACTAACAGATTAATAGGTTCAATTTTTTTAAAATTTTCACTTAAACAAAATGGTAGTATTTTAGCATTTTCTATACAATATAGGTTAATTGCGAGATTGTTAAGCTTTTCAATTTTTTATGTCTTTTAATGCAATTGGAAACTGAATTGAATTGTAGCGTAATACTGTATCAAAATGTGGATAGCTAGATATTCTATGACTATTTTGTTTAGCAGGAAATAAAGCGGAAACCAAGCTCCAAAGAATGCAATGTTGATCGTTATTTATTACATTTACCACAGCTTTTTCTTTTATAAAGTCCGGGACCGGTACAAACGTTGAACACCCTCCTTTAAGTGGATCATGATTTTTATATTTACCTTCAAGTGTAAAACTTCTCGGATTGCCCAACCAGAATCTTTCTCGCTAAATTCTTCTAATCGCTTCGAAATCTTGTTCAATACGTTCTCCTTATACCACAGCTTGAGATTGGTATTTATATCGATGTGACGATTTGCAGTAGGAAACGTTTTCAAATCTATTTCACCAGTTGTAGGCTTAACAAAGTTAGCTGCAAATATTACATTAACTTTCAACATTGACTTTTTTAAGCAAGCAACAATCTTGCGTTTAAAACTAGGGAACGCCTTGTCTAAGAACACTAGAGGATCTCTATAATTTAAATTGGTAATAAGTCCCGTAATTATTCGACTTCCAAAACATGATTGTACATCATGCCAAATCAAATTTTTTCTAGTATGACCTCTAGTAAGCGTTGCATCAACACCTTTACCACGATATTCCAAAGTACGTTTCAAGTGCCTCAATCGTACAAGGTAGCTTTTAAGATTTGCTAAATTAAATTCCAGCCTACTAGGATTTTCTTGTTGATTGTCTTCGTATACCTTATTTTTAATAGCAAGCTTCAATATACTAATATTTGCTTTGATAATTAAAATGTGTTTCGTTATTTCATTCACTGTTTTCAATAAATTTACGCATTTTACAGTTAATCTCAAAATTGCTGTACTAATCTCGGATACGGTTTCAGCATTCATGATTCTATAGAAAATCAAATACACTACTCAATATACGTATTTCTCTATTTAATATTTATACCAAATATCATCTGACGTAAGCAAAACAATTTCAAAAGGTTCATTCATCTGAGTTTACGGAAAACACGTAAGCAAAACAACTGTAAAAAGAAATAGCATCAAATCAAAATAATTGCATAGCGAATTGCTTTGAATGCAATTGTTAAAAAATCTCTTTATTTACGTTTTTATTCAAGATGATTTTCAAGCAGAGTTGCATTCAGTACGTAACAAACAATTCGCTAAGCAAGCATTTCCAGTATTTACAAACTGAAGGCGACTTTGAGTAAAACAACTGTAATAGGAATTCGCATACAACATCATTTTTCATTCAGTTACGTTTACTATGAAAATATGTTTTATATGACCTTTGATTTTATGATGTGTATACAGAAAAATACATACAATCACTACAGCGCTATTTTTATTGATACATATGAAAAATGTGAAAACCTGAATTAGGATCGGCTTTATATTACTTTCAATGGAACATACATAATCATCTAGCGTTTACTACAAAATTCAGCATGATTCGCACAAATTACTATATCCCTATATATGCAGCGCCTTTTGCAATTTATTTTCAGTCAATGAATGTAATTCATTATTTCTGCTGAGCAGTACCTTTTAAAAAATTCTTATACAGCGGTAATATAAACGAAATAAATATAATTTAGGGTTTTTATTATGTGCATTCCATGCAATTTCTTTTTCATACAATGAAACTAATTCATTATTTCTGCTGAGGTATAATTATATTCGCTTACATACTGTTTTGTTTATTAGAATAGATTATAGAGCTGAATTTTTCAGAAAACGAGGCAAATTTTTAATTCATTATTTCTGCTTAGCAGTACCTTTAAAAAATTCTTATACAGCGGTAATCTAAACGAAATAAATCTAATTTAGGGTTTTATTATGTGCATTCATTGCAATTTCTTTTCATATAATGAAACTAATTCATTATTTTCTGCTGAGGTATAATAGATTACAGAAAACGATGCAAATTTTAATTTTTCTAACAGATCAGTTTATTATTTAATATAAATACTTCACGTAGATTTACCAACAGTATTCAATCAGATCTCTTGTATAATTATTAGTTACTATTACTAGCAACTTTTAAAAAAATGAGTAACTTGTCATCAGCCAAAAATTGTAATAGTACCAACGTAAAAGTTCTAGAGCAATTTATATTACATTCTGACGAAGACGTGATTAAAGAAGTTTTTGGTTGTTCTTCGGCTCAACTCGATACTGCTGCTATTTTTGATAGTGACGTAATAGATATATCACGGTAAGTGCTTTTCACATTTATACATGTGTTTTTAAAACACTACTAATTTATAAGTTACATTAGATCAAAACCATTCTGGAAATTCTGAGGCTATCGTAGAATCGTTGATACACTCTGAACCTCTCAGAAACATCAGGTAGTATACAAAAGAAAAGGTGAACCTACAATAATCTTTTATGTTATGCTCACAGATCAGGCAAAAACATGTCGGCTATGAAAAAGTTATGTACAGAATCAAATATGACTGTTTGCTGTGAAGATGACAAATCCTACGAAGATGATGCAGTAGAGTTGCTTAACGAATTTAAAAGCGTGGAGAGAAGCTACTGCGTCGTATATATTTAGAGCTAGAAATAATAAAGCAAAAAAGATGAACTAGCGGTGAGGGAGCAGCAGTTACTTCAAGAACGTGAGTTAATAAATACTTTTCATTTATAAATAGTAAGATCAAAATATTCAACAATTTTGTAAAATAAAAAGTATTTTATAATAGTTTCTCTTTGAAACAAGACTTTCTTTAAACAAGGTAGTAAACTCAGTAAAACGCACATAAATCAGAATCCACTTTATTTTAATACATAATTTTTTTTTATACAATCGACTTAGATGTGTTATAATAATAAACTACTTTCTTAAATTAGTGACATATTATTCTGAAAATTCTATGTTGACAGTTAGACCGATCGATCCCTTACTAGTTATGTATACGTGTTTGTTCGAGCCAATACTTTCATTTAATTGTTTCACTCCATGTGCTTGAAGGTATTCAAAATATCTCAATGGCAATATACTCTTGAACTCTTCTGTTTCCACTAATACTCTATCTCCATATTTTGTCTTGAGTGTTTCCACTTTTAAAACTTTAAACCTCTTATTCACTATAATATCTTTTGAATTTACATAAGGTTTGCGATATGTGGTTTTATTAAGAGTATTAAAATCCATATTGCTTTTCTTTGACTAATTAAATTAATATTAGGAGCAATCTCCTTATATAGCAGATTACCACCATCTGCGTACTTTGCCAACCCACTTTTCAACCTATCACAAGAGTGAACACATTTTGAATTGAAACCGGCCCATGTGTATTTGCAGCCTCTAAACATAAATCAGAATCCACTTTAATTAAACACAACTGACTTGAATGCAATATTTTGCATCTGTCATACTTTATAACTTCTAGCTAGAAAACCAAATTCAAAACATATACACACATTTTCTCTGCACTTACATTTTCAATATACGTGTGTTCCATTGAAAGTAATATAAAGCCGATCCTAATTCAAAACGTGCCTACAAGTATTTTACATTTGAAAATAATTCAGGTTTTCACATTTTACATTAAAAGTATATAACGCCGATCCTAATTCAAAACGGTGCACGTGTTAAAAACAATTGACTTGAATGCGATATTTTTTTTTGCATCTGTCATACTTTATAACTTCTAACTAGAAAACCAAATTCAAAACAGCTACACACATTTTCTCTGCACTTACATTTTTCAACATACGTGTGTTACATTGAAAGTAATATAAAGCCGATCCTAATTCAAAACGTGCCCACAAGTATTTTACATTTGAAAAGAATTCTGTGTATTTGCAGCCTCTAAACATAAATCAGAATCCACTTTAATTAAACACAACTGACTTGAATGCAATATTTTGCATCTGTCATACTTAATAACTTCTAGCTAGAAAACCAAATTCAAAACATATACACACATTTTCTCTGCACTTACATTTTTCAATATACGTGTGTTCCATTGAAAGTAATATAAAGCCGATCCTAATTCAAAACGTGCCTACAAGTATTTTACATTTGAAAAGAATTCAGGTTTTCACATTTTACATTAAAAGTATATAACGCCGATCCTAATTCAAAACGGTGCACGTGTTAAACACAATTGACTTGAATGCGATATTTTTTTGCATCTGTCATACTTTATAACTTCTAACTAGAAAACCAAATTCAAAACAGCTACACACATTTTCTCTGCACTTACATTTTTCAACATACGTGTGTTACATTGAAAGTAATATAAAGCCGATCCTAATTCAAAACGTGCCCACAAGCATTTTACATTGAAAAGAATTCATGTTTTCACAACTATTTTACATTGAAATGTTTTCACGACTATTTTACATTGAAATCATATAGAGCCGATCCTAATTCAAAACGATTCAGCCGTATTCTACACATGGAAAATACGTCTGTCGCGTTTTGAAGTAGGACCGGCTCTACCCCACTACTAATGTGCACGGTATACGAACGTTTGTGCACATCTTTATACGGTGATACGAAGAAAATAAGGTGGGGGGGGTTGTAGAAAGGGCAGCCCCCACCAAAGAAATTCCGGATTTTTAAAGCCAATCGTTTGTGTATCGTAGGTGCACAAATGTGTACGGTATACGAACGTTTGTGCACTTCTCTATTCAAAGATGCAAAAAAATAATCTGAAAATATCAGGAGTTTCATGTAGATCTTGGAGATTAATAGTACATTGTATACCCAGTAGAAAAAGCTCAACAATTCCGGATGACAAGAAGATTGTTTGTCGAGGCGCAAGCCGAGACAAGCAACACGGAGTCCGGGAATGTTGCTTTTCCTACGTGGTATACATACTATTTTTTTTCTCAAATCGTTAAAAAAACAACACAAATTAAAATACTAATTTTTAAAAAACTTGATTAGCTTTATTTATAAATAAATGGTGCTGTCAAACTCTTAGTAAAAAATTTTGCGTAACCATGGAAACGTTCCTATCAAAATATTAAATTGTCAAACTTGACACATTAAAATATGATTGCTGGTATTTGTGAAAGTAACAATACAAATTCTATAATTGTACTAATTGTAAAATATCTGATAATATCACACACAACTTACTTCAGAACGAAATACATTCTGAAGTTAGTTGTTTGTTATATTTACATAATGTGTTAAGATTGTTTAAATAGAACACCATGAAAGCATGTTCTCAGTCATTTTTGTAATCCATATGTACACACATTTTATTTCTGTACAGTACAATAATGAATATTTCTTTACAGTGATTTGTCGTTGCTTGGCAACGACTAATCACTTAGAAATATTCAACGTTTCTTAAAGAAATTTTATTAGTAATGTCAAAATTTTTGAACGATTTGCGGAAAGATATTTTACTTGTATGCCTTCGTATGGTGTGCAAAAGCGCATCAAAAGAATATATGTTCTTGTTGTCGTGATTTGAAACATGCGTCAAAATTGTAAATTCGATTTCCATGATCAACTTTTAATTCTTCAATCGCTGTACGTCTCAATAAATTTACTACAATAACTTCTGTTTTCGTCTGTTTTCTTAAAAAATTTAACATCGGAGAACTCGAAGCGGTGGCACGATTGACACACTTACGTCTCTTAGACTTTATATGCTGTTCAATATTACCGGTACCGCTATGAGACACACTGAATTCTGTACGTTTACGCATATGACATCCTAGGGAGTATTCGTTTGCTTAATAAACAGTTTGCTTGTAAACTAATATTAAATACGGACTTGCATTTCTGCATAGTTAAAATGAAGTTTTCAAAACAAAACACTTCGAGCGCGAGCGTCAATGGAAACAACCGACAATTGAAAAAAGGCAATAAGTAGTAAGAAGTATTGAAGGCGTGGACGGTAAGCAAAACAAAGACGCTCCTGCTCTGCCCGCCTGCAAAAATATTTTTCTTAACCATCTCCCAAGTCCTTACGCTCGAACGAGTCCTCGGTTACGTTACTGTTAGAAATAGATATTATTATTAAAAAAAACAAAAAACACAATTCACTTAACACGCATATCAGAACAGTTCTAAAACTATTGCAGACTGTTCTGATATGCGTGTTAAGTGATTTATGTTTTTTAATAATAATATCTATCTCTAACAGTAACCTAACTTCAAAAAGCCTATCGTGGGACTCGTTCGAACGTAAAGATTCATGAGTATGGTTAAGAAAAAAATTTTGCTGCCCGCCCATTCCTTCCCGTTCCATTATCCATCCACAACAAAATTTTTGTAAGAAAACGTCGTTCATTTGATGGGAGCTGATATTTCGGCAGTTCTATGTTTATTTTTTTATATTATAGTTTGAGAAAGTGTACAAACGCTACGTTCTAACGAACAATTATCCATAAAGATGAGAAGAAATTTGTTTGGTAAAGAAGTTACCATTTCTGCGGTCTCCGGTCTTCGCAAATTGCTTTCCTTTTACCATAGTGTACGAAAGGGCACAAACGTTGAGATTTTTGCAGAATTATGTATGTGCAATACACGCTAACAAAAATCACTAAAAACCTTGATTATGACGCGTAAGAAAAGTGTTGCAGTTTATGTGGACAACTCATAGCTAATATTGGTTAGGTGCGTGAAGTTAGCCGCACTTTCTTCGAATTTCAAAAAATTTCTTGTGGCATAATTAGGCGTTATTTTGCGCCGTTAAATCAAAATGTTGCGCCCACCTAGTAAACAAGTTATATTAAAAAAATTATTGCAAACAAGTTATTTAGGAAGTTTTTCGTAGATGCGTGAACCGCGCCTACTAGAAGTTTTCTAAATAACTTGCTTGCAACGGAGACGCAAAATTTTATTTCAAGGGTGCAAATTGGCGCCTAATGAGCGCCTAATTATGGCACAAATCTTTTTTTCAAAATTCCTAAAAAGTGCGGCTACTTGAACTTGGTCGGGGCAATAGCTTTTTTAATATAACTTGTTTGTCAGGTGGGCGCAAAATTTTTGCTTTAACGGCGCAAAATAGCGCCTAATTGGTGCCTATTTATGGCACAAATTTTATGGGGAAATAGGAAAACAGCGTGGCTGCGTAAACTTGGCTGAAAAATTTTTTTAAAATAACTTGAATGTTAAGAGAGCGCAAATTTTAGTTTTAACGGCGCAAAATGGCGCTCAATTATAGCACAAAATTTTTTGTAAAATTAAAAAGAATGTGGCTAACTTCACGTACTTATATTGGTTAGTATTTCATTTCGATTGCGAGAGTGCACAAATGTTTGCACGTTGTGCACTGCTATGCACCTACGATGCGAAAGCAATTGGTTTTTAGATAATATGGGATTTTATCGGTGGTACGTCGCCACTTATGTTTGAGCTACCCAAAATAATATTCTCATATCTTAGTATGTAGAAGTAGACATACATTTGTACACTGTGCACATTTGTGCACCTACGATACGCAAACGACTGCCTATAAAAAAATTCAGAATTGCCTTGGTGAGGAGGCTGCCGTTTCTACAGCCCCACCATTTTAATATCTTCGTATCTTAGTAGAGAGAAGTGCACAAACGTTGGTTTACTGTGCACATTTGTGCAACTACAATGCACAAATGAATGGCGTAGAAAAAAGTTTAAATTTTGATAGTGGGAGTGCTAAGGAAATGGACCTGTTGAATTGTTGATTTTAATATTTGGATAAATAAAACCCTCTTCACGTAGATTAGATCAAGGCTATGTATGCTAACATTAGGTATATTATATTCATTTTATGCGTCAATGAATAACATTTGTTTCGCGTCACTAAATGAATAAGACCACTGTAAAAAATTTAATAGGTATGAGATTTGCTGCGTGAATGAAATCAATATCTAAAGGAGTGGGGCTGTTTTTTGCACAAGTAGCACTATAAATGATAAATGGAGTAGAAATTTCACGATTATTTAACTTTATCTTGACATTGTTATTAACACGATTCTGACTCTTGCTTGACCAGCAAAAATTAAATGAATTGATGTTTAAGGAACTGTTGACCGTTGACCGTTAACCTTGTTGCATTTTCTGGACAGCTTGAAAGCGGCAGCACTTTTCTTGGTGACAGTATCTGATAACGCTATTCCTGATATTCCGAGAATTTCAAGTAGAAATGTGGGCCATTTGTTTTGCGTTAACGGAATTTCATTAAAAATTGAACAAAACTCAAGGCAAGCGGCAGCGCAGCGTTGTCAGTGATCACGCCACGCTATCTTCCGTATCTGATGTATTTTTTGAGTTACATTTACTACCATTATTTCTTAGAATAGCGGATGCTCTATTATCCATAACGACATATGACGGAATTTGACGTCGGTTTGTTTTGGTTTGATTGTTGTAAATTACACGATTCCAATTTTCTTTTCTGTGGTCCAAGCTTTTGCAGAATACACATCGTGTAGTTGACTTCCTATCAGTTCTATTGTAATTGATACTATCGATTTTGTTTTCTTGTCGACTGAATTACCTTTATTTCGTAACAATTAGTTCGACTAACCTTGCTTTTTATAATAGTTTATCGACCGTAGTCCAAAAGGACACTAACTTTGGATACAAAGAATTCGTTGAAATGTTCATAATTGTTCCTTTGTGGACTGGTTGCGGTAGACCGGAGCACGAGTACCCAATGAAACTTTTGAAAGGTAAATTAATTAATCAGCTTTTCAGCTACAGCGATCGCGCCAACACCAAAGTAACATAATATGTATAGTGAAATATATAGCAAGTTCTTTTAGAGACAGAAAAATATGTAACGAATGTATTAACAATATTCGACTGGAACAAAAACGTTTCATTTGTGGTAAATTAAAATATGATGAATGTTGTGGGTTCCTATTGTGTATTTTGTATTTATTTTATTTGTAGAGGGAACAAACTTTCAATTTTTGTTTGTTGTTTTACACGTTACTATGTACATAGCGCAACAACTGAGGAGCTCTTTTAAAAAAGTGTATTCCTCGTTTTGTGTATTTATAGGTTTTTTTAGGAAATGCGTTTTATAGGATACCACATAAATTTGAGAAACTCTGAGCACCCAACGGAATTTTAAAAAGTCGGCGCCACTGGTTAACGTACATATTTAAATTTAGCTGTGTAGGTTGAATTGGCGCAGGAAATGGTGTCACCGTTTGTTGTTTGTAGATGTGATGCGCAAAAACTTTGAACATTTCTTGCATCGTTTGTGGTTTGTCCTGTATGACAGATAGTCAACGGTGTAGAATTTGATGACGATGCTGGTAACGTACTTCCTATCACATTGCACGATGATTAGTTTTCATCTATATTAATTCATGTGGTACATCTTTTTGATTTTGGCGGTATAATTTTGCGAGCACTTGCACTTTTAGGTAGTGTGCTCCTTTGAACTGGACTATCCACGTTGGTTTTATATACTACGCTGAGATTGCTAGTTAGTTACTTGTCGCTTGTGTTGGTGGTAGTCACTTGTGCAAAATTCTATTAAAAATGTTGATGAGTACGCGCTTTTGGTTGCGTTATGATATCTTTTAGTAGAACTTAAATTGCACTTTCATAAGATGCCGCGATCCTTACAAGTTTCTCTCGAAAAACTTATAGAAGTAATTCGCAAATATAAGGGTAGTATATTTGAACATAATTTGACTTTGCCTGTGGGTCCAAATCATCATGTATGGGCAGACATTTCGACTGAACTAGACTACAAATTATCGAGAAAATCTGTCTATACCATTGTAAAGTGTAACAGGAACAACATACTACAGCCGATTGGAAAAGTTGTTTCTGAGGAAATCAGCGTTGGTTCTATCACGAACATAGAAGAAACTGTCGACGACGACAGCTCATTTGATGAATTTGAAGCTGCCCAAGAAGCCTTACGTTTTGATTTAAATCTTAACAGAAAGGAGTGGCAAAAAATGTTGCCGAAAAATGTTAAATACAAATTACAACGTGGACACAACGAAATTTATCAGAGATCTTACACAGTTCTAGAATTTGGCATATGAACGCCCGTTATTCATACGCATTTTTGGTACAAAACCAAAATAAGTCCAATTTCTTATAAGAGGGCAAAACTTTATGCAAATGGAAACATCTATTGTACAATAATAGGTTATTGTACATTTTGTGCTAGTAAATTTAGAGGACTCATTCGTGAAAAACCTTTACCCGGACAAGACATTATTACATTAAAGTGTACATACAGTGGTTCTTACATGCAGTGCAGATCAACAAGGAAACGAAAATGACCTCAGCAAAAAGTCCTTTCATCGCTTTAGAACAATTTAACAAAGGTGTTTGTGCATCGACCATTCGGCGCAAATTTGCCAATGAAATAATTGAATTTGGGGGTAGAACCTCCTCACCTACCGTCGAATAATGCTTTACGTGTTGCAAAATGTAAAATGTTAAAAGAAGATAGACATCATGACGATCCGATCTTAGCTGCATGTAAATTAAAATATTTACATCCGTTCTCACAGTCCATCTACGATATAGAATATGATCGATTTTTTGTCCACTATTGGACATCATCTCAAATGAATGTGTACGGAGAATATGTTAAAAATAATGAATGTCTAACCATATGGATAGATCTAGTCAAACGACTTTTTTTATGAGGTTGAAAAACGAAACTAATTCTTTTGTATCAAATTTTAATTAATGACAAACTATCCAAGATTCAGTTTTCGGTTGTTCATATGTTATCAGAGTGACACAATACAAATTCCATTGTTAAAATGCGGTGTTCCTTCTCCTAAACAGGTAATAACAGATATGTCACTTGCTTTGCTGTTGGGTATTGTCAAAGCATTTACTCCGTACAGTACGTTATAGGGGTACATCTAAACTTGTTTCGATCTTCTTAAGAATCCGTAAAGCATACCTTGTTTAATTCAGTGTGACGTCGCCCATGTTATTAAGCTTATTACAACATGCACGCCTTTTCGTATAGTTGACAGAAGAGTGAAATAGTTTTTCGTTCGTGTATTAGGACAAATATTATTTTCGGATAATATTTCAGACATAAAAAAGTTACTTGTATGTATATTATGGGTTATATACAATAAAACTGATGGCGTTGCAAACGAGGGTTATGAAACGTTAGCAGAAACAAGTCGACAGTGATTAAGAGTAAGGATTGCAACAGGATTGACTGACACCTTTGTGGCAAAGAGCACATTCTGCAAGTGAACACAGCCGAGATTGTAAAGATAGTGATTTAGATGTAGATAGTAATAATAGTGAACCTGTAGAAAACAGTTCTGGTTTTAATTTACGAGTTACAAATAGAAACCGAAATAATCAATTTTATATGATGGCTTTTCAAATTGCAGTGAAATGTCAAAGTGATGTTAGTGAAGAAAGTGGAAGCCATGACAATTTATATTATTTACCTCCTATGTACATCTTAAATTTGTATGCGTATTTATTTCTATGGTCAGGTATTATGTGTCAAATCGTGAGTTTTGGGGATATCCCGCCATCTAGTACTCCTATTGACTCAGTTTTCCGATTTGAAAAACAGAGTTATTAAACAACGTGATACACCTATGATAATTGATAATTTTTTAAAAACGCATATTTATTCAATAAATGGCACTGCAAAATTAATATACGCTCAAATCCTAACAACATTCAGTTACAATGGGTTGTAAAGAGAAAGTATAGAACTTCAAAAGGAGCGAAGTCAGCCAACAAAAGTAACGAAGTAGAAGCATCATATGCAGTAACTGCAATCATACCCACTTCAACCAATAGTATGACTACAACCATACAATTACAATCTAGTTATATATCATGTCCCTGTTGCACAAAAGGTGATTTCCCAAAGGGTGGCCATAAATGTATTTTTCGTTGCTGCCCTGTTCACGTTATAGAAGGGTGCTCAGTTACAGTAAGTGATGAAGAAGGGATTGGTGAAAGGAGATTATGCGTGTTATGCAAAGGTATAGGAGGTGATGAAAATAGGATATACGAAAGTAAGGCTAAAAAAACTGGAGAAATATTCAACGCATCCCCCCAAAGAATACGACATCATTGTACCTAATTCCAAAAAGAGAGTTATTGCATTGTCAGTTACATTCTCGTGCAAGGACAAAGACAATAGGTTTTATAAGAAATGGTTCGAATTCGCATTTATTAGTAGTAAAATTACGACAAGGTAGCTTCATTTTTTTCAATACATGTGCCATAGATTCCATTCTTGCAGTTGCTTATAGTGATAGTAACCACTATTCGAACTTTGTAAATATAAACAAAAGAAAATTGATGTTTTGGAACTTGGTCTGCAGCTTATTTAAATATGAAGTGGCAGTACAAACTTACAGAAAAAGAGCAACGATTTTATTCTAGTTTTATTCAGGAGAACTTTTACCCAATGGATTAACATTATTATCAGTTGAGCAACCCGCCGATTCCTTGCTGCAAAAACTTTTTGAAGATTAACCAATCTACATCCCTAATCACAAACTGTGTTACTTGCCAACACACAAACTTGCAACATCAAGTGCTTTTTACCATGTGTTTTGACACTACAATCCAACCCATAACTATACACTTCATTGAAGAAAAATTTCGAGATTCCATTAACGAGTTTTTGGCTTCCGGTAAGTGCTCCTCTCTAAACTTAAATAATGGACAATGCGCTTTAGATAAAAGTAGTTTTGAATTCAGTCAGCATCTAGTTTTCAATATAATTAATATATGTAGCGTTAAAGACTCAAATATTGCAGCCGACGCACAAATGAAACTAAATGAAATACCAAAATTTTTTATCCTTAATCAAGATACATTTTACATTAGGGGAATCATAAGCACTCCAGTACAGCAACAAATTATTGCCGATTGTACATCTATAGGACATTACAAAGATTACTGCTTCAGGGAACCCTTACAACGATGGCAATTGTACGATGATGTTCGTGAAAACGTTGTATGTGTAACAGACAATTTAACAACCGCAGTGCTGATATTATTGTATTCAAGATAATACTATATACGGTCAATGTGCGTTCAGTTACATATCTTTTATTTATTAGTTTGTATTTGTTCTAGTTATAAATCATTAATTAAAATAAGAAATTGGACAATATAATTTGGTTTCTGCTCAAAAATGTTTATGGATAACAAGCGTCCACATGCCCAAGTTCTACAAATGTGTATAGAATTTCTTATGAATTTTGTTGGTATTCTACATTTTTCAGTAGAATTTTGTAGGTACATTTCCACAGCCCTCCACTACCCACTCCCACACAATTTAAATTTGAACTTTTTTTTTGCCATTCGAATGTGCATCGTAGGCGCAAATTCTGCACTTCTTTATACAAAGATAGGAAGAACTTAATATGGCGGGGTTATAAAAACGGAAGCCCCTTCACCAAAGCAATTCCGGATTTTTTTATATCCGATCGATTGTGTATCGTAAGTACATAAATGTGCATAATGTACGAATGTTTATGCACTTTTTTCTGTACTAAGATAGGAGAATATGAACTTTGGGAATGCCATACATAAGCGGCGACGTACCACCGATGCAATCCCTAATTTTCTAAAAGTCAATTGCTTTTGCGTTGTACGTTGACAATAGTGCGTAACGTGCAAACGTTTGTTCACGCATTATTGCTAAGCAATACTAACCAATATCATGCAGAAATTAATTTGAGTTGTCCACAGCAATAACACGCTTCCTACTCAGTATATTTATGATTTTTAATAATATTTGTTTGCATGTATTGTAGATACATAATTCTGCAAAAGGGTCAAGGTTTGTGTACTTTCCTATACTAAGGTAGAAGGAAAGCGATTTGCGAAGGCTGTCGAAATGGTAACTTCTTTACTAAAAAATTTCTACTGTTTAAGGTCATAGCGTTTGTATATACTTTCTCAAACTATAATATTGTAGTGAATGTCCAATTTGCCTTTATTGTTCAATATTGTTCAATATAATTGGGCAGATTTAACAAAGTAACTGAGTGGAAAGGAGTTCTAATAGAATTTGATGTTTTGATTGGAAAAAGATACATTGATTGCAATAAAGATACAGAAATAAACGACGAATTTTTATTTATTTCTAATTACATCATATGGCAAAAAATGATCGAATACGGAACAATCTAAATGTTTCTACGGAAAATAGTCGAGTGAAAGTATTCAAACACTTCCACACCAAATCTTAATAAAGCAAACTTATGCAAGTGAATATATTCACACCTGCATGGCAGAACTGCCCAGTCGTTTTTTGTGTTGCACGAACTGTGGACGACTGAAAAACTTAGTTACGGGTCTTGATTGGCGATGTTGATTAGTAAAGTTATTTTAAAAAAAATGTGTGGAGAATTTCATGATTATTTAAAATTTTCAAAATTAGTGGTGTAAGAGAGTTGTGCACATAAAAAAAATCATAAATTTCTTTGGTTGTAGGGGGGAGGGCTGCCGTTTCTACAGCCTCTCTACTTGATTTTCTTCGTATTTTTATATAGAGATGTGCACAAACGTTCGTATACTGTGCAACTACGATGCACAAACGTCTGGCTATAGAAAATCTGGAATTCCTTCGGTGGGGGGGGGGCCTCCCGTTTCTACAGCCCCTCCACTTTTTTATTTTTTCGTATCTCTGTATAGAGATGTGCACAAACGTTGGTACACTGTGCACATTTGTGCACCTACGATGCACAATCGATTGATTATAAAAAATTCGAAATTTTTGTTCGGTGGGGGGCTGCCGTTTCTACAGCCCGTCCACTTTATTTTCTTCTTATTTCCGTATAAAGATGTGCACAAATGTTTGTATACCGTGCACATTTGTGCACCTACAGTGCACAAACAATTGGCTATAAAAGATCCGAAATTTTTTCGATGGGGGTTGCCGTTTCCACAACCCCCATTTTTGTTTTCTTCGTATCCTTGAATAGAGAGATGCACAAACGTTTGTTCACTGTGCACATTTGTGCACCTACGATGCACAAATGAATGATGTAGAAAAAAGTTCAAATTTCGATTGTGGGGGATGTGGAAATTGACTTAGGGGCCGATTAACATGCACATTCATCTAACCAACCTCTTACTAGCAGCAAATGGAATAACCATTACGAACATCTCAATAAAATAAGCTTACTCTATGTTAGGCTAACTTTTACTACATATTAACCTGACATGGATACATACCACATATGGCCCGAAGTGCGAAAGCAGGCAGTCATGTAATCATATGAACTAATATTTATGCATTCCCTAAGTCAATGAACAATTGGAAGTACTATATTTATTCAATTTACATTGAAAACAGCGTTGCCAATAAGTAGTTATTTTCTTAGAGATTATGCCTTCTAAGAGATTTATTGACCGTAGGTTTTTATATGTCCGTCTAGCTAGCTGCTGCGCAATACATGTTTATTTAAAATATTCAGATTATCAACTTTTGTTCTACAAGTTATCAGCGAATCAATTGTAAAAACCTATGAAATATAACCCTTTCTACATTTTCATTCTATCAAGTTCGAGCTGTCAACAATGAAAACGATGCAGAACGCCGTTAAGCTTAACAGTGAATGACATTCGAAATCTGCAATTTGGATATCATATGCAATTACTTCATTTTACAAGTAGTCTATAAAATTATGTCATAATCCACTTTAGCAGAGCCATCAAATTAATGTGAAAGGTCGGTTCCGGTAATAAACATAAAGCGGTAGGGTTTTCTAAATATTATGTATTGAATTCCTCCTTCTGCATAGACCAAAATTGATTATAATGAAAACCAGTATCAGGAAAACCAACCACAACGTAGCTGCAGCACAGGGGAAGTAGGAAAGCTTATGTACAAGCAATAATATCAAATAGTTGATGCGTTTATTCCAAAATAAATTAATTAATATTGGTAACCAACCTCAATGTACATTGAACATACAGCAACTAAGGATATTTGTTCTGTAAATATAAGGTGCGAGAAGTTAGCAACAAAGTGGAAGCAGAAATTTTTAAACTCATGCCTGCTTGTGTTGCTATATTCCTTCATTCTCCTGCTGAGTGTCATAATATTTGGTTAATTTATAACGTGAAGTGCTGAGCTAGATTTTTCAGTTATCATCACTTTTTAACGCAGATGTTTTACTGTCACCATCTACTTGAATAACTTATTCATTAACCGTTGTGTTCAACACCTTTTCACGTTCATACCAATTGGTAATTGGTTTCTCTATATATCTGACACATAGCGAAAACTTGGTTGTCACCGTATCCATCCTTCCGATATGTTTATTGTAATATCATTTTGCATTTGTTCAAACCATTGAATTGGCAGTGATGTGGAGGTAAACGTGGAACTTCGTGTTCGTAAATACTTAGAAACTCGTCTACTTTGTAACGCTCTTCTTTTCTGTATAATTTCACTAAACCTAACGATTTTGCTTTATACATTTGTGAATTATATTGAATGTTGTTTGTAATCAGCCATTGCACTACATCGTCCTTATTCCAAGATAATAATCATTTCTTCAATCAATATTGAACGATAAGGTGCATTGTCCAACACAAATAGAAATGGTTTTTCTAAATTATGTACTAAGTGTTCTTCTGCTCCCTGTAAAAACATGCCCCTATTTATTTTGTCATGATAGTCATTGTTTTGAGATTTGGAAGCAAATAATAAAGAACCACCTGGTACAAACCCTACTTCTAAACCTGCTCAACAACAAATTGTTTCTCGTCATAATTTCATGCATTTCTTTCTCTTCCTACATAATTATCTTGCCATGATTTTGTTGGATTTCCTTTCAAACATAACCATGTTTCATTCATGATGTCCACATATCTTAACTATCAGAATCAATGTTTTTCTTATATACCTTAAGAAATTTAATTCTAGAATTAACAATACTTAATTTTATTTTATTAAAGCTCTACGATTTACCTCTGTTTTAAACTTAAAAACAATATAATGTAAAACTCGTTTCTAACTGTTTTTATTTAAAATTATTTCTTTCTCTCGAAGTTAAAAATTGCACAGTCATATGCTTTCCTGTAAAGAAAGTAATTTATCGTCCTTTCCTAAATCACTTTATGGCACTTACTTTTAGCGTACATCGTGTATAGAGTATCCCTAATACTCATTTTAATACATTCAGGGATGTCGATAGCCTTGATCTTCTTAAGAGACCTTTTTATCTCAGGACTAGTCAACGCTGGATTTACCTATTGGCAAATTAAACAAATGCTAAGGGCCTCGCGCTTTTGGGTTTCGTGCTTTTAAATTAAATATTACTCTTATTTAAACCAAGATCAAGATGGCATAAGGAGCATGGATAAACTGATCTACTTGAACATTTACTTGTCATAAGCAACGACAATGAATATGGAATTAAACCCTAAACCATATTAATAATGGTGGCATAGTGGTAAAGATACTTCTTGTTTTCTATGTAGATAGAATCGATAAAGAGCAAATGATGCCAATTCCCTTCTTTTTCCACCAAAACATTGTGGTTGTTGAACGTTGAACTCTAGTAGTAGTGGTAGCAGTTTCTCGTCGCACATTTGTTTTACGAATAAAGATGTAAACTATAATATTCGATCAATACTTTTATTTCTCTGTTGTTTTGAATTTTAGTTGACTACTATTTTGTCGAACAACAAAATACCTATTATATAGGTAACACAAATCACAATACTAATTTAGGGAGATGATACACAATATAAGTAGATTATTATTATTATTGTTCTTTTAAGATAAATACTAATCTTTAAATACATAGCTGTAAGTAACTGGGGTAGTAAAAGATATACTCGGTACATAGTACGACTCTTGTTCAATTGAAACCCATCTTTGGTCAGGTTAGCCTTGGAAACAATTGTAATCACTTAACAGACGTTTTGCAACCTTAGTGGTGTTTGTAAACTTCCCACTGGTCAGTTTCTCTCGACAGCGATTTTAAGTATTGTGACTTTGAAATGACGTTTGTTGTTAACAATCCGACCAAATGTGATCAGCGTGCGGTCATTCAATTTCTGTGTGCTAAAGGTTTGCAACCATTGGAAATTCATACACGAATGCAAGCAGTGTATGAAAACGCATGTTTTGCGTATCCAACTGTCAAGGAGTGGTGTCGAAAATTTAAGTATGGACGCGGAGAGACGAATGATAAGCCGCAACCACGTGCAATTTGTACTGCGTCAACAGAGAGATATATGGCATGTGTGGAAGGCCTGATTAAGGAAAATCGTCGAGTTTCAATCAGAAAAATTTTAGAAAATGTTGGTGTGAGTATCGGATCTGTTCATAGCATCGTACACAAACTAGGCTTTTACAGTCCTGTCGACGCGGTACATGCGACACAAATGACAGTTGGTAACAATATTACCTAATGTGGAAATTAACGCGCCAATTGTCAATGACATCACACAATATGCAAATTATTACAATACGTTTTTAATATATGCACCTTTTACATAACCCTAAGGGGTACTTACGTGAACATGTAAAGCTTCTTTCAGAATTACTTCCTGATGGCGGCTTGTAGCTTCCTTCAGAATTACTTCCTGATGGCGGCTTGTGGCTTCCTTCAGGATTATTTCGTGATGGCGGCTGCGGGGCTCCGTGGATTCGTTATTTCTCAGGTCGTGGATCTTAAACCAGGTTGTATCCAAATTACTATCTTCTTCCTATGTAGCGGGAACGACGGAAACGGGTTTATAAGGAACGATAATCAAAGATAAGAGAGAAAAAGGGATCTACATAACAAAAAGACACGATAAGATACCTGACCAACCACTATTATTCACGTTTCAAAGGTAAGTCCCCCTGCGTCTTTCCGGAAATTTCTGACTACTCCTTCGTCCACACGCGTCGGCGCGAAATTCGAGCAACGCACTTCTGAAGTGACGGAAATACGCGCAACAAGTCTTTTAAATTTATGGCGCGAAATTCCCGCACTTATTTATTTTAACACTTTAAAAATGTCTAGTGCTGAAATTTTCGGCACGTAGCAGGCTACAGCAAAGTTTGTGCGCAATGGGTTCCTCGCCTTTTGTCAGAGAACCAAAAAAGCTTGCGAATGGGCTTATCTTTGCAACACCTCACGGAATACAGGCAAAATAGTAACGATTTTCTCTCATCAATAATTGCTGGCGACAAATCTTAGTGTCATTATTTTGAACCATCCAGTAAGCTGTCATCGATGCAATGGAAACACGCAAATTCTCCGCCACCAAGGAAGTTTAAAGTTCAACCCTCTGCCGGTAAGGTCATGGTGACATCTTTTTTGACCATGAAGGACCCTTGTTGATAGAATTTACAGAACCTCGGGTGCATATCAACGCAAACAGTGTAGCAATTTTATTTTCCACCTAATATATATATCTGTATAATCAATCCTTTTATTAAATATTAAATAATATAATACATTATAATGTTATCCAATCCACTTAATTTAATAACATCGATTGTCCAATAAAGAACTAGTATTTAGTTCATGTTAAAAGTTAAATTCTACGGAGACAATATAAAAGCTTTTGTTTGGTATCCTTCTTAAAGCCCCCTCTACTCAATAACTGCAAGGTAACTTTGTTACCAAGCAGCGACAAGCTCAGCGGGACTTCTAACACAGCTGGGGTTCAAGCAGGTCGAAAGTTGTTCTTAGGAGCGATGTCCGTCATTGATTTTTGCTGTTGGAAGCGTGCACGATGGAAGATTGCACGTGTATGCTATCTTCATAAATTGTTTTGGATGGTCCATTTTGTGTTGAAACCAGTCGTGAAGAACGATGAAGTTTTGTTAAAAGACCATTAGGAACAGTAAGTGAATTTGTTTCTATAACAATATTAATTGAAATTTTCAGTGTAACTTTGGGAATAATTTATTTTAAAATATATTGCAACGTAAATTATAAATAAGCACTTTTCTGAATGGTATTCATGCGAAAATTAAATGAAAACAATTCTATTCTTGTATAATAAGGAATCACATATATAATTTATTCAAGTTAATTACAAACAACATTTGCTTTCTTGTGGTGTGAATTACGCCTGGAACATCTGTAAATTGAAACGCAGATAATGGAAGCCAAGTGACGTGTTTTTCAGTATGCAGCGCAGCTGTTTGTTTGGAATGGAATTTTCCGTTGTTAATACATGCATCAGCTTTCAAGCAAGTATTTAGGTGCAATTTGGAGTTCTGGTATGTACAAAAATTATATTCGTATGTTGTTTGAACTGTCGACGTAGTAACGAGATAAGTTTTACTTTAACCGACTTGTGTTAACTTTGAACAGGTCAAGGACAGACCTCAATTATATTTTTCGTAGTTATACGATATGAATCTGTAATTTGTTCCTACAAATTCTGTTATTAACTCAATGAAACATCAGAAGATGTCACTACTAATTAGATAAAGTAAATTCTTATAACTTTGATTACTTAAAAATTAAATTTTTACATTTGATATTTTATGAACAATTATCTGTAATTATCTACTGTGAAATTAAGGTAGATCTACCGTAATTAATTTTTTCTATAAATAAGCAATTTTATGCTTTGTCAATCTGTTATATAAACTTCATTAAATAGTAATTGGTACGGATATATTCAGTACCATTGTAATTAACTCTTTCTAATTTAAATTAACTTATAAAGGAAGACATATTTTTTGTAGAAAATTACTTTATTGGATACCAAAAAGAATAGATTCTTATTTTCGGACTAAAGACTATCTTTTATTTAAGAGGAATGAAAGTCGATTCTGATTGTATTTAATTATTTTTGAGTTTGAATGCACAAACAGTGCTTTTCTTTGTTTAATTTGTTCACAGGTGCAGTGCAGGATTGCTAAGGTCAAGGTCGAGCCATAAGGTAAGATACTTCAAAGATTAGGAGGTCTTTAAAAATTATATAGCGGTTATAGAAAAAAGGTTTCCGCATTAGCCTTGTACAAGGGACTTGTATTAGGTCTTCTCAGTATAAAAAAATACGGTGTCGCCTTATTTTTATTATTAGTGGTTGCAATTACACCCCGACCCACAGCTCATTCTCTACCCAGAGCATATAGTTCGACTAGCCGCTTTGCCTTTGAGATTTCTTCAACTTAGAGCCACCTTCCATCTTAATTTGCCGTGGGCTCCATTTCTAATTATCGGAAATTCTCGTTAAACTAAATCGGAATTTAAAAGGCTTCAACCTATATAATGAAACTTTGAACAAGCTCCATCAAGCAATAAGACGAAAACATCCAGGGAAGCTTTCACGTGGTGTCATTTTGCTTCACGAAGTGAAAGAAAATCTACAGCGAAAGAAATGGAGGATATTAAAGCATCCATCCTACAGTCCCGATTTATCGCCTTGCGATTTTCACATCTTTGGGCTAACGGAAAAAGCGTTAAAAGGTAATCGTTTTCAGTCGGACAAAGAAGTACAAAACGCCGTGAAAGAATTCTTCAACAGCAGCCACAAGATTTTTTTAGGCAGGGTATACATAGGTTGACAAAACAATGGGATATGTGCCTTAATCGTAGTGGTAATTATTTGTAAATTTAGTTGTCAATAAATTGTTCCTGAACCAAAGATGGGTTTCAATTGAACAAGCCTCGTATCTTAGTTATTTTTATAGAATTTTACATTAATTTTCCTTTTTTTTTTAGCAAATAACAATGACTAGTACGTTTGAGATATCGGACGTCATCACCATTCTGTAAACTCAAAACGAAAAGCTAAAAAAGACAAAAAAATTAAAAATTAACTTGTGACATTAAAAACTCGAAAGTTGACGCAGTATTTTGATGTTATTGTAACGGATACTCGTTCTGGTATTAATGATTCAGTCGCTGAAGATAATAATGGGCCTAGTACGTGTAGTGCGGAAAACATGCAGACGCAGCAACAGCCTGCTATGGCTGCAACCTTTGAGTGTAGGGTAAAAAGTGAAGAAACAAGCAAATTTTATAGGTAATCCAGGGATGTTGGTGAATGGTCAAACTCTCCGGAAGATTCTGTTTGAGTGACTCCTCTTCATCAATGCGATTGATTCACGGTGAAAAGAAACCTCGGTTCTGTCAGAAAACTTACTTTACTTATGTGAATAAGCTTACAAAGAAACAGCATGAAAAAACTTGGTTATGCTACTCAGAAAGCAAAAGAAGCTTATTCTGTTTTCCTTGCAAACTAATGACGTTGACACCATTTTCATCAAGGTTTGCTGCAGACGGTTTTATTGATTGGAAAAATGCTGGTAACATGATACGTCTACATAAAGAAATCTCCGCGCATAAAAACTCTTTAATTACAATGCTGATCCCCAAGAACAAAGGCGAACGAGTTGATACCCAATTTGTTGAACAAATGGAAACTGATCAAAGGTATTGGCGTACGCTCTTAGTGCGAGTTGTTGCTGTTATAAAGTTTTTAGAAGAACGAGGCCTTTCCTTTTAAGGCACTGACGAAAAGATTGAATCCTTTGTTAATGGAAACTATTTTGCTATGTTAGAAGCATTGTGAAAATTTGTTCCTTTTGTGGAATATAATATAATATAATATAATATAATATAATATAATATAATATAATATAATATAATATAATCTAATATAATATAATATAATATAATATAATATAATATAATATAATATAATATAATATAATATAATATAATATAGTATAGTATAGTATAGTATAGTATAGTATAATATAATATAATATAATATAATATAATATAATATAATATAATATAATATAATATAATATAATATAATATAATATGATATGATATAATATAATATAATATAATATAATATAATATAATATAATATAATATAATATAATATAATATAATATAATATAATATAATATAATATAATATAATATAATATAATATAATATAATATAATATAATATAATATAATATAATATAATATAATATATATAATATAATATAATATAATATAATATAATATAATATAATATAATATAATATAATATAATATATAATATAATATAATATAATATAATACAATATATAATATAATATAATACAATACAATATAATATAATATAATATAATATAATATAATATAAAACAATATAATATAATATAATATAATATAATACAATAATACAATACAATATAATATAATATAATATAATATAATATAATATAATACAATACAATATAATATAATATAATATAATACAATAAAATATAATATAATATAATACAATAAAATATAATATAATATAATATAATATAATACAATATAATATAATATAATATAATACAATATAATATAATATAATATAATATAATATAATATAATATAATATAATATAATACAATATAATATAATATAATATAATATAGTATAATACAATATAATATAATATAATATAATATAATATAATATAATATAATATAATATAATATAATATAATATAATATAATATGATATAATATAATATAATATAATATAATATAATATAATATAATATAATATAATATAATATAATATAATATAATATAATATAATATAATATAATATAATATAATATAATATAATATAATATAATATAATATAATATAATATAATATAATATAATATAATATAATATATTATAATATAATATAATATAATATAATATAATATAATATAATATAATATAATATAATATAATATAATATAATATAATATAATATAATATAAAATAATATAATATAATATAATATAATATAATATAATATAATATAATATAATATAATATAATATAATATAATATAATATAATATAATATAATATAATATAATATAATATAATATAATAGAATAGAATAGAATAGAATAGAATAGAATAGAATAGTAATATAATATAATATAATATAATATAATATAATATAATATAATATAATATAATGTAATATAATATAATATAATATAATATAATATAATATAATATAATTTAATATAATATAATATTATATAATATAATATAATATAATATAATATAATATGATATGATATGATATGATATGATATGATATCATATAATACAATACAATACAATACAATACAATACAATACAATACAATACAATACAATACAATACAATACAATACAATACAATACAATATAATACAATACAATACAATACAATACAATACAATACAATACAATACAATACAATACAATACAATACAATACAATACAATACAATACAATACAATACAATACAATACAATACAATACAATACAATACAATACAATACAATACAATACAATACAATACAATACAATACAATACAATACAATACAATACAATACAATACAATACAATACAATACAATACAATACAATACAATACAATACAATACAATACAATACAATACAATACAATACAATACAATACAATACAATACAATACAATACAATACAATACAATACAATACAATACAATACAATACAATACAATACAATACAATACAATACAATACAATACAATACAATACAATACAATACAATACAATACAATACAATACAATACAATACAATACAATACAATACAATACAATACAATACAATATAATACAATACAATACAATACAATACAATACAATACAATACAATATAATATAATATAATATAATATAATATAATATAATATAACATAATATAATATAATATAATATAGTATAATATAATATAATATAAATATACAGACAAGGCCGGGGCTAGGGAAGGGGTTTCGGGGGTTAGAACTGCCTCCGAAATTTAGCAAAGCCAAACACAAAAATATAAGATTGTCGCCTTTACGCTGTCTAAAACCCCTCAAACAGTTAACTATTTTAACTAACGTGGGCTTATAAAAGTATATGAAAACTCTGAAATTTTTAATCATTGGTACACCAGCTCGGGTGAATTTACTAAACAATTATCAATCTACCCAACAGTCAGATATTAATTTTTAGCTGCTATACACAACCGATGGTGGTCGGCATCGTTGAGCGAGGAATCACAACCCAGAGTAACATTACTTATTGTTTAGCTATCCCAATCCGGTCTCTGAATATTGGGTTTGTGTACTTAACAGAATGCCGGAGCGAGATGGGAACAAGCTCATTCAAATACTAAAATCCTGTGGTCACGCAATAATCATCTCTTCTCTCTGTTAATCTTTTGCGCATTCCGGAGGCTAAGCTAGGATGTCGCATCAGTAACAGGCTAGCGTTGTATGAACTTGTGTTGTTTTGTCTAGACTAGAGAACATAATAGGCACGTATTTCTTTAAACACTATTATCAAAACCAAGTGTAATAGTAGAATATTTAAATTTGTGTCGTAAATAATTTACTCGTTTGCACTCTATATAGTTTCAAGCAAAGATTATAATAAGTTAAATAATTTTTGCCTATCTCTAAGACTGTTTAAATATTTTTGTTTAGTGGTGTATGGTTGGGTGTTGCTTTCTTTTGATAGAAAAAATACAGACACAAGGATATCGAAGCGTCCACAAAACACATTACTAACTTTTTTATAAAGAAGCAAAACCTGACAACGATGAAAATAATAGAAATGGACCTTTAGACATCTCTGATAGAGGTAATACTACTTGTGTTTCAAAAAATAGTAATAATAGTGATATAAGTGACAAACTTAATTCAATGAAAAGTGAAAACAAAAGTATTGCAACTACTAGTGCCTCAAATACCGATAGGAAAAGTGATGTGAATATGTTGGATCTTGGACTGTTTATTCAGTCGACTAGAATCGAGATCGACAATACGTTAAAACACCAGTTATTAACAACCCTTTGGCGTCTTGATAATTTATTTGCTTTTCCAATGACCGGACCACATAAGTTGAAGTTTCAAAGGCAATGGTTTGATCGATTTTCGCGGTTAGTGTACAGTGGTAAATATAATGGGGCTTTATGTAAGTACTGTGTTGTTTTTTCTAAAGACTGTGCTGGAAAAGGTTCTCATCAGAAATTAAAATCATTAGTAACCAAGCGGTTTAGTAAATGGAAGGACTCCATAGAAATGTTTAAACACCACGGTGAAACACAGTATCACAAAACGAGCGTACTACTAGCAGATAATTTTTTAAAAGTCTTTAATAAGGAAAGGCTTGATGTAGCAAGCCAGCTAAAATCTGCTCGTGTACAGCAAATTAACGAAAATAGTAAAAGAATATCTTCAATTGTTGATGTTATCAAAATGTGTGGCCGGCAAGGGATTGTCTTGAGAGCTACGTCTGATTCCGGGCGGATCAAAATAAACGATTCTAAACCGGATATTAATGATTGAAATTTTAGGGCAATAATTAGAATGCGTATGAGGTGCGGGGACGAAAATGTAAAACTTCATTCTAAAACCGCACTTTTGAATGCCACGTATTTTAACCTTCAGATTCAAAATAAGATGATAGCTATTTGTGACGAAATTATTCAAGAAAAATTAGCAGCCAAAATAAATAGTGCTACATTTTTTTCTGTTATTGCTGACGAAACGACAGACATTAATAGAAACGAGCAAATGTCAATTTGTATCAGATACGTCGAACCAAATAACATTTTTATTGTTGGAGAAGATTTTTAACATTTGTTGCTGTCGATGACACAACAGGATCTAACTTGGCTAAAGTTATTTTATTTCAACTAAATTCTTTAGTATTAAACTGTGACTGTGTAGTGGGACAGGGCTATGATGGTGCAGCTGCTATGAAAGGTTCTTTTAGAGGTGTGCAAGCAATTACCTTCAAGCCGCTTATGTCTATTGCAGCTCACACTCTTTAAATCTTGCTCTAGGACATTCATGTGAAGTCCAACATATTAGAAACGGTATTGGGGTTATAAAAGCTGTGAGAAATTTCTTCAAATATTCAGCCAAAAGAAATCGATGTTTAAAAGAAAATATTAAACGCATTTTTCCTGAAAATAAATGGCACAATCTGACTAGTATGTGTCAGACTAGATTTTGTCAATTTTGCAATCTCTTTTATGTGATTTACCGTCTGCGTTAGACTATTTAGATCTGCTTATAGGAACTCTTAAGGAAATGAGACAAAACATTACTATAACATTTAGCAAAATGTTTCAATCGGCCCAAAATTTAATGGGAATCATTAATGAAAACATAAAAATACCACGTTCAGCTACTAAGCAGAAAAATGGACTTAATGTTCAGACAGATAATCCTGAAACATATTTTAGAATTGTAATCGTTCCAGTTTTTAACGATTTTATAAACCAACTAGAAAGCAGATTTAAGGAACATCGCACTAATTTAAAAAAATTTAATTATCTTATAGCTTTATTAAATGAAAAAGGACTTAATTTTAGTGCAAACAATTTTGAACTAGGTCTTTGGACAAAAAATGGGCAAAGATAGAGGGTAAACCAAGATGTGCTATAGAAGCGTTTAGTGAATGCAACGAAAGTTTGTTTCCGAATATACATTGCTTATTAAAGATTCTTTCAACGCTTCCAGTCTACTTGTTCTGCAGAGAGATCATTTTCCATATTGAAGAGATTGAAAAACTATTTAAGAAATTCATCGGGGGAACAAAGGTTAAATGGTTTGGCTTTACTTTCTGTCTACAGAGGAATGGATATTAACAATGACGATGAGATGGATCGATTTGCTAGAAAAGGGGTGAGGAGATTAAACTTATTATTATAATTTTCAATTTTCGTTAATAAAATGAGTAAAAAGTTTTTTAGTCAAACCCCCCCAAAATTTTTCCTAGCTACGGCCTTGTATACAGGTTTTGAATTTTAGGTACTTAAAATGTTTCAAATGCGGAAGAAATAAAGCAACCGGAATATCACTGGTAAAAGTGCTTCGTGTTTCGCTTTTAAAATTTGCAAAGTAGTTTAAACTTTGACGTTGTAAAGCATTCCGAAAGTACTTCATAATTGCCGAGTTTCAAAGCGGGGTACATTTCGTAGTGGTTTCCAACAGATAATACAGCTAGATTAGGAGTAAAACTTGTTCTAAATTAGTCCTTCGTTTAAACTGTTCTTAATATAAATTTTTATTTGTATTTTTAAAGCGTACTCCACTTTAACCTAAGATCAAATAGTGACTATTATTTCATTTTGGATATGCGTTGTAATTTCATTACGGTAACAATTTAACATAATATTCATAGAAATCGTACTTAAAGCAATTTTAAAATATGGAAAGTTCTATACTTGTTACTTTACTTTTTATGGATTGTGTTTTCTTGTCTAATCGGATACACCTGAAAATAGAAAAACAGTTAAAAGCTCTGTTATACGGAAGCACGTCGGATGTCATTACTGAATCCAACTTACTAGATTATAGGAAGGAATATGACTGTTCTATAAAAAAGAAACAAGATGCCATATGTTGCTTATGTTTTGTATAAACAGCAAAATCCACTGTTCGGTGAATGCACACACGTGTGCTAGGTACATCAACCACCCCTGTTTTCATGTATTTAAATCGTCTGCATAGATACATTTGCATTTTGCGTGTACTGCGACACATACGCGTATATCACATATGGTATTTTACATACCATACTGAAAACAATAAGACTCAATTGAGTAAGCATTAACATCATGAGAATATTTTAATGACTTGTCAAACTGTAATTTTCGTGGCTGACCGAATCCATCATTAATACAACACTTATAAATTACAAATTTAAATTGTTAAAACTAAATTAGCCACACGATAGATTTTCACACAGGTGTTTGAATGATGCCAAACGAACCGTGTGTTATGTGAATAAAATTAGACTTAATGGTTGTGCGTCACAGAGTGCATAGATTATTATTTCCGGACAACCACATGTTCTGATTTTGTACACCTGAATCTAACACGAGACAGACTTCTATTTATTTACAGGTGTCTACATATTAAGAACATTTATTATTTCTGATATTTCCTATAAGTGTTTATGACGTTAATGCATGCCAATTTCGTTCGCTGGCATTAATGGGTCATTCGCCCCAGTTCTAACCAAGACAATATTAGTTAGTTAGTTCATTTACATGAATTGCTAAATTTTTATTATATTTTAATTAGTCATAAATTATCTATACAGTTCTAAGTAGTTTTTGAAAATCTTCCTCCTGTCTATATACAACATAATATCAAAAACTACCCTTCATTCCCAAAAAAGGTTTAGCTAATTTTGTGGCGAGCTTTGCCATCTGCAGTTTTTATGAAATTAAAATATATTGTGATATTGTCGGAGGCTTTCACGGCCGGAGTCATTATAATTATTTATGGTTCCGGGTTGGTACCGTGTCATTTTATAAATTAAGGTCGACGTTTCGCCCACTTTTGTAAGGGGCTTCATCAGGACAATAAATATATTAAAAGTTAAGAATGATAATATTAAATAGACAAGTCACAGTGTAAAGAGAAGAGTTACTCCTGAACTAGCAGACTCACTAGCCCATTCAACTCTGTACACTCACCTTTTTGGTACGGTGTCGTGATTCGGACATATTTCCAAATTTCCTTAAAATAAAATACCACATTAAAACATATTCCAGCCGAAAAATTCTTCACAGAGCAGAACTCTCACTTCTTCGCGAACGAATTTCCAACACTCGAAAAGAAATAGACAACATTTCTAAACAACTCCTACAGCTTCATCTAACATTATCCGCCACGCTTAACTACAATGACTGGACTTTGTTTGACCGAATTACATACTTGCAAGCCCAAAAAACCACCGAACTCACCACAAAAACTCACTTACATAAATTCCTGCAACTTTCCAAGAACTTTTCAAACCCCGAAAAAACATCTTACCCGAAAACTCTGTCTTCAAATACCGTCATAAACCGATCAGAACATATCCTATCCGAAAACGAACTAAATATCCTGTCCAAAGGACTAAACTTCTCAATTGCACCCAGAAAAATTCCTGCAGAGGAAATCATTAGCTCTGTAGAATCAGCGGTCCGATCTCTACCCCAAGACGATGCCAACTTAATTCGCTTTGAAACGTTTAAATGTCTCCGAAAGGCCAAAACTCCTACCAAAAATGTAACAAAGCAAGAAATGACGGCCTTAAAACACCTACGAACAAACGAGAAAATTGTAATACTCCCTGCAGACAAAGGTAATGCGACTGTAATTCTAAACCGCACAGAATACAAAGAAAAGATTCAACAATTATTACAAGACGGTTCCTACACTCCTATAACAAAAGATCCCACTTTAAAACTTGAACGGGAAATTTCAGCACTCATCAAATCCTCCAATATTTCCCAAACTATCCAAAAACGCATAATACCTCGCGAATCTAAACCACCTCGCCTGTACGGCCTTCCTAAAGTCCATAAACCTGATGTCCTTCTCCGCCCGATAGTTAGCACAATTGACTCACCAACATACCATCTGGCAAAATACCTAGCAAATTTCTTAAAACCTTATTCTGGCAACACCCCTACTAATGTTTTAAACTCCACTCATTTCATAGAACTGATTGCAAATATTGAGCTAGGCCCTAATGATATACTAGTCAGTTTTGATGTAACATCCATATTTACAAACGTACCTATAATAGACACTGTCTCCATTATTAAACAACTCCTACCTCAAGAAAACGAATTTGAGCACCTGGCCATGCTCATAGAAAAATGTTTAACGTCTACCTATTTTGTTTCCGACGGACAATTTTACAAACAAACTTCGGGCACACCAATGGGCTCACCTCTGTCCCCTATTGTGGCCAATATATTCATGGAGTCTTTGGAATCCATGGCCTTAGAATCCACAGACCTTAAACCAAAAACTTGGCTCCGTTATCTAGACGACACTTTTGTAATCTGGCCCCATGGACATCAAACGCTTAATAATTTTCTAGATCACATAAACAATCAACATAAAGACATTAAGTTCACTATAGAAATTGAAAAGAACGGAACTCTGCCATTCCTTGACGTTCTGGTAGAGCGCAAACCTAACGGACGACTAGGTCATTCCGTATATCGAAAACCCACACATACAGACAGATACCTACATGCGTCGTCACATCATCACCCCTCACAAAAATTATCGGTAATCAACTCTCTAGTCCACCGTGCAATGAAGATTTCACAACCGCAAAACTTATCTAATGAACTGAGATGGTCCGATTAACGGTTAGCCGTAAAACTTGTCTTTTATATTTTTAACACAATCACTTGAATAAGATTTGTTAATTTTTAATTTGTCTACGGAGAGTCTAAGAATATAACATTATGGTTTATATAAAACTTGGAAAGCATGTCATTTCTAAATATATTTTTGAAATTATTCGAAAAGCAATAACGAATGGTTTTATCAACGATATCAGGCACACGAGCAATTTATGTCATTCTATGCTAATCGTTTAAGTTATTATTGTCCAAAATGTTTATCACGCACTACTCTAATTACACTTACCATTTCTAATATTAAAAAAATTCACGATTACTATAGTTTCAATTACATTAAGCAGGATTACAGTTCTATTTTGATGTTTTATAACTAAGTATATACGTCCTACTAAAAATATGTTCATTATTGCATTAGATATAAATTATTTAAGTTCTTCTTTTTTTTAACTAAAGAATAGTGAAGTACCAATTTAGTTCTTGAAAATTATTTGAAATGTTGGTCTAAATTCTTCATTTTCTTCTTTGACTGTCCTGCTTAAATATTACAAAATTTACTTTATGTGTACGTATAAATATTAATAAAGCAATTACTACTTGTTTATAGTCTGCCTTTTAAATCGTTTACTAAAAGTGAGTTTCAACTTGAAAATCTTTAGGCTTAGATTTTTCCGCTAGATCTAATTCACATGTAAAGAACTTATTCAATTTTATAATATTTTTCTACAAAAAATTTCTAGCCTCCATGTGTTTGTCCAGTTTCCTGAAATTTTTTTTATTTGCAATGTCCTAGGGTTTGACAGTTTGTACTGCATCTAGTAACCATACATTTTTGGCAGAGACTTTATATGCAGGTTGTCGCCAATTTGGCTTTAGCTGAAATTTTTGATCAAATGCTTACCAATAAAGACTTTAAAGTTTTATAATGTTCTATTTACATTTTTCTGTTCACAAGAGCAAAGTAATTTTAATGAAAAATTCTTTCCTCATTGAAAGGGGCCCTAACCCCAATTCGTTGTTACCGTCTTTGATAAGGTAGCGCTTACTTTTTTTGTAAATCTTAACTTTGATGACCCCCCGCGTTCAAGCCTTAACAGATCTGATCCCTGCTAGTCATAACTTTTTCTGGAATTTTTCTAAATGAAGTTGGCCATTATTTCCAGCTTTATTTGACCACGGGCCACCTTTTACTAAAAAATTCCCCGTTAACATCCTTTTGTAAAGGTTGCCACTATATTGGTTTGAACATTTGAAAATATTTTCTTTACTATATTATATTATAATTTTTTTTGTCCAACAATGAAATTTATTAAACAATTAGCATATGTTTTTCTGCAAGTACATATTATTTATTAAGGTGATCTTGACGTACATGAGTGTACATGTTAAAATCTTGAAATCTTTAGAGGTTCACCTAAATATTATTATTCTTACCTTTTATTCAAAAAATATCTAGTTACCTATTGCATTCAACTGTTAAACTAGTTGTTTCAATAAACGACAAATGATCAACAAAACTGTTAAAATTCGTAGAATTTGCATTAGTTCATTGTAGTTTGATGTTTTGAAATTATGGTTAATTTAACCGAAACTCATAGGATTGAAATTTTAATTTATCTTGGTTATGGTAATCTAACAAGGACTCACAATGATGCGTGCGCATTGTTTAATGCAAAATGCCCAAATCGTCATATAACACGTTCAACAGTTGAAAAAATAGCCAAAAAATTTTTGGAAACTGGTAGTGTAAAAGAAGTGCCTAAAACTGATCGTCCAAAAGTCAATAATGATATTAAGTTAGAAGTTCTTTTGAAAGTAGAAGTGAAACCACATTTGTCGACACGATCACTTGCTGTGGAAAACGAAATTAGTCAGAGTTCAGTGCATAATATTCTAAAAAAGAAAAAGTTTCATCTTTACAAAATTCAAACAGAACTGAACGAAGACGATTGTGATAGACGACTGCAACTTTGTGAAGTGGTTATGCACATGCAGGCAAACAATCCAGATTTTTATCGTTTCGTTATATTTTCTGACAAAGCAACTTTCACGGTAAATGGAAACGTTGATCAACAAAATTGTCGTTACTGGAGTCGAGAGAATTGTCACTGGATGCGAGAAACTCACACTCAATATCCTCAAAAGGTAAATGTGTGGGCAGGAATAGCAAGCGACAGGATATTAGGACCATACTTTTTCAATGGCACCCTCACAGGAGAAATATACTTCAATTTTCTTCAAAATGATTTACTACCTGCTCTTGTTGCACTTGAACCTGATGAAGAGGATCCAGATCTCCTTAATAGAGTTTGGGGTTTCAACAACATGGTGCACCGCCTCATTTCGCGCGTCATGTTTATGAATTTCTAGATGTAAACCTTCCAGATAGAAGGATTGGCAGGCGAGGGCCTATAGAATGGCCAGCTAGATCGCCAAATCTTGATTTTTTTCTGTGGGGATATTTAAAATCTTAAATTTATATCACGAAGCCGGAAAATCTTGATGATTTAAAACGGCGAATAACTTTTAAATAGAATTGCTTACTGTCAAGAAGTGAATGGGTAGCAATTTGAACATTTAATATAATTTTAATAGACGTGTTTATAGAGTTTTCATAAAAATAAGTCGTTTTCATTTTATTATTAGGGATCCAGATTTTACGGTCGCACTATATATATATATATATATATATATATATATATATATATATATATATATATATATATATATATACATATATAATGCTGTAATAAGGGGTTGTTTAGGGGTGTGTTGAGTAGTAAGGGTCGCATAGTAACTGTAAATAGCAATGGAAATCAGAAAACTGCATTTATTTAGCAGGAAAATAAATAATTCGCACATTATGTAAATAGCAAGCATTTATCACCCTGTATATAGACCGTACTTAACTTTAATCAATGCCAGTAAGCATATCTTCCAATAATAGAACGCGTATTCAGCAGAAAAATAATCATACATATACTTAAACTACGTTGAGAAGTGTTAAACAAGTTTATAAAACAGATACACAGAAGATAAGAAAAAACCTAGTAAATTCTCATGCAATTACGCTTGTGATAAAGAAGGAACAATAAGCGCTTTTATAAGAAAGCGCACTTTTAAAGATGAGTTTAAATAAATACATAAACGAAAACAGCAATCGTGTTACATCATTTATTTTTGTACAATTCTCCAAAAGCTTTATCTACACAAAACAAGACATAAGCTAAAAGCCCAGCAACGATAACAAGAACAAGGCGATCAAAGATCGTAAATAACAGCATGATACGAAACTCCAAAATAGTTTCATCAGAAATCAGCTTGAAAATATACTAGGAATGTCCAGGGCAAATATGGTTGGTCACAACAATTTGCAAGGCTGCTTGGAAAACCAATGCAAATGTAGAGGGAAAAAGCTATATAACGCACAGAAGTGATAAGAAACAGTCAGTCTAAATTTGAAGCACGTAGAATCTACAATACTTTTAATCAAATATTTAGGCGTCAGATAAATAAATTTTATATTATAGTGCAAAACAGTGCTGTGTAAGAATTGCGTTAAAAATACATGAAAAAGTTTTTGCCGTTTTTGCAGAAAACGACTTCAGGTTCACTTCTAAGGCTATTCTAATCCGCGTCTAATATAATTCTGGTTCACTTCTAAAACAATTCTAATCCATGGTTCTAAGGCTGGTATTCTAATCCACTGCCAATCGGTTTCTAATGCAATTCTGGTCCACTTATAATACAATTCTAAATTCATAATACTAAGAAACCTATGAATTCCAAGTGATATTTAAGTGAAGTGGTTCAAGCCGTATACAGAGAAATATGGAATGAAGCACGAGGTGAAATTTGGAAACAAGGGATAACCGTACTGAATTATTGGTTCAAATATAAGGAGTACACAGCAGAGCATTGGTTTTCGATTGAAGATAACAAGGGGGTGTTAATCCACAACACGCAACAATTCATCAAAATATCACAGGTCAGAGCTGCCTAGTTTTAAGAAATCTTTTCAAATTTAAATTTTAACACTTGAATATATTAATTTTCTCTAAAGCTTGTAAGGAGCCAACAAGAACATTGAATACGTTAAAACTTACGTAAAAATCATAAAAGGGTCTTGAACTTTCCAGATTTTTTTGTAAAAGGTGTCGTTTTTGGTAACTTTAAATTAAATTAAAAGGATATAATTTTTGGGAAAAATAATCCATATAATATTAATTGTCTGAAGGGTGTATTTAAAGGATTACAGAAATTGTGAAGTGGAAATATTATTTCCTTTCATTATATGAATATTGATTGACTTCGCTTTATCAAAAGAAAGATAATCCGCTATGCCAATCTTATTTTATTCAATTTTAAAGTCTCGTCAACATAATGGTTTTAAACCAGTTTGTAAACGTTCGCGATTCGAACTATTCCGAGGCAGTGTTACCAAAGCATTTACGTGGCGAGCCATTTTCAGTACAGTAATCTCATATATGGTTGAACTTTTATACAAGGTATGGTGGGAGCAATTGCATCACCACAGTCGTGCTCTTTTCGCAAATAAAACAACACTGTGGAATCCGAGAAGGCTGTTCATTAATAATAAATAAATGCGCGCATAAATAAAGTTTAACAGAAACTTATCAAGGATTTCAAAGTACAATCACTGCATTAACAACGCGTCCATTGAAAACGGAAGATAAAGAATAGAGTGATATGTCGGCAGGATAATAAGGAAGATTTTGCATCAAGTTTAGTTAAAACTTTTTTGACCTAGAAGTCTTGAAACGTTTTAAACAGTATGCAGGCTGTTTCTTACACTCCGTAAAATGTATAGACTTTTTGACTTTGTTGTCAACTTCACGGCTAGAAAATCTGCCTAAACATCTTGTGCAGCCTAAGCCTTTCCGTTACTTCTTGTTTTCAGATTCACTTTCTTTCAGGGTGTATATACGTTTTGCAGTTCTTGGTCTAAGAGGAGCAAAAGAAACACGCGCTTATATGAAATTATTTGGAAAATTTAAAATCGATATATGCTTATGTGTAAACTTAGGAGTACAAAACCACAATTCCCGTGCTACTTTTCTATACAATTTTACTTCTTTACAAAGTATTTTAATAGAAGGTCATCTGATCACTGCACATACATTACGTTATCATGCATTAAATTTACAAATTCTCTTACTCCTTATATTTTGCGAAATTATAATCTAAAACCGAATTTGGCTTTCTTAAAGGCAAATCGTTTTTTACTTTGCTCGTTTAATGTAGGCCGTCATCATGGAATTCTCATTTAGTTATCAGAAGCAGTGGTCACTTATCAAACCATTTTATTAATTTAATATTTTCTTTTTGTTTTCCGATTATTTCTCACTTTCTCAACTTACAATTTGCTGCTTCGAAAGACAGATATTTGCTCCTTCGAAATGTATCATACATTCTTGTATTTGCAGTTTATGATTTCTCAGCCAATTTCAAGCTTTTATAGTAGTTATCAGAAAGTATGCGTCCTTTTTGGTAATATTTAATTAGCAAACTAACTGTATGCGATGGAATCTGCATGACTTTTTTCAGTTGCGGTGTCGCCTTTTCCATAAACTTTTAAGTTCAGCTAAAAATCTTTATATAATACACAATATATATGTGAGGATTTCACTTTTTTTTACAATTTGTTAGTGAAGCTGTTAGAATTCATTAGAGTCATGTCAAAATTGGGTCGCGAATACCGTCGGACGCGACTGAAACGTTACCATCAAAATCTGAAAAAATAATTTTCTAAATTGCAAAATATGTCACTCTAGAATGCCTAATATATATTTTAAGTTTTAAAAATCGATTAAGAATCTGAATACGTACCCATTTTTAATATAGTAAATCTATCTTTAAAGAAAAATTATTAAATTTTGTAGCCGTACGCAACCGAATATTTATAATCGGTCCTGAGTTTTTCAGTAAATCGAAGCGTTTTTACAAGCGTAATACATTCGATATTTCGACAAACCTCTGGCACGATAGCTCAATGCTAATGCTTTCGGATAGGATGCACACGGTCAGGGGTTCGATGCCGAGGTCGTTCATTTTCTTAAGTTTTCAAATGACAACTGGAACCATCTTACGGAAGGCGTCACAATCAACCTTTTAGAATTTTTTATTCGGAAATTGTACACGTGTCGATTCTCGCTTGGTTTCACATTTGTTATTTATGCATAATTCAAGTTATTGAATTCAAAATTATGGCGCTACTAAACATTGGGTACACCCAGGAGGGCTTGAATTCCAATTTATAAATGATTTCTGTGCTATTTCAAATATGGAAGGTCTTAATTTTAAAGAAAATTTATTAAAAACTTCTGAAGGTCGACGAACAGAGCCGCAGGAAAACAATTAAAACTTGTCTTTAGTACTTGAAATGCCTAATCCAATTGTCAATAGACAAATATGTTGAACATTGAACGTTGAACGTTTAATGTATAGTGGGTGACCCAAAATTCACTTTCACATCACACTCCGTATTAATTTCCGTTATATCAAGTTTAATATCTTAAAAAAAAGTTAATTGAATTATATTAAATTTAACACAAGCTTGTTTTCGAACGATCATAAACATTAAATTTTTTAAAAAGACATCCAGCGCAATTTTGTCCCAAACATTATAATCACTTTCCGAAATAAACACGCTAACGTGCGGAAAAATATATTTTAGAAGTTTTGACTATGGAACATAGATTTTTAAATCTTACAAACGGAAGTTTCTAAATTAAATTAATTTTTTAACGTAAAATAATTACCTACTTTATTACAATAAATAAAATCGATAATGTTAGTCTGGCTTTGTCGCTACTTGTTCGATAGGAGGTTAAGCGACTTTTGGTCGAACTAGAAATCCGAGAATGCGTGGATAAACCAATACTTGAAGTAGCTCCAAATGTATATCGCTATATCAGTAATCACAAGCGTAAACGGACACAATGCCGCCAAAGCGGACTGGGCAAAAGGGGTTTGTATGGGAATGGTTTCTAAAGCGAAACGGGTTTAAAAGCAAAAGAAGTTTCGAAACTAAAGAGCTCCCGGGGCGAAAGAACGTTCCGGTCAAAAAGAAAATTGTTCCGTAGAAGTTGAAAGCCAACTCTAGTCAATAACTATAAGGTCTGATGGGGCTGTTCCTCTCTAAAAGTTGAGAGCTCAAAGAAAACTTACATTATGCATCAGCTTTAATAGAATAGTAGAATAATAATTTTTGTAACGGCATCGGACGCAAACTCCTGAAGGTTTCTGCGTTAGCAGGATTTCGACAAAGAAAACACAAAGGCAATGCAAAAGATGCATTTTTTCGGCGGTAGTGTGTTGTCTGCACATTAGTGTTTTATTTGAATCTAAAACTTTAGTGGTGCGATTTGACTCAAATCCAGTAATTGCGAGAAATAAGTCGTTAAGTGATACATAAAAGTTGGGCTTTCTGCGTGAAATTATGCCCTAATTCAAAACTGCAGTTTGTTTGACGTGTAAAGAAATTTACATAGAATTGGAAAATTTCAGAAATTCTCATACGTTCAAAATTGCAAATTTTGGTTAACCAACATTCGGTTCGACTATAAAATTTTAAAATGAAGTATATAAAATCAATATAATTTCTATGTGACTTTGATATACGAAAAAATCGCATGTAACTTATTTTTAGGTGCAAGCATTTAATTAAAATGATCTGGTGGGGCATCTGCTCCTCCCAGCGGTGTTATTAATGTGATCGCCCGGAATTGTCCGCAACTATTATCTAGCGACTTTTCAAAAATCCCAAAGCACGATTTTGTTTTATTCTATTGCGTTCTATAAGATGGTGTATGAAAATAGTTAAAACTTTTTCTACTTCAAAGCAACGGCATTTTGCTTATACAATCTCAGAAAATGGCACGCAACTCTATTATCTTTGGATTTTGAGAAAAAACCGCGCGCGCAAAAGGGAACATTGCGCAGCCGCGTGGCGGCGCCATAGAGCGGAAAGCGCAATGTAGAGTGATAAAATTGGTGGTGTAGTAGCTTTTCATGCGTTAAAGTGTATACTGCCGTATACTTGGTGTAGCCGAGCAGCGCACCATGGTGCTCAGAATGAGCGAAAAAACAAGTACCGCAGGGACTATCTACAGCTTCTAGTGTGGCATTTTGATATAATATGTGATCGTGGGAACCTCGAATTTGTTACGGACTACTGCATAGGGAGTCGCTGTCATAATAGCGTCGCTCAAATGCAATTTTAAGGATTTAGTTAAAAAGTTAATCGGTCCATTTCTTTTAAACTATTTATTTTTTAAATTATTTAAATTTATTTTAAAATGTTTGTGCGATATATACAGATTGTCCATAAACTCTTCTTCCAAACGGAAGCTACACATACTGGACATGACTTAATGTCGATATAACCCATATTACGTGATTCCAAAAATGCTTCCTAAAGGAGCAACAACTTTCTGAGCGTCTCGCTTGGGAGGCTAACAGATATTTTGAATTGCAATATTTTTATGAGTAGATGGTTTTTGGGGGTCCTGTGACCACATTTCCACCAGCATCCACATTTCCACACACATCTGGATCTAAAAGTTTTCTTCGACTAGCCATTTTCATCTTTCGAGATAAATGTATCTTGTTTGGTATTAATTAACAATAGATTTTTCTCAGCTATCCAAATCTTTAAGAATTTTTTAGATTGCAGCACCCCCCCCAGTGAGCTACCTTTATGTTAAGATTTTTTTACCGTTAAAATTCTGAACCGAATAGTTTTCTTCGACTAGCCATTGCATTTTTCGAGATAAACCTATCTTGTTTGATATCAATTAACAATAGAATTTTCTCAGCTACCCGAATTTTTAGGAATTTTTTTATAGCGCCATCCCCCAGAGAGCTACCCCAATTTTAAGAATTTTTACCGGTAGCGATTTTTGACCGTCCGCATAAATTTATTATACATGCGACACATCAAATTAGTCTAAAATTTTACGCACAACCCGAATCTGCAAACAGATTTAAAATCGGACCACCCCCTGCAATGTTATACCTCTTTAAAGCTTTCAAACCTCTAAATTTTGCTTTTTGCTCCCATATCTAAACCAAATAGTTTTCTTCGTCTAACCAATGCATCCTTCGAGATAAACCTATCTTGTTTGGTATTAATTAATATTAGATTTTTCTCAGCTATCCGAATTTCTAAGAATTTTTCAGATAGCATCATCCCCAAGGGAGCTACCCTGATTTTAAGATTTTTTACCGGCAGCGATTTCCGACTGTTCTTAAGCTTTTTTTTAGTCATGCAATACATCAAATTAGCTTAGAATTTTACGCCGAATTCGAATCTGTAAACAGATTTAAAATAGGACTACTCCTTACAAAGTTACACTTTAAAGCTCCCAAATTTCTTTGAAATTTTTGTTTATTTATTTAGAAATGAATCCTTTATGGCCCATAAGTGTTTAATATTCAAAACCATGACTTTTAAAATTTTAAAGACAGTTATCAATTTTCTGGTTTAACATTTTTTAATAACTATGCACGTCATAATTATATAGTCAATGCTTGGAAAATACAAGTCGTACCGAATTAATTCCTTAACGATTATGGGCTACCTAAATTACATATAAAAGCTGTATATAATTTCTTTTCTTGGACTTTTTATTAATTAATTATGTTTGAATACACTGCATTAGAAATTGAGGAATAATTGCCGGGGATTCACACAAGGTACTTTCTAGCAACCATCCTCGACTACGTATTTAGGGAAATACAAATTTTAAATAAACACTTTAAACCTTTACTAGGGGAATACCAACTTGTTGTTTACAGGATACTTACTAATAAAGCAATTTAATTTTAAATAACTTTTATGTCATATTTTCAGAAATGGTAGGCTTGAATATTTTTGTTGGAAACAATCGAAGATTGCCGAAGACAATCGACGAGTGCACAAACGCTGTCACTAAACCAATTAGCATTAGTACCAAATATTCCGTACCTTCGTAAGTTGCTCATTTCCTAGAACCAAATCTCCCGCAATGTACAATGTCCTTAAAACTATCTACATTAATATTCTTAACTACATTTTGTGAGACCCCTTTAATCTTTTCAATCGTGTCTTTCTCGCTTACAATACAGTAGGACTTAGCCTTACTGCCAACAAATTTTAATACTAGACCCACATTAAAGTTGTCTTTGAATTTTCCTACAATTTTTTTTTGTTGACATGCGGTATATTGTATCTATTATCTACGCGGTACACCACTTTAAACCTAAAAATAAAAACAAGATAGTTTAATACGTCTATTAATAATTTTTGCTAATGTTGGCGATACAAATATGTAAAAACAAACTTTATCAAGAAATATAATATTTTTAATACATACATGTATTGATAACATCTATAAACCGCTGTGGTAACCAGAGTCCGGCGAATTTGGGATAGCCACATCCTTAAACATTTCCGCAAGCGATTGCCTTGCAGTCGCATCTTTTAAGTATTGGATGGGGTAACATTTAATAATTTCCAACACTGTCAAATAATTTAAATTGCTGCAATCATTAGACAGAGAAATACTGGCACGGCTCTCTTTCTCTAATAACGTTTGTACCCTTTCTTCCTCCGTCGTATTTCCACATACTTTTTTTATATCACCAACAAATTTTTCGTAAAATTCTGGAAAGCTTCTACACCTTAACTCTGCCATTTTAAAACAGATTAATTCTCGCAAATTTAATAGCTTGATGCACTCGTACGCAGGTAGCACAATAACATTCCGATTTTTTGTAATCTCCATATTATATAAATTCTCTTTTTCACAATTGTTCAACAGCCATATACTTCTATTAAAGGCTGTGCTCAGCTGCAATGAGAAATCTTGATCCAATTGTATGTCAACAACGTCGTTTCCAGTAGTCAAACCATTTAATCTAACTTGTTTTGAGTCTTGAGCCAATTGTTGAATTTGAAATTCCACTTGAAAAGTACACAATTTCTTCCAATCGAAGTATGAGAATGTTATCGTAGAATCTGCACACATACCACTACAGCAAATAACTTGGATGACAGGTTGAAGACCACCATATAAATCAAATCCAACTTCTATTATATGGTGGTGAGAATTTGGAGAAAATTCGCCTAACCTAAAGGTTGTCATACCAACTAGTTAATTTATATTTAACTGTGGTACTAGCACATCACTTGTAACGTTAACACAAGAAAAATTCATCTATAACTTGTAATTTTAATCAAACTTTATGATACTTTGACGACTAATGCACTGGAACATGCCTCCATCGCCTTTTATGCCAATGGTCGAGCGTGCGCAGCTCCTTATTATGTTAATTGGCGTTATATGCAAGTCTTGACAGGAAAAGTGACGCGTATAATTGTTTTATAGTGGGTTTTACCTGTATATGTTTAACCACCAACACCATTTTTAGAATTATTATACAAAATTACTCTTAGCAGTATTTTTAATATAACTCCGTCGTGTAACCTATCAAATTAGTATAGAATTTTCCTGGGAAATCGAAATTAATTATCACGTCTTTTAAAATTAGCTCCAACAAGGACCCGAATAGTGTTTTAATATTCAAAAACCTAACAGCAAAACACCTCTACATTTTTATTTAAATTTAACTCGATAATACAGCAATTTAAAAAAAAATATTTATACAATATTTATAGTTATTACTATTTCTATGCACCCGTGTGCGCGGACGAGTCCATTTAATTAGAGAGGGGCCCGTATTTACTTTAAATAAAAAATATTCTAAGCCATACGTTTCACCAACATGGAATTTCAAGAATATAAGTGACGCGCGTAATTAAATGGGACCTTGAACCAAGTAATTAGATTACTAGAAATGCACCCTATTTTCTGTTTGAGGAAATTCAATACAAATTGGGCAATAATCAAATAATAGATGTCTGTCTAATTCTGGGACTATGTTTAAATTTTAAACCATAGATTTTAGAGAAATTTCTGTCACTATAATCCTGCATATTACAGCTTATTCTCTTATACGTTTCTAAATTGTTGTACTTCGACTACAGATATAGATCGAATTATGTTAAACTTGATCGGTTTTATATTCACTGGCTACAATATTATTACTTTAGTTTATCTCGGATATTAAACCGTAAAGCATTGTAACTTGAAAATGATTTCTAGAAAAACGCATACCAAGGAATGTTTGCAAGAAGCTCTTAATGAGGTTAAACGAGGTATTGCAACAATATACTCTGCTAGTAAGAAGTTTAGGATTCCAAAGTCGACATTGCGCGACCATCTCATACGATCGCAGAGTAAAAGAGATGAAAGTGTAGACAGTTACATTTCTGATATACAAACAAATAATTTACAAACTGTGGAAATGTGCACAGGAAGTACTCTAAGATGTACAGCAACACCTACCTACTCAGATGGTAAAGATGATAAAGAGGTTTGTAAAAGAAGTTTTAAGATGCAAAAACAAAAGTTTAATATTGAGGAAATGAACTCTGCAAAAAATAATGGAAATGCTCGTCATAAACCATCAGAGCAAATAATAAATAAATCAAGTTCTATGGATTACACCCCAAATTCTGAAGATGAGGATTCAACACAGGAAAGCAGTAGTCGGTGTACAAAGATACCGATGTATATGAAAAGGGGTGTTGTATTAAAAAATACACATTGTACTTAGCACATTTCAGATGATGCATATATTCACTTTAATGTACATGGGTTGATTGAAAGACTGCAGTTGCTAGTTACTGTTGATTATCACAACCATCGTGATATGCATAACCTAAATGAAATTATCTCTATAATATCTAATCTTCGACAAAAAGGAATTATAAAATAGACGACAACAAAGTTAGATAGGGGTAAATATTTATACATATTTTTCAAAATTGTAAAATTGGAATAGTCTGCATCTGCATTTTGATAAGTAAACATCGTAATAAAAATGACCAGAGAAAGAATTATATCTTTAGAGGCTATGAAAATTTTAGAACAAGTTGTCGAGTAGATGAAAAAAAGTTTATGTTTTATTGCGTGAAAATTTTCTCCAACATACGAATAACGATGTGCATTATATAAATTTAAAACTGCATCTATGTAAATGTAGCTTAATCGCAAAATAATATATGGGAAAGAATTAGGATCTTAAACCATTTTGTTCTACAACCAGCTTGAAACATCTACGCGAGAAGGAAAATCACTATCCAACTTTGCTCGACCTTTCTCAAAAGAAAAAGATAAAGGTTTTCTTTCGAATGATGTTCCACATAGAAGATTTGGAAATGTCAGGAAACACAGCAACGAGCCTTCTGATGGTAATCTCTGCATTATTTTCAATTTCCAATAAAATATCTTCGTCATATATCTCTTTAACATCTAGGCGTCTACTCATTTCATTACTTTTAGGAAATATTGAGCCCGTTTTTATCAATCTTTGGTGTAGGGCTGTAAACGATGCGCGGCAGGATGCCTTCTGTTAGGATATTTTTTACCGTATCTTAGTTTCGCTGAACGAACATTACATTGTACTTTGTCAAAGACTAAATGCATATCAACGTATTCTTCACTAGTAAAATAAACCATTTATATAAAATTTACACTTATTATAACTTTCCAACACAACACTAGTTAAAATAGTTGTTTGGATCAAAATATTTTGACACTTAGAAATACATGATTTTTGGATATCCAAAGCCAACTTGGTATTGCAGTAATTAAATGAGATCTTATGCAGTAAACACAAAAAATTTAAATTAAGTTTTTTTGAAAACGGTGCATTCTAGCCACTTCAAACAAGAGCACATCATAGGTGAGAAAAGTCTTAAAGTTTTAAATTTAACGTATAATATGTTATAAATCTGAAGAAGAAATTCAAAACCCCCTAAATTGTATCTGCAGTTTTCGAATTGCCAATGGGAGAGATTAATTATTTTGTCAAGTTTGAATAATTTGAATAACGGCATTTTCAAGATATTTTCAAAAAACTGACTCAAAGGCGCCGTCTTTAATGATCTCTAGCTCCCTTAGAAAGTACTTTTGGATTAAGGCAATTTGGATTAAATTGATATAAAATCAAGTCTAGTTTCTGTGACTTCCGTTTTGCAAAAAGGTATGTGGACACTGAACAATTTTTAAAAAATGTAATGTACTTAGTCGTATAGTAGAATTTATTTAAGAAGAACCTGCACGTCAACATGCGCACACGGCTAAAACGGTGTCAGATTAGTCCATTGTTTATAAATAGGCGTGTTCGTTCAGCATATTAGTGGCGTAGATATTTTGCTGTTAAATGTCATCATCATTCATTATTAGGTCTTCAGTCCTAGAACTGGTTAGACGCGTACCATCATTGTTCCCTATTCTGAACTAACCTACAGATTTCCCTGAAATATGCACAATTTGCATCTATAACTGTCTGATCTAGGTCTACATCTACCTCTTTTTTCCTATCTCTGCTTGTAATATATCACATACTATTCCCCAAAAATGCCTTAGAACGTATTCCGCCCTACTAATTCTCTTTTTCCCCAGATATCCTTGTTCCCCTACTATTTCTGTAACTTATTTGTTATTATCTTTGTCTGTCCATGCTATCCTCCTCATACATCTGAAGCACAGCATTTCAAAAGGCTGCTACCGTTTTTCTGTCTGCGTTTCAGACTGCCCGTATTTCATAGGCATACTGTGCTGTGCTCCATACATATGCTTTCAACAATTTTCTTCTTATTCTATGTTTGTTGTCTTTCCTCATAGGCACTGTTCTTTCTTGTTAGATGCAGTTCGATCACTTTCTATTGTTTTTCAGTTATATGCCCTATTTCTCCGACCTTCAATGGTTGTGAAGAGAGGTAAGCAGCCTGTGGCTGCCAAGTTCCCCCAACACTTAACCATTTGGCGATTTAATATATTTTCCAATTTATCTTTTCGCACAGTTAACATTAGTTGCAGGTATTTCGCAACCAACAACTAGTTGTTTATACTAATCATCAGATTTATTTGCGCTTATTTTTTCGTCATTAGGTTTTCCGTCTCAAAACTGATTGGACACGTACCTGCACTTATTTATATTTTGAGCTAGCCTACATAGTTCCCTGAAATTCTCACACAGCATGTGTATTCAGCTCTTTCCCTTTCTATTGTTTTCTAATTTTATACCCTATTTTACGGAGATTCAGTGAAGGAGGTTAAGCAACCTGTGGCTACCAAGATCCCCCAACACTTAGACATTTGCCGAAATACCGGTTTTTCAGGAAATCCTTTCACACACTTTACATTATTCGAGAATATTGCCCAACCAATTCTTGTAGTTACTTATAATAATCATCATGTTTAAGCACAGTTATCTTTTCGTCATTAGTTTATCCAACCTGGGATTGGTGGGATGCGTACCTCCATTGATTTCTATTCTGGGCTAGCCTACACATCTCCCTGAAACCCCTACAGCCTACATCTTTTACTATCTGTGTGCAGTAGTCTAATCTAGGTCTGCCTTTTCTTCTCTTTTTTCCTAGTTAAATGTCATGTGACTTTAATATTCAATATTTATTTCTTACGCTCTTATAGTTTTCTTTCTGTTTCTTTGTGTTTTATACCTTGCTTATTTGCGTATTCGTCATGTAAATTTAAACCACCAACAAAATAAAACTTGATTTTAGAATATTTACTCTATGGGAGTTTGATAAAAAATATTAAATCCGCTACGCCACTGATTTTCAAGGTTTGCGCATATGTCAAATGACGTACAGGCTCTTCTTAAGTAAATTGTACTATACAATCTAAATTTTCATTCTAAGATATGTTTTGAAAAACTGTATAATGTTTAGATCAAAGTATTGATATAAAATATATAAAATGCATGTATGTTAACTATTGTAGGTATTAATTGGTGCATTTTTTTTCGATTCTATAAACTACCTTTTGCAATTATTAGTTATATTAATGTGTATTACAATTCGGCTTGTTGATTAAGTTTTGTCTAATTAAATCGCAACATATTACATACGTATTTTGTGGAACTTTATGAAATATTTCTCTTGCTCTTGCTAATCAGTACAGTCTGCTAAAAATTAAAAATCCCGACATTGTATACCGTATAAATAGTAAGAATTTTATATAGAAATTTTCCCAGGCTTTTATAACTTTTAATTGATTTAGTATGTGCTCTTATAGTTACGAGTGAAAATCAGAAAAAGCTTGATTTGTTTGTGTGTTACCTATTATACTACATCAAAAATTTTATCGGATTGCCTATAGTCGTTTTACCTTTTCAAAAAATCGTTGTGTGCAATGTAGCAAACCCAAGCTTAGTATTATACCTTGTTTAGCAACAAACAAAACAACTATCCAACAGTCTTTGAAACAATTAACACAAATTAGTAGTAGGTACAACTACATCAAGCGGTTTTAATTTGACAGTTATGATGTACACAGCATGCATAAATTAATTTTTTCTATTCACTAGTATCGAATGAATCATTTATATTCTAATGTATTCTGCGCGAGCCGACTTATTTATTGTAACATCTGGATTAAAATTGCTTTTTTATAATTAAATTGTAACGTTTGCTATGTAGTGTCATGCATACTTAAACACCGTTGCAAACTTGATGCCCGCACCGTGGCTTACACGTTCATGTATGTTCTTTCTAAAATTCCTTCATGCTTACCTAATAATGTTTCAAAGGGTGAACAATTACACATCCATGTACCATATGAAATTTATTGAAACGTTTTTATTAGTCAGCGGCTAGAATTCGACTCCTTTTATGCAAAGAGTTAATTTTTAATTTTTTCTTTATGAACAAGTCTGTAACTTACGGAGGCACTACAATTACACTACAAATATAAATGTTGTGAAGTAAGAAACCTAAAAGTATGAATTCAATTATTTGCATTTGGTGGGTGGTGAAGTGGTACATAAAATATGTACTTGTATTTGCCATTATTTAATGATGCACTACACGATATTGCAAAATGACAAATCAGTCCAATACTGGACAGCAAAGCTATAATTTAACGTAAAGAATTTCACATTGTACCATTACAGGAACTAACCCAACAGTCTTTAGCATGGCATAATACAAGCGTCATTGTATATTACTGCTTTAAAATAATTTTGAAACTGAAAGTCATTCGTAGAGAACGAACTGCTAACTGCACTACATTTGATTTTCCCATGCTCCATCCGTAGGTATTACATTGGCCGAGACGCGAGTCTTTTTTTCAAACCAAACTTAGTTTGGTTAATAGGATTTCAATGTCTGTCCGCCGCCGTCGTCGCCGCCGTCGCCGCCGCCGTCCGTCTCAGGGTTCCCGTGATTTTATAGTATATATAATATATAAATCTTATTCAGTTTTTACGCTGATTACGAATATGCTATACGCTATTCGATATCTTATTTACTTTTCGAGTTATTCGACTTTAAAATCGAAATTTTACAACCAACGAAAGTAATTGTTAATAAAAATAATTATAATTTAAATTCAATTTTTATTGTAAATGTGAACTGTATTTAATAATAGAACATTCGTAAGTTTGGTTGTGAGCCGTACCTGCGGCGTAAATTTTTTTGTACATGAAAATTTTGAATTTTGCCAAACCCTTGCTGTTCCAAGCAAAGTAGAGATCTTTAACGTGCATGATAACACTCACACGCGGGACCTACATTTTGTTTCTCATCCGAACAATGGCGTATTTTTGTGAAAAATGGTCTTTCGTAGTTAACTATATTTCACTATGATGAAACCCTAAATACTCCACACTGAAGCCGTATGTGTGGATTTGTAAAAATTAATTAATGTGCGTTTGCAGAAATGTAGATCCCTACCACTCCAGTTTAATAAAACTACAAATTAGCGGGTCGCAGCGTTGCTGAATTATGTATTTTCTGAACCTAACCTTTGAAGATATGACGACGAAAGGAAAGTTACCGACTGTTATTCAAATGAAATGGCAAACTGAAGATAAAGATATCAACAGATCTTTCAAAGTTTTATCGGCTTCCAATTTACAAATTTATGGCTATCAACTATATTGAGATAAAGAATTGGTTTATAGCATTGAAGTACATAATACATTCGAAGGTTTTAGGTTTCAAAATTCTAAAGGCTTCTGATATACTGACGAGTGCCTTTAAGATACTTAATGCAATTAGAGGCAAAGGTTTGCAGACGTCAATGGCGTGCTTCACTTAAAGAAACAGATACTGAACACGGACATCGTTTGATGTTTATAGATGTAAAGAGGCTAAGCCACTATGCCTCTTTAAAAAGATTTTATCAATTACTTTTGAAAATAATATACTTTTTGCAATCAATGGGGATTAATGCACCCGTACTAGAGGAACAAAGATGGCTTACGAAACTAGCTTCTCTTTCTGACACAATTAGGAAACTGAATGTGCTAAATTCAAGCCTGCAAGTAAAAGATAAAACTTTTAATTGATATAATAAGTCTAATTAGAACATGCTGTATCCCAACTCGGGAGAAGCGTAATGAAAAATGAAGACGTATGAGGAACGATGTACTGACAATTCAAATCATGAGTTCCAAAATTTTGTTAAATGGTGAGATAATTTCTGCAAGGAGTTCCAAAGATAGTTTGCAGAGATCTAGGCCCTGGAAAAAGTATTTCTCGCGTTGTTTCTTGTCAACTTAATACTGACAGAGTGTCTGTCAACACAGGCAATTTATCGATGCTGATCCTTTTTGCGGTCAAAAAAGAAGTTATCAAACTAAGATGCGACAAATTTTTAAAGGTTAGAGCATTTGAAACTACAGAAATTTGGAAAGTGATACACCGGGAGAAAGCTTCCGTGCGTATGAAGCGTAGCTCAATATTAACCAGCATTTTCGGATCTACCTACTTCTAAAAAATCAACGTTTTCTACTATTAATACGGTAAAAACGAAATGTCCACAGTTTTCGGTTAATAGACATACATTTGATTGTATGATTGCGCATAGCAATGAGTTATTATACGGTGCAACATAAGAAGCTTGTGCAGTAAATGCAATACCAAACATTCAACGATGAAGCAAATTGTTCAGAAGCAAATGTAAGAAAGTCATATACTTTTTAGTTACTTTATTGATTAATTGCCGTTACATTTTGTATGCATATAACGCAATTTTTAGCCAACTTTGATCCACAATAACTCCGCAACCAGTTGAGTCCCAGCCACCGAAATTTTATCATATGTTTGTATCATACAGTGGAATTATCTGAAATAATTTTATAATTTTTCATTTAGTCTCTTTTGAGAAATTCTACTTTAAATATTGCCAAATTACACTTTTTAAAGTACTTCTGAAAATTGTATTAAAAAAAGGATAAAGTTCTCAAGCTTCCTACTACTACAGCAAGTAGTTCTAGGATAAATCTATACAAGAAAAAAATTAAAGGTGGTCCTTTCTTCCATTTAATAATTTAGCAGCACTAAAAGGCTTCGTTTTAAGTTAATTTTCACATTTTCATTTTCCTCACTACTTAGGTAATATTGTATAAAGACAAAAATCTAAAGCAGATCATTTTGATAATGTTGGCTTTTTCTGTTTTGTTATCTGTCAAATATACGGAGTTAGATCCATTTGTGCAAAACTCATTTTCAGCCGTAAAACGGTTTCAAAGCAAACTTAAAATGATTGCTAAAAAAAGTATTAGTCCAAAAAATTTTTCAAGCATATATTTCCAAATTTGAAGTGTGGAAAGTTCGTGCATCAACTAGAGCATAAATTTGTATGCTTGCTTTGCGAACTTATTTGCTATATACTGTCGGAACTTGTATTGCCCTCTATATCCTTCCAGCATTTTATCAACTATTACATATTCTCCAGGATTCTACAAATTCTTCAAACTGTTCTTTTATAAGTGCCAAATTGTCAGTCACTGTACGTTGTGGTCTATCTTTGATAACAGCAATACACGCAACAGCAAATAGAATTTTTGTAAGACATGGTTGCACAAAAACACGGTACGTAAACTGCTCATAATCGATGTGGGATTTTACAGGATAGTTGTTATCATCACCTCTGAATATAACAATTTGAAAACCACACACTGTAGAAAATAATAAGAAATGTAACGTTACATGAAAGTCATTTGTAGGATTGCAAAAATTATTCGTATATGCCGTTTAAATCTCTTTGGTTTGTAGCTGCTCTGCACTTGCTTTAACAAAATATTTATTTTGGTAGTAGGTATCATAACTAGTTAAATTTGTACATCAAAATATGTTTCAAATACAAATCTAGCATTAAGTGTATGCAAATACTAAGCTTTCCAAAATTTTTTCAGCTGTTTCTTATTCAGTTTAGTTCAATTTAACAGTATTGTATTGCAGCATAAGAATTTTGTTTTCATGGTGCTATAAAAAATATAGTAAATTCACGATGAGCTCCCACTTGTAAGCTCTCACAGGTGTAGCGAAACAAATAAGGTAATCGCAATTAGAAAAATACATTGATAACAAAATTAACAAAATCGCGACTTAAAGAAAGAGCCCCACGCCCTAAAAATAAAGGTAGTATTAGCGACATTGACCGTCACTTCAACGACTCTGGCAATTCTTCAGTTGATAGTCGATCTGTGGTTGAATATAAAAATTTTGCAAAATCAAGAACGTCATTTGATAATGACAATCTCTATCTTCCAAAACCAAAAACAATGAAAGTGGAAACACAACATATACGGTAAAAAAACTACAACACATGCTTCTTATTTTGTGTGACTTGTGTATAGCTGATGATAATGAAGTAAACCAGAATCTAATCAGAATATTTTTTGCGAGAAAAATTGCTACTGACTTTGGATATAATACTAAAATCAAATTAACTTCCAAATTGAAGAATATTATTATCGGCTATGAAGCTTGCACACCAAAGGGTACTTTCTCTTTCGACAATAATAATCAACATTTTTCGGAATTCTAATACCAGGGGCCTTTTACCGGAGAAATATTTAAACGTTATTGGTTCTGTTGCGCTCCCTTGGAAGATTTTGTATACTGTGAACCACGTTGGGTTTTTTTTTCTCTTCCATGTTCACTTGGAGGTATTCCTGATTGACAGGGCCAATTGAGGAAGAAAATAAACAAACACTGTGCATATGCACACATGACTTGCATATGAAGAGAGGAAGTGCAATAAAGCGATCAATAAATTGACTACAGAATAATCCTATCAACAACAACTTTTTTGAAAAAAGTATAGGAGAGAATTATTAGTGTAATTATAATTTTAGTGCAATCTTAATTAGCGTTTAGAGTGCACGTGGAAAATACCTTGCTATTATCTATTTATTATATATATATATATATATATATATATATATATATACATATATTTATAAGTTCTTCGATAACCGAAAGCACCACCAGGTATCTCAGTCGAAAAGTTCATAACGAAGTTATTGACGGTTTAGCTTCTACTTTGGGATTAACAATTTCAGAATAAGCATAAGCTGCACCATTTATTATTATTGATATGACGCAAGACAACAAAAATAGATCAGATCAGTAAGATTGTTCGATATGTTTACATTGAAAGGAATGACGACGGACAACCTATAAACTTACATATTAAGGAAACGTTTTCGAAGTTCAGAAACGCACACACTCAGGATGTTCAGAGTCTGACTGACAAAATAACTATCCTCACATACCTTAAACTTGAGTATCAAAAAGTGCAGAAGCCATGCATATTCTTATCAGTTATGTTGTTTTGTTGGTGTCACGGGGGACCGAAACGATTTTTCGCAGGTGGGAGCCAAAATCTAGTACCAAGGTAGTTGAAATAATAGATTTTCAAAATTGCTGTTTGATATTTTGCTTTTACTTTAATTATCCTTTGATGCACCCTTAAGTTTATATCAAAATTGAAAAATTTGTAAGCAAATCAAGTTGATTGGTACAAACTTCACACTCAGCACTAAGAGAGTGGAAAATTTAATTTCATTGGAATTTTTTATGCAGGTGCGTTGGACCAAAAAAGTAGCTTAACGTCCCCTGAAACGTCAAATCTTTAACATAGAAACATATAATTTATTGAATTTCCACTTCATACTCAGTGTGCACAAAGCAAATTGATATATTAAAGTTCCTTTAAAATTTTGTTTTGTTTCTATGCTGCACACAAGTTACTAAAAATATACATTAATTGCTTAAATAGCAAAAAAAGTAAGTAAAGTCAAAGGACAGCAGCAGACGGGTCGAAATACTTAGTTCTTTCAAGAACCTACAATATACCTTTAGTGGTTCAAATGCGCTGTAATACTTTTAAAAATCAGTCCCTTAACTTTAAAAACAAGGCAGTCTTAAGTATTTTGAAGGAACTTCAAATTAAGCTAATTCAAATGATAAACTTGTTCACAATTTTTTTTCTGTTTTGTAACGTTCAAATTGTATCTCAGCACAGTCTAAAATTCATATCAAGTTATGCAAAAATAAAGTTTATAAACGGTTGGCAAGCATAAATTAAGCGCCTAATTTCCAGGTGTTCTTGAATATAAACTAGCCCAAAGAGTTCTTTGTTTTACCACTTTCAAAATGTTCCTTATGCTAAATCATGGGCGTACTAGTAGCCTACGAGCCGCATGTGGTCTCGGAGATAATTGTATATGGTCCGTATTGCTCTGAAATATAATAAATACAGAAAAACATGTTACGAAAGTAAATCATTTTCGGTTGAGGGAAGAGGCTCCTCTTTCCTCGACCACCCCATATGACGTCACGCCACTCTGACGTCACGCGGCCATGCTTAACCCCTCTGACGTCACGTGGCCACTCCCACCTCATCATCTTCTGACGTCACGCCCCCCCACCTGTACCTTGACGTCACGCAGCCATTACTGAATTTTCTCATTAAAAACCCATTAAGAACTTGTTAGCACTAATTGCTAATAGGTTTTGGACTTACTCTGTATATATTCTCTTATACTTCACCCTGTATATACATTTTACCGGAAGTTGATTAAAAAAAAACCCAATCAAGCGGGGATCGAACCCGTGCTGCCCGCATGCAAAGCAGAAACTTTAACCACGCCACTATTGGGTTAATCAAAATCATTACTTGCACAGCTTGTATTATTGTTTAATAAACAGACTCTATTTTAATTTGGAGATGAACTTAGAGTGTATTTAAATATGAAAAAGTTTGTGATGATTTAGACACTGCTTACATGTTCCTTTTTTAGATTAATTTAAAAGCACCTGACCCAAAATATTATAAAGATTTACACCATATTTTTTTATTAACGAACACTACACACAATAGACGTCAACATCGGTTGACAGACGTGTTTAAACTGAACAACTCGAGGTTTAGCTTTCTTTTAATTACCCTGACCTTTTCCTCCATCAATTTAATTAAAGATATCGTTGTCTATCAATAGGATTGCCACTTTAAACCTAAGAATAAAAACAACATAATTTAATATATTTATTTATAATTTTTGCTGATATTAACGTTACAAATAAGTAAAACAAACTTTATCAAAGAATATTATAATTTTATTAAAATATATACATTTATTGATAACCGCTATGATAACCATAGTCTGGTGAATCTGAGATAGCCAAATCACTAAACATTTACATGAGCGATCGCCTCGCAGTCGCATCTTCTAAGTACTGAACGAGGTGACAGCTAATAATTTCCAACACTGTCAAGTAATTTACACTGCTGCAATCATTAAACAAAGAAGTACTCGCACGGCTCTCTCCCTCTAACAACGTTTGAATCTTTTCGTCATCTGCCGTATTTCCACTTACATTTTTTATAACACCTACAAATTTTTCTTAAACTTCTGGAAAGCTTCTACATCTCAACTCCTCCTTTTTAAAATATATTAATTTTCGCAAATTTAATAGCTTGATGTACTCGTACTCGGGTAACACAATAACATTTCGGTCTTTTGTGATTTCCATATTATATGTATTTTTCTTGAAATCTATTCGCCACCCATACACTTCTATTAGATATTTTGGTAATCAGTTTCTATTCGAATTCACGATCCAATTGTAATTCGAAAACACCCTTACCAGATAATCCAATCAATCTTACGTTTGCTGCTTTTTGGGTGAATTGTAAGATTCTAAATTCCAATTGAAAATTGCAAAACGCTCTCTATTCAAAGTAGTTTTTTTATAGCATGATTTTGGCACATTCTACTATTGCAAATAATTTGTATGACTGGCCGCAGACCACCATATAAATCAAAATCAACTTCCACGTTATTATGGTGAAAATTTGATGTAAAATAACCTACGGCAAAAGTTGTTTTACCTACTAATTTCTTGAGACCTAATGGCACTCTTACATCAGTTGTAACGTCAACACCAGAAAAATTCATCTTTAATTTGTAGTTTTGATCAACTCGATGATACTTTAACAACTAATGCTCTGAAACATGGTTCCCTCGTCTTTATGCTAGCGGTCAAACGCGCGCAGTTCCTTATTGTATTAATTGGTGTTATATGCAAGTTTTGACAGAAAAAGTGACGCTTATAATTGTATTATCGTGGGTTTTGCCTGTTTGTATTTAAATATAATTTTCTTCCTATCTTATAGATTGACTTACGTCTTGCTTTTAAATATGAAAAAACTTTAGGGTAGGAGTCCGGAGAAAGATCTTACAAATTTTATCTTGAATTATGAAGGAGCCTAAACTTGGGGATCGCCTACTTTTGTAGCATTCTTATTTATGAATTTCTAAACACCTAATCTGTTGTTATTTATTTGCATTTTTGGTTTACTTTGTGTACATTTTCTAACCTATGAAACCGCTATAACTCCATGCATAAATTTAAACCAAAGATAATTAGGTTTGCCAGTGTTGCCATGTTTGTAAAATAGTTGAAAATTAACTATTAAGAAGAGTGAATATGGAAATAGGTTAAATAGCTCAAATTAATTGCGCCAGGTATATTTTACACATTATTTAATTCATATACTTACGCATTATTTTTAGAAAGTATACTTAAAAATTCAAAAAGTTCTATTAGTCGTACCCAAAACGTAATGGCTGTTGTGGGGGTTCTGATAACATAATTATGTTGATCATTTTGTAGCTATGCAAATTACTGCAGTTTTCCGAGTTCAAAATATAGATAGTGCTAAAATAAAAGGAAAAAGATGATCTGAGATATAGATCACTCCCTTTATTTCCAACACATTAATTTGCCGTTAATGCAGCTAAACCACCTTCCTCTCGTACTTATTAGATCTCCATAAGCGGGAGTTTTATTATTCGAGAATTCTCAGATTTGTCCTACCTCCTGGTGGTTGCTGTTGCAAGTGCTACTCTTAATCACTAACGTTTATAAATCCTCGCCGCTGAATGCATAATCATATATGAATGTGGATAAGGCTAGTGCAAACTTCGTATTAGCCTAGCATGTTTCGACCTTTTCGTTATTTTATTTCAGATATTGTCCTACCGTTGCCTAAAATTCCTTTTTTAATATAAAGTTATTGTTATTAGTAAGCACGTCAATACGATTGAATCTATTTCTAACTAAAAGTTTTCGGGTTAATGAGCATTGGCTCAATAGAATTCTTTGAATCTTTAAATGTTTCGTTTGTCACTACATCAATCACACTATCGAATCATTAAGAAGATTAAGTTACTAAAGATATTTGCATCAGTTGCAAACGAAAAAAGAGGAGATTCAAAGAACTCCATGAACCACGGCTCATTAGCGCTGAAGCTTTTAGCCATAAGTTTTAAACCGAACGTAAAAGCTTACATATTTCTTTATATATTAGTGCATCTTCGTACCATCGACTGTGATTTAAATAAGTCTGTAAAATTTTATCTCACTGTATCAGTATAGGATGGAAATACTGAATGTGCTAAATTCAATCAGCTGTTGCAAAGTACAGAAACAAATATACTTTGTTGATATTCGCTATTTACGGGGTATGATTAATTACGCAAAGTTTATAATTTACAAATAAATATGGAGGTTCTTCTATGGAGATTTGAATAAAACAGGAAAAATGCTAAAGATATTTACATGATTTAGTATAACATGTATATCGTATAGGTGCAATGTATATCGTACTCAAGAAATCCCTTTTTGAACTTGACATTAACCGATCCTTTTCTCCCAGAGTATGCGTGAACACCGTATACACTTAGCAAAGTAATCAAAAAGTGTTCAAGGGTAAATTGTAAAGACAAAGGTTAAGTTAAATGCTGAATAGTTAAGGTTAAATGAAAGGGTTAAAAAAGATTAAAAAGGTATTTATGAAAACATCACGTGTATAGCGGTCACGTGAGATAGATAGCCAAACGGAAATGTGTAGTAGCCGAAATAGCAGCAATGTAATGTTATTGTTCTGTGACATACGATTTACAAAATTTAGTGGTTATGTTGTTTTTTAACATAGATAATATATAAACTCAACGCAGCTCAAAGTTTTATATTTTTTAGCTTTATTATTGTAGCGAAATCTCTATTTGCAATAACAACAGTTCTTCATCCCCAAACAGATACAATGAAATTTGCTAAAAACTTTCGCAACAATTCATTTTATGCCCTCTTCGACCTGCAACTCCATAGGAATACTAAAATGCCAGAACAGTTCTTTTACTAGCACGTCAGTGACAGTTGCAGCTTGTTGATTTGGTATACCATACATTTCAGTGCACTTCGTTAAAAAGTCAATGACTACCAAGATGTACTCTGTCTCGAGGAATGGACTAGCAATATCGATGGACACTCTCTCAAAGGGGTTCGCCACATTATATGGAACTTTATAGTTTCCCAATGGTGCGCACAGCTGACACTTGCGGCGACACCACTCTTTTATACCGTCCTTGCTGCCTATCCAGTAAAATCTTGCTCGGACTATCTCCAGAGTCTTTTTAACACCGAAGTGTCTTCCCGATGTCCCATTATGCAGATGTCCTAAAACATCAGACAGGCTTTTCAGTATCACCATCTGCAGTGTACTCACGGATCCATCTCCAGTCCGCAAAGATTGCCCCAACATCTAATTTTCTACTTTTGGGGAATCCAATTGTGCCCAGTACCAGCCCAAGGTGCTACACAATGGGTTAATGTCCTACTTCGGGGACGTTTTCCTCTGACTTTCCGAAGCAGGATGCTGCTTCGGTTTTTGTTACTCTCTTGTTCTTTTCGCATTTATCGAAGCTGCCAGTTGTTATTGATCACGGTGATCTGACCAAGTAGATTATACTTTGTGTCTAGCAATGAGTAATGACTGCAATTTCCGGGGCAAAGCCCTCTCAAAAGCGTGTCCACATTACCATGACTTGTACCAGCACGATGTTCTATGTCGAAGCAATACTTCTGCAGCCAGTCTATTCATCTGGCGACTTGCCTTACAGGGTTTCTAAACTGTAATGGCTACTTCAAGGGGGCGTAGTCGGTTCTCAGGTAAAATTTTCTCCCATAGAAGTACTTATGGATGTGTTCTACAGATTTCAACACAGACAACAGTTCCCGCTTTGTAACGTAATAATACCATTCCGGTTCTGGTAACGTCTTGCTAAAATTACCAATAACTCCTTCTTGCTTGTCTTGCATCTAGGATGTTGCACTTCCGATGGCGATATTGCTTACGTCCGTGTCCACATGAATTTGTCTTCCGACCAAAACTAACATAAGATCGGAGCCGCTGTCAATGAATGCTTTAGCTGTTGGAATGAATTTTGATAATCTTTGTCCCAAATGTAATCACTTCACCTTTAGGTCAGCTTGATCAAGAGTTTGTCAATATTTGCAAACTCGAAAACAAATCCTCTGAGTAAGTGCACAACCCCAAAAAGATACGTATCTGATGTTTGTTTTTTGTAGTCGGTTTCTTTTGTACCTGCTTAACTTTTTTTGGGTCTGGCCTGACTCCGCTGCGTAAAACTAGTAGGTGACACTTCTTTGGACTCTGCGTGAGATTGGCTTCTTTGAATTTTCAAAACACTTCCTTTAAATTTTCCAAGCGTTCCCGAAACAACTGCCCAATCACGTTCGTGTCATTTGATTATACATGACACGTTTCTACGATAGTCCACCCAAGATGTTGTCCATTAAACGCTTGAAGGTGACAGGGGTGTTGCAGGGTTTAAATGGCATGACTAAATTGCCATAGGTCAGTATCAATAATGAGAGCATTTTTTCCTAATCTATGGGTTTCATATCGACTTTTCAGTAGCGACTATGGCTTGGTTTCTGTGTAAAGCTTTTCTTTAGCTTTACGGAATTTTTAGGCAAGCTCTCCGCAACGCTTAACTTGAACTTTTAAGAAAGAAAGCGCTTCGATGTTCGTTTTCTTTTTTTACTACGGCTGACAGGTATGCAAATAGAAATCGTTTAAAAGAGTTTAATCCCACTACTTGAAACAAGTGTAGCAAAAACTCTGCTTGCAATGACAACGGTTCTTTACTTTAAAACTTATTGTACAAGTCTTTTTAACAACTCGTACTTACAATGGAATTTGCTAAAAAATCTCCCAACGATTTATTTTTATCTAATCGATACCAATATAAGTGTTATCTGCTTAATCCTTCTGAATTACTACCAAAGCACTATGATTGACTATCCAAGCACTGATTATTGGTTTTTATTATTGCTGCAATAATTTATATCAACATTAATTTATACCACATCTTTTAAAGCTTTAAACTAGAACAAATTGTGATAAAAGCTTTAATCTGAACTGAACTTTAGTATCCTTGGCGGCAATTTATATACATATTCAAAACCTCTAAACTATTCTAAAACATACCAGAAAAATTAAAAAACATATTGAATGTACAAAGAGTAGTTTAAATAACCCTTAAATGCAAAACTCTTGTAGCTATCACTCAAAACCGACTGAAACATGAGGTGCCGCCGAGATCTATGAATCATCTTTTATGTACAAACGCATCGGTTACATTCCAGGGTAATTATTCTGGTCAAAGGCAGACGGATTGGCGCTACACTACTATTATTATTATTCTTGGAGCTATAATATAAATTATACTTTATAATTGGCGCCATTTCAAATATTTAGCATTGTTTAAGAAAATTCTTCTACTAGGACGTGGTTGCTCTATCTAATTCTCCTCGCAAAAGAATTGTGTTCAAAAATTTCCAACGATTTTTTTTTTAGCATTACTAATAAGAAAGCGTTTGCTATAAGAAGTGATCGCTGCTTTATTAATTTAAATTTTGCTTTTGGTTTTAAAATTTAAGAAAATAAAATTTAGAAATACGTTCGCCTCGGTTGCCACGGCTGTATAACAATCTGCAAAGCTGAGGGCAACTTTATCTTAAACAGCTGATCAACTTGTATATACATATAAAATATATACTTAAGCAACATTTCCATCAATAAAAAAACGTACGTCCCGCAAGAGAAGGGTTTAGTAATTACATTTAATAACTTGCAGTACGAATATATTTAATATCTAACACGAAATCTATTTTAAGGTTTAATATCCAAGATAAAAAAGACACTAAGCTATTAAGAAACATAATTGTAAAAATTATTTGGTAGCTAAGCTTAACTCTATATAGATGCATGGTTGATTGATCGTTCCTATAATATTCGTGGGCAATATGCTAGCTACTACATAAACTTAATTATAGGTGTTGGAAGTTGCTTGATATATTTTAGTTTTAATAATAGCTTATACAAATTGTTAGAAATATAACACGATCTGATATTCCCACAAATTTTAATTAGTCCATTCGGTTTTTCGTAATCCACAGGGGGCAGTATCCCGTCGTCCTAGATTATTCGTGAAAAACAACTCACCTTCGATGAGTAATGTATAAAATATCTCGCCCAAGGGGTGCTTACAAAGCTTACAAATCCGACTACTAAGAGCGGATCATGATGGTACCAGCACTTTACCATTAATATTTTAGCTTTAATAAATATAGCACAGGTATATATAGATCATAACGATAAGTAGGTTTAGCTAGCGAGGGTGTTTGCTGACATTAGGGTGCTGCATGCCTTGTAAATGTACACTGTAGTTGCCTCTTAATATAAAATTCCACTGAAATTAAACACCGACCCTTTCATAAATTAACAGATAGTTAAATATTCCTTTACAGATTGGAACGAACATTCCTTTGCTAAAAACCGCAATAGTTTCTTTTCAATTATACAGCACATTTAAACAGAAAGTTGTACTGCAATTTGGTATTAATGGAATAAAAGTGATCTACATTTCAGCGTCTTAGTTTTCCCGTGTCCACAGATCATGCAGTAATATAACATGGTATTACATTAGCTTCAAAGTTTATCGTTCGAATATTATGTTAATTAGTAAACCAAAAATTAATTACCTAGTTCTATATTTTATAATTAGTGACTACCGATAGTAATAATAATAATAATAAGAGGACAATGAGGTTCGGGTGAAAATACAAATATTTACAGTCTGAGCTGCGCAAAATGTGATGCTTTAGTAGCAACCGACGAAAACAACATTTTGTTGAAAAGTCTTTGTCACATTAGAAATGGGATATATGATTCTGGAGGCTAGTGTCCTCGTTTCTAAATGAAAAAATGGTTATATCTATTCAAAAAACCAAAAAACTATTAAAAGAGGCAATGTCTCTTAACTACGTGGCGCCTACCAAAGGTAGAAGAAATATAAGTTGTAACAAGTCTGAAAACAAATTTAAGATGTTTTAAGTAGGGTAGAGTGGTTGACAGCGGATCATATATTTTTAAAGGCATACATCTTTAAAAATAATTAATGGATTCGTTTCAAATTTGGCTTAGTAGTATGCATTATACTTAGTTTTAGTAACCTGAAGTAATTTTTAATCAGTTTAGCCAAAAGTAGTAAGTACAAAAATATTTATAATTTAGTTGTGCAAATCATTCACTGTTGACGTTAATGGTACACAATGGTTAGTCCTGAGGTGCACAGTGAATCGTTACGATTTTTTTTTAATTTGTTAACGAAACATGCAACAATATAAAAAAATTACTGCAACAAATCTATATTAACTGTTTATGATAAAAACTTACAAAAGACTTATATAAACAACTGCGATGTAAATATGCAATTATTACATTTTACGCAGATAAAATAGAAGCTTATTTAAAAACCATATTTTAAAAGAAAGAGTAAATAATAATGTCAGGGTAAACTTAGTGAATATTTAACAATGAAAAATTTGCCGAAAATTTATATGATTGTCGCCTAGCTGAACCACAAACTGTAGGATTTGGAAGAATAATTTTGATATCTTGTTCTTTGACAAACGATAAATCAGGGATATTAGACATACAAAATAGCTTTTGAGATTTAAATTTGAGTCTGAGAAAACTAACATAATATTCCATACTACTATTTATAGACTATTATTAACTATTTATTAACTATTATTAACACTTCTGCAACATAAAAAAACTTTTTGTTTCTTTGCACAAAATAGAACAAGCACATATTTACCCTCTTCTGCGTTACCTGGTAAGCGATTTTGAAATCCATCTTTAGTCAACACATTTTCAACGTTTTCTGGTTCCTTCTCTTCATACCAGTTGTCATCAGTGTCGGAGTCATTACATATTATCTCTTCACTTTCATCTTCAGAGTCGCTTTGTAAAATTTTACGCATTAGTTTTTGTTTTTGGTTTCTTTGTTTCTAATTGCTGCTTGTCTAATCTGTGATATTTCATTCTTTTCTAGCGTGTCTGTAGCAATCATACTTCTACCAAATTTTCTTGCTTTACACTTGTTTGTTCTAGCTCCTGTTTTCAGCTGTGGTCTAAATCTTTCCAGGTTTATAAAAACACTGTTGGAGCACGATGGAACTGAAACACTTTTATTCTGACAGGGTAAATTTCTGTTTAAATATACAGTGCACGTGGAAGTAGTGAGCAAAGGAAAAACAACAAGTTTACTAGGAATAACTGATTGATTTGCCAACTGATCACAAATTAAACCTGCAGTTATCGGACGATCTGTTACTGTACTGGGTAAGAAATCGTTTTTACTGAACACATCCCTATCAAAAGGGAAAATTCCAGCTTTTAAATACTTTAGTTATGTTGCCAATAGTCATTGCTTTAGTAAACGCTATCCCTATTGGTTCTCCAATATCATATATAGTAACTGGGCAGACTGGATGTCGGATAAGCCAAGAATCCATAGTGTTATTGTAATAACTTTTAAACGGTGCATATACCTTGACGTCTAAAGATTGCATTCTTGCAAACGTATGAGGATGAAGAGTAAGGACAGTCACTCCAGAAATCTTTGCCAAGTCAAGTGCTTCAATATTTAAATGAGATTCATGGTTATCCATGATAAGAATGCTCGACATGACGTTAAGAAGCAGCTCGCTATTCGTCCAACCCGATGGTGTTGATAATATTAATGCACCATGCAGGGTCCCGATGCCCATCCTAGAATTTGTATTTTTGCGGTGGAAAATAACGGCCGGTGGTAACGCCTGGCCAGCAGCACTGATTATACAGCAGGTTGTGCACAGTGTCCCCTTTTCACCGCTGGTAACTTTACACAAATTTTTGTGTTCCTTTGATCCAACAACTTTTTGAGACTTCTGAACCGTTGTGGTACCCGTCTCATCCAAGTTGAATATTCGAGTTCCGTCAGCAAATGCCTCTTGGTTTCTAAGAATGACTGTTTCTAAGTTATTAAAAAATATATTTATGATTTCCTTGCTAAAGGCAGTAGCCCTAGCGATGCTGCGCGCTTTTGGTTTCCTTATGCTTAAATCAGGTTGACGTTCATGGAAACCTCTAAACCAATCTCTTCGAGCTAACTTGTTCACATCCCAAGTAGGTGGAATTTTAATATTATTAACTTTTGCCATTTGCTAGGGCATTTGGCGACAATCTCTTACTGAGAGACCATAAAAAAGCAAAGCACATTTTTTATAATAATCCTTTAACACTTCTTCTTGCCAATCAAAAAACACTTTATTTGCCGAATAATTAGGAACTAAACGTAACTCCGTATTGTTCTCAGTATTAGTTTGTTTTTTCTGTAACGTTGTAATGTAGTGAAAGCAATATTACTTTCCTTGGAAGCTTGACGAATGCTGGAGCCATCTTGGATAAGTTGTAACGCTTTTTCTATCTGGATTTGAGACGATTTCCATTTTTTTTACATCTTACTCTTTTAGGAGCATTCTGAATAACAAAATTATAACAATTATTCACTATAATGAATTCATTTTTAAATTTAAATAACTGATAAACACTGGATCATGATCCATACGCCTCGGATCCACCGTTCACTACTCTAACAGTAATTTTATAAATACAATTTCTAACTAAATTATAATAAATGAGGATGTTTTAAAGGTGTTTGCACTCAAACTAATAACTAATTGCAATAACTAAAACATTCTAAAGTTTAACGACGAAATTATTATGAAGTTATAAATAAAATTATACTTACCTCACAATTAAATAAAATGCCGAGAAAAGTTAAAATTCTTAGTAACACGTCTACTCATCGACGTAGCTTGCAATATATGGGTTTAGTAAGAAGTGGGGTAAGAATACTTATACTCGACCAATCCACAGGGATGTAGATACTATTACTAACTTAATATTATAGTGATTCACTGTGTACTAATGATCCACTGTCAACCACTTTACCATACGCGTCTTGGGTTTTCAAAGCATATCTATGACGTCCGTTTACGTCTTACAGAGGTTTTTAAGATGTGTTATATAAGCCTGATGCTAAAAATCCAGACGCCTTTGAGATATTTTTTAATGGTAGTTTGATGGTCCAAATAGACCTAAAACACATCTTAAAAATACGTCTTTAAGAAATCTTATTACAGACTTTTGGGCTACTAAAAAGACAAATCACGCATTCAAAATACATTTTAATAAGCCAGTTTTTATTTCTTCAGAGCACTAGATGGTAGCCAAAAACGTAATCAGAAAATAAATTCTGTAAGTTTATCGTGGTTGCTTCTTATTATTAATAATATAATTTCTAGCTACAAATGTCTAAGATGAAAGTTTATTGTCATTGCGATCTTTTATAGCTAAAATCAAATGATGTGAAATGTGTTTAAACATTTGGATGGATATTTTTGGAAACCATATTGTGAATATGGAAATAACTACAAAAGACAGATGCAGATATATTATTTCTAAATGTTCGCTGGTGTATCTATTTTCATTAAATTAGGTCAATGACACGAAATACTGATTATACATTGTTGTTAAAGTTAGGAAGTCGATTCGATTAGCAAGCTGGTAGCATGTTTTTCATCAAATACGATGAAAACATCAGATAAAGGATTATGCATCTGGTTTTAAAGTTATCTAATAAAAATCTTTTTTTTTAATGGAACGTTTCTCTAAATTAATGAATAAAGACTATAGACGTAGTTTTTTATTACATTTTCTATTTAAAAAAATACGTATTATAAATGGTATAAAAATAATAGATGGTTTTGGAAATACATGAATAATTTATTTTGGACTAACAAAATAAATCCATAGACATTTAAACTTATTTGTTCAATGCCGAATGCTTTCGATCACTTGCACGTTTTAACCATGTTTAAATAGCAGTTTCTGTATCAGTGCGGTTGTTAGTAATATTTCTTGATTCTCAGCATCTACAAAGCAATAAAAAATAAAAGATGGCTTAGGTTAAACATGAAAACTTATATACTATCACTTTAACCAAATTTAAATTAGAAGTTTGTCGTTTTGCTTTGTTGCCTAACCAACTAAACATTATACTCAGATCGTTGGTTAGATATGAAGATATGATATTTTACAAGCTATGCAACCTGCAATTTATTATTATAGTTAGTACATATTTTTTCCTAGTATTGTTAATAGAATTTCCACGTGTTTGTCATCATTAGTTGTTGACATTTTTTAACAGTGATAATTTGTTCGTATTAAAATTTTAATTTATTTACATTCCAAAACTGCATGTCATCTTGATTTTGCAACACCGTCTTCAACTTATCAAATTTTTTCTGCTATCTTAAAAGAAATGTTATATTGCTGTATTTTGCAAAGAAAGATTCACTTTGTTCAAAAGTACTACTCTTCTTAATGTCATTCTTTATTGACCCGCTTCCGATAGTATATGTGTGTTAATCCCACGAATAATGTGCATTTGTTCACTTAACTTAAAATTTTAAACTTGTTATCTGTGATAAACATGGTTAGACAAAATCTTATTACAAACTTCATATTTTGACCTTTTTCAACGCAGGCTTTACAAGCATGAATATTTCTGGTAGTAGCAACTTTGTGCTCGAATAAATCATTACTATGATTTTGATTTTATTATTATCTACTTCAATAGTTCTTTATTTATTAAGCATACTGTAACGTATTTTTTTCTAGTTACATTTCGTTCAATAAAATAAAAATAAAACAGCTATAATTTAAAATATTTAATTTGTGAATTACCGTCCAATAGAAATTAATTTATAAAATTCATAATAACACATAGATTCTTTTACGTTTATGCTCTAAAGTTCGTTACTAAGCTCTGTCAAGTTGTCAATTGGCACTTCATTATCAGCGTTCGAAAGAGCAGGCTGCTTTGCAGGATCAGTGAAGTCGAGATGGCCGTGTGTAAGCACGTGGCTTCTAACAAAGTTAGAAAAAAGTAAAGAATTGATCAATTCTTGGTGTCTGGAGGTCGAGCCTAACAGCGGTTACGTGAGCATGATTTTCGATAAGCTTCGCTCCGAGCAGTTCAGTTGATCCCTACAGGCCTAAGAAGATGGAAGCCCCTTTGGACATCATTTAGACAGTTGGTATATATTCATTAAATAGATTATACTAATATTTTTCATCTTAGTGCAATATCTTAAGGCCATATATTGTATAATATCTCCGATAGTAACTTAAAACAATTTCTTAAGGCAATATTTTAAAGCAAGAATATATGGTTTCGTCCTATTTAATATAACATGCAGTAACGTAGAAGGTGATTTCACATGTGTTCCGTATATTTCAACCTTACCGATGAATAACATCAAATAAGGATATTATGCTTGGTTTTGTAATATAGTCGTTGTATTCCACACAACTTTGATGCTTATGGAAATTTCCGACAGCTGAGGTCAAAGTCCAGTATTTTTAGTTCAGAGCAGTTCGTAGCACGTGAGTGTTCTTTAGGATTTAATAACTTTGAAAATACAGCAAATTACTATAAATTATCTAACATTAAATATTTGAGTAACGTAAAAGAAAATAGTTTTTGAGGAATCAGCAAATTAAATAATATGTCGATTGCTTGTCAGAATGTTTGCACATGTACGCAAATAGTATATTTAATAAAGTTGTGAATGACATCCTATGTCAGATTTAAAAAAACATAGATTCCGTTTTCCTATCTAGACGCCATATGCTGTCTTAATTTAATTTAAAATATGTTTAAAGATTTTAAGGTCATGAACTTGCATTTTCATCGACATATGAAATTTGCGTACTTATTGTTAAATAAAAATAAATTAGAATAATTACATTCTAGAATGTCTGCACTTTAATAATTATATTTTGTTGTGAAAATCAAGGAAGTACTTCGCTGATTGAAAGAAATTTGTGTATTATGAATAACTTAGAAATTGTACGTCAATCTAATTAAATTTTATAGAAAAGATCCATTCAGAGATCTTCTTAATTTTGAATGCAAAACTTCACTAGTCTATTTCTGTTCTAGAAAATTATTATGAGAAAATTTTATAAAGATACAAGCTTAAATATTGTAGATATATATATATATATATATATATATATATATATATTCAGAAATTTATCTAAATAGAATCTATTTTGTTTTTGAAAGACGTTTTACTATTTAACATTCAAAAAATTGCAAGTCATCCTGGATTAGAAATTGTGTGTAATGAAAACAAATTCCCTCAGTATATATTTTAGAAGCCTAAATCCTATTATTTTATTTTTTGGCAAATATTTTTGAGGACACAAATGGTGTCCATGTTGTACTCTTGTTTGTTCACAGGTAAAGCCGAGACATCTGTATGACATCTGGTGTTTGAGGTCTTGGTAAGTGTGTCCTAAAGAGTGAAATTCATGTTTTATGGCTATGTTAGTGGTGTTAAGATAAGGTTTCCGCATTCCCCTTATACAAGCACAGTAAATTTTGTTGGTTATTGTATTGAAAAATACGGCGGCGCTCATTAAATATATTTTTGGTCTTTTATCAACCCATGACCCAAGCTCATGATCTACCCAGAGCTAACACTCGACTAGCCGTTTATGTCTTAAGAGTTTTTCTTTATCTCAAGCCATTCTCCATCCAACATTACCTTGGGCTTACATTAATAAGAAGAAATCCTCGACCTTGTGATATCAGGTTACGGTTTAGGAAATTTGGGGGTGTAATTTTTTTAGCTGATAGTCACGAGGGTAAAGTTAATAATGAATATTAAAAATAGAATCGCAAAGTATAATATTTATTACACTTGCGCTCACAACGTGGGGCTGGAATAGTTTTACTTGAGGCTGGAATAGTTTCACTTGGGGCTGGAATAGTTTCACTTGGGGCTGGAATAATTTCACTTAGAGGCTGGAATATTTTCATTTTGTACACTGGGGCTGGAATAGTTTGCAGTTATATTCATTACACTTATATTCAGCGACTGAAGTTTGCATCGATTTTAGTAATGTCATTTTTTAGTTTTATTTTTATTACAGTTTGTTACAGTTTATAGTGGGTTCTTAATATTGTTAGAACATCCGTTTGTTTGTGATTTCATCTTCAAAAATTATATTGTTGGGATACTTTAGAGAAATATAGATATTTAATTATGGCAGAAATTTATAGCATCGTTTATTTACTTAAAAATGAGTTAGAATATGAATTGAACATTAGAGGCATTGAAAATTCAAGACCAGTTTCAGATAAAAGGAAAATTTTAGCGAGGTTGTTGGCCAAAGAAACAGAGAAACCAGGTTGTTTGATTGATCTTTCAAGTTATAAGGTGGATTTCGAAATAGAGAAAGAAGAAATTGAGTTTAGTATAGAGTCAGTTAAAAATGTTTTGTTAGAATTGATGATCCCGCAGATTCTATTTTTAAAAGGATACGGTCAAGATTAATACATCTTACAGATAGAATTCAACGTCTAAAGCTCCCTAAAGAAAATTTTGAGGAAGTTGTGTTATTTAAAAATGAAAGTTTGGCTACTATTCTTGTTGTGGAGGCAGATCTTCATGAGAGATTAAATAAAGATTTAAGTTCAAATCATAATGATATAAGCATAAATTCTATTGTTGCATCTAATGTGCCCATTCCAACGGTCACATATGTCACACAGTCAGTCCCTATTGGATCTTGGTCGATAAAATATTCAGGAAACCCATCTCTCTTATATCAATTTTTAGAAAACATTAGTGACATTACACAGTCCCGAAAAGTATCTGAAGTGGAATTGTTTAATTCTGTAGTTGAATTGTTTACTGGTGATGCATTGATATGGTATCGTTGCGTTCGTAGTTCATTAACAGATTGGAGTTCGTTGGTTAGTAGATTAAAGGAAGATTTCTTACCAGCACATCCTGAGGACGATATTTGGGAAAAAATTAAAAATAGATTTCAGGAGAACGGTGAATCAGTTGTTTTGTTCATTGTTAATATGGAAAATTTATTTAACCGATTACCTATTATTCCTGCAAAACATACTAAAGTTAGAATAGTCAAGAAAAATTTATTGCCATATTTTATTCAGCACCTTGCTCTTACAGAGATAGAGAATATTAGTACTTTAGTTAAATTATGTAAGAAGTTAGAAGAAGCTTCTTTAAGTAAACATAAGTCTGTTTCAGCTGTGTCATATAGTCACAAGCAGCCTATTAATTATTTCAATCCACATTTTAGAAGCAAAACCCCTAGTTCATTTCAGAATGCTTCAAGTCGTGTTTATACCCTACGTCTTCGCATTCTCCAGTTTAACTTCTTAATTCTGCTACCCCAATATCAGAAACGAGTGGAGTAGGTAACCCTTTTATTAAACATAAATTGGTATGTTGGAATTGTTCACGTTATGGACATACTTTCAGTGTTTGTAGATCTTTTAAGAGATTATTTTGTTATGGTTGTTGTCGTAAAGGAGTGACTAGTATCACTTGTCCGTCGTGTCCAACTCAACGAGTAAAGGAACAGAAGTTGAATAGCGAAATTCCTGTTTCTAGATAAAAAGCTATAGTTGTTTGATATGGATATTACAGGTTTATTTGATTCTGGACGTACTACATCGATAGTAGGTTCATCTTTCAGTCCTATTAGTTATATTAGTTGTTTGATTAATGGTGCACTAGTTTTTACTGTTGAAATATAGTTTGTGATTGCTCTTGTGCATAGGCACGTTTTGGTTTGATTTGATTTGTTTCGAGTAGCAATTTTTATATATATCCGCGTTGCAACGTAGTATGTTAAGGTATGTTTGATCTAAGCGAGACTTGTTGTGGTTTATCGCGTAGCGTTATGTTAGTCTAGACGAAACTCAGGAAGGGTTGGTCGCTCAGCGTTATATCAGTCTATACGAGAATTGTGGTAAGTTTGTCGCTTTAGCAGTTTTGGCATCGTCACTTGAGATTATTTGAAGTCAGTTATGATGTAATTCGTTTTGCTTATTTAGTTTATCAGTCTAGGTGAGACTCACAGAACAGTTTGTCATTCTAGCAATTTTGTTTATAAGTCTAGGTGAGGCTCATGGAGGAGCTTGTCATTCTAGCAATTTAATGCGTTGTGAAGCACTTTAGTTTGTATCGACAGTTTGATTATGAGTAGTGTATAAGTGTACCAGAACATTTATTTATAGTTACCATAAAGTAAAGTAGAAAATAATTTTGTATTTAAATTTCTTCCCTCCAATTTATCCGTATCTTCAAATTTAAGTCAAAGAAAATGTTTAGTACCGATATTCTGCGATAGGTGATGATGAAGATGAAGATCTTCGGAATGTTTCTGCTCCTTAAGTATTTTCCAATTATAGTTGATGTCAGTCGTAAGTTTTTTGGTCCATGTTTTGAATTCTTAAGTAGGACAAGATTAAAGTTAGTTAAAATTTTTTTGATTTGCTTAAAGTAATTTTTGGTTTTAGTAGTAATGTTGATTTAGATATTGCATGTGTTAAATGATATTTTTGATGACGACAAGGATGTGTTTATTGATCTTGATGATGATGTGTTTAAGGATGTTTGATGATGTTTGGTGGTTTTTGAATGATGATGCGTTTATTGAGGTGTTTAAGAGTGCAGCATGTGCTTAGAGATGTTGCATGTATATGGTGATGAGTATGCAGTTAGTGAAGAAGTACGTATCTAGTGATGAGTATACATTCAGTGAAGAAATACGTATTTAGTGATGAAGTATATGTTTAAGAATATAGAGAATGTTTAGTAAAGTAGTAAGCATGTAGTAGTATAGTTAAGATGTGATAGTATAGTAAGCATTAGAGGAATGTTTGAGTTTTGGTTTAGTAGTTTGAGACTAAGCTTGATGTGCTTATTCTAAGTGAGAGTTTACATGAGCTAAGATAGTTCATGAGGAGTTTTTGGTGAGTTGCTGGTGGATGTCTCCCAGTTGGCTCAAATTATAGTTTATTAGAGATTTTGGAGTTCTTTAGTGTTGAATCACTGAAGTTATAGAATTTTTGAGTGAGATAGTTGAGTCTGTAGGATAGTAGTAATACAGAAATATTATGAGGTGCTCACTCAAAGATTAAAGGTATTTTGTTGATGGATAGGTGTTGTTAATACTTTGTCTGCTTCTCTAGTATTAGAGATTTGTTTCGTAAATGGAGTTAGTAACAAAAATTCTTTGGTACTTATTAAATTCATCAATTAGTATAAATATAATAAGCATTTGGAAATATATGTACATAAATATTTATGACAAGTAAAGTAAAGTTGAGAAGAGTATTCGTTGTACAAATTCTTGTTTAGTAGTAATTTTGTCATACTATCGATTTTGTTTATTCTAGTTCTGATTTATAGTAAAATATTTTTTTTGCTTTTGGTGAAATTTTTGACTTTGATATGGTTATTGCGTTTAAAACTTTTGATGACATGCATCTACTGAGCGTTAGATTCCCCTAAATGTTCTTAACTGATTAAATGTAAATACCGATTATGACTTCTCGAATTTGTCCCTTTATAGGCGTGTAGTACGCGTAGTTACTGATCACTCATTCCCATGCATTAATATCCCCCCATATCATTTAGTGAATGATTCTTATTTTTTTTGTTAAACTTGTCGTTAGTTATAGTAAAAGATTGTGCTGTCTTGTATTGAGTAGTTAGATGTTTATACGGTTAATATGAGTAGTTTTGATTCTTCAGTCATTAAAGTTTTGTTAGAAAAAATTCTGCTATACCTCGAATTTTTTCTCTTGGAAAGAGGCTGTGTAACCTTTTTTATTTTCTAGTTACATTTCGTTTAATAAAATAAAAATAAAACAGCTATAATTTAAAATATTTAATTTGTGAATTACCGTCCAATAGAAATTAATTTATAAAATTCATAATAACGCATATATTCTTTTACGTTTATGCTCTAAAGTTCGTTACTAAGCTCTGTCAAGTTGTCAATTGGCACTTCATTATCAGCGTTCGAAAGGGCAGGCTGTTTTGCAGGATAAGTGAAGTCGAGATGGCCGTGTGTAAGCACGTGGCTTCTAACAAAGTTAGAAAAAAGTAAAGAATTGATAAATTCTTGGTGTCTGGAGGTCGAGCCTAACAGCGGTTGCGTGAGCATGATTTTCGATAAGCTTCGCTCCAAGCAGTTCAGTTGATCCCTACAGGCCTAAGAAGATGGAAGCCCCTTGGAACATCATTTAGACAGTTGGTATATATTAATTAAATAGATTATACTAATATTTTTCATCTTAGTGCAATATCTTAAGGACATATCTTGTATAATATCTCCGATAGTAACTTAAAACAATTTCTTAAGGCAATATTTTAAAGCAAGAATATATGGTTTCGTCCTATTTAATATAACCTGCAGTAACGTAGAAGGTGATTTCACATGTGTTCCGTACATTTCAACCTTACCGATGAATAACATCAAACAAGGATATTATGGTTGGTTTTGTAATATAGTCGTTGTATTCCAAACAACTTTGATGCTTATGGAAATTTCCGACAGCTGAGGTCAAGGTCCAGTATTTTTGGTTCAGAGCAGTTCGTAGCACGTGAGTGTTCTTTAGGATTTAATAACTTTGAAAATACAGTAAATTACTATAAATTATCTAACATTAAATATTTGAGTAACGTAAAAAGAAAATTGTTTTTGAGGAATCAGCGAATTAAATAATATGTCGATTGCTTGTCAGAATGTTTGCACATGTATGCAAATAGTATATTTAATAAAGTTGTGAATGACATCATATGTCAGATATAAAAAAACATAGATTCAGTTTTCCTATCTAGACGCCATATGCTGTCTTAATTTAATTTAAAATATGTTTAAAGATTTTGAGGTCATGAACTTGCATTTTCATCGACATATGAAATTTGCGTACTAATTGTTGAATAAAAATAAATTAGAATAATTACATTCTACAATGTCTGCACTTTGATAATTATATTTTGTTGTGAAAATCAAGGAAATACTTCGCTGATTGAAAGAAATTTATGTATTATGAATAACTTAGAAATTGTACGTCAATCTAATTAAATTTTATAGAAAAGATCCATTCAGAGATTTTCTTAATTTTGAATGCAAAACTTCACTAGTCTATTTCTGTTCTAGAAAATTATTATGAGAAAATTTTATAAAGATACAAATTTAAATATTGTGTATATATATATTGCTGTGAAACCACCAAAATCCGGGTACTCCGCTTTTCGAATCGAGCCCCTACGAATTGGATGTCCAGAATGCTGTGAATCCTACGAAAAGCTATTCATTACTTTAACTGTGTTGGTCCATTGACTTTCTTCTGTTAATCGCCTCGGCTGCTCCCCTAGATAACTTTCATCCTCATTCAAAAAAAAACACATTCCTACCACAAACACGAACCTTAACTCTATTTACATCAATATTCACAATACATTAAAATTTCAAAATTAAATTTTGGCATAAATTTCAGTATCAGAAATTTTCAAGATTACATTTATTATCATTTAAATGTGCATCCTGAATTAAAGTCCTTGTTGGATGCCTACTAATTAATATAACAATATATGCAGACCGGAGTCTGAGTACAAAGGAGCATCTACCACCCTTTACGTTAATTAACCAGGTTCGTCTAATTGAGCTCAAAACATACCCAAATTTTCATCATAATTCAGAACATCAATACTAAATACCCTTTCTACTTAAACAAGCAAATTTCATCTTAAAATTAAAATTTTATGGTTAGTACAATTTCACTAATGTCCATTTAAAGTAAATCAATTATAAAGTTATTCAACACACAAAATATCAAAGTTCAAACAAAATAGTATAAATTACCTGAAGTTTACTGCACTCGTAGCTTCAATGTACATCGTCCCTTTGTTAATCACACCATTCCAACTGGGTTATATTTACAGCTTCTGATTCTCAACGCTTTAAAAATTTTCTCCATCACCATTTATTTAAAGTTGTTTCTGGGCTTTTCCGGAACTCATCCGTGTATATCTGACCCTTGTTTTGTGGATCCAGACACATTTATGAACCATTTAATCATTAACACCCCCGAAAAATAGCAAAGAAATTCATACTTCTTTCACCAATATACGCCAAAACTGCCTACTTTTGTGTATACATTTGTCGTTGTAAATTTCACTAATTGGTACAGTGATACTAAATTTTATTACCTTGTATCTAAGTGCACTAAAGTATATTCATGTTAGCACGTAAAGAACAAACTATTTTGAATCACCAAAATATACGAGCAAACTTTAAATTATTTTATCAAACTAAAATGCACTGTTTAACATCTTGAATCAAGTCGCGGATGTAAGAGAGCTTGTTTATATTCACCTCGGTATATATAGCGGTTAGCCTGTCTGTCGGTCTGTTCCCCAAAATGGACAATTCTCAAGAATTTCTCATTCTATGTTCCCATTCCGTCGCCTGTGCGTTGGTTTTTACGAATTTTGCACTCGCCAGTTGAAAATCTCAGAAATTCTCACACGGCACGCAAACATGTCCGAGAATAACTAATTAATTTTGTACAGAAATTGTTGTTTCTACCTCTCATATTTGCTTCTTATATTCAACCAATTGTGACCCTCGTGACGTTGCTTAAATCACGCCTTTTACTATATGTGTCTCGGTCTTGTGCATATTATCTGTCTCTATCTAACCTGTTCTTATTGATGCAAATTGATATTCTTTATTATCGATTATTTTAGTCCATGTGGACTATCTGGGTTAAATAACCCCGTATCGCGCCTTCCCGTGAATATTAAGCCCCGGTTTCTCCAAGATTCTTTGAAACCATTTGTTATCTACAAAATTTTCGCCGCACGTGACATTTAAACTACGCAGGTGTTCAAACATAATATTAATTCTCAGAGCTTTATTTTCTGGTATTTTAATCTTGGATTTTCACAGGCTTTTATGCTTATTATTAATAATGGTTTAATTAACTCCAATTAAAATTGACTTCTATCCTTTCATTTTTAGCGAATACAGATTAAATATTAATTATTATGTGTACACTTTGTTTAATACCGGTTACTAAAAATAGGGTTAATTAATATAAATTTTGCACGTAATTTCCATTTGTTTCTTTATTAGGAATAATTAAATTACACGTAGAGCTTGTTAATAATGTTTATTTTGATATAAAGCGTCTTGTACATGATTTAACTATCTTATATTTATACTGAAACGACCGAATTTATTTATGCTTCTTGGTTTTAATAAAGCGTACCTTTTCTCAAAGCTTCTACACGGTGATTAAAATTATTTGATGTGATTATTTAATTTTCTACCCTGGTCTAAATATGAGTATTTTCCCCCTATTTGAAGACAAATAATCCCACTTATTTGAATGCAAATATAAAGCATTTAGACTGCCAAAAAATATTTAGAAAAAAAAATTGCCTATCTCTCTCTATCCTTATCTATCTAACTTACCTACTTTGTCTCCAATCCAAAAAAAATATTTACACCTATCCTATATCCCTATATTCCTAATCCTATATACCTATCCTATTCCTAACTTTATTCCTAACTCTCCACTAATCTTATATGAAATATCTATACTTAACCTATCTTATTTTCTTCCTACATTTACTCTTTATTCTCATCCTAAACCTATTTCTAATTATCTCCCATATTTATCCTATACCTAGCTTTATTTTCTGTAAACACTTACTTCTACTCTTCTATCTACACCTATGCTATCCCTATATTTAAATTTTACTCTATTATACACCTATTTCTCCTGTGGTGCTGGTTCTCCGGTATAAGGGAATAGTAGGTTGACGTGAAACCGTCCCCTCACATTTCCCGTACCTACTTCCCTTAATAAATATGTGCACTCCCCTACTACTTCACCTATCTCAAAAGGTCCCTCATATGGCAAGTGTAGTTTAGCACATGTCATCCTATCTCTCTTCCCTACTCTCAAGCTTTTTACTACTACCTGGTCTCCCACTTTAAATTTTACCCTCTTTCTAATTCTTGCGTTCATTTTCCTTGTATATTTTTCAGCTCTCTTTCTTAACCTCTCCCTCACATCTACCAAAAGTTGTTGAAATTCATCGTCCCTAGGCACAATTTGCCATGGTCTTTCGGGATACTGTTGCTTGATCAGCATGATGGGACTGGTTTCTGTCACGGTACTAGGGTTTCATTGATAAAGATTCAACCTTGGACAAATTGTCCTCCCATAAACGATGATTCCTATGTGAAGCTAAACGCAAAAACTTAACCGTCTCTTGAATATATCGCTTAGCTGAATTAGCTTGAGGATGCCTTATGCTACAAAACAGCACTTTAATGTTTTGCCTCTGCCAATAATCTCTAAATCTTTGATTATTAAAATAAGTAGCATTGTCTGCTAATACTCGTTTAAAAGTTCCTACTTCCCTACAAAATTGTTCCAATTTCTTGTTTGTTCCGACTGTGTTACAATCCCGAGTGGGATATAATTTGGTAAATTTCGAAAACACATCAGTCACAATCAGCACATGTTTGTGTCCCTTCGTACTTCTGACTAGATTACTCAAATAGTCAATAGCAACTAAGTCCAGGGATTTTGTACGTGTATACTTTGTACCACATCTTGACTCGTACTATTTTGTACTTTCCTAAAGTACATAAGTGACAAGTGTTGATGACTGACTTTACTAACCCTAAGTCTTTAGTTGAAAAAACGTTTCCTAAAATTAACCATGTCTTTCGGATCCATATGTGACCATATCTTAAGTGCAGATCTTTGATAATTAATTTTGCTTGTACCCTATCCACTACATACACTTCCAATTCTTGAATTTTTTACACAAAAGCCGTTTATCATATGGAAGTTTTAAATCCCGGTTCGTTTTCTAACTTCGTTCTAACAATCTGTAGCTCCTCACTCTGCCTCTGGTTCCTCAAGATCTCCTCTTCTCGATATACTGAATCATTTTGTAGTAGACTGTTCATGGCAATCATGATGTCACACGGTCTTTTGTTATCCATGTCCCTGTTTCTACTAAACGCGTCTGCTATAAAATTATTTTCTCCCTTAATATATTTAATCTCAAAGTCAAACTCCTGTAGTAACAACCCCATCGATATACTCGATTGTTAGAAAATCTTGTATTCATCAACGCACACAACGCCGAATGATCCGTTTCGATTACAAAATGTCTTCCTATCAAAAAAAATTTTAACTTCGTAACACCAAACACCACTGCAGCCATCTCCTTTTCACTAATCGTGTAATTTACTTCATGCGGCTTCAGTGTGCGTGAAACAAAAGATATGGGCACCTCTTCCCCCTCTTGTACTTGGTACAACTCTGCTGCTAATGCACTATCCGATGCATCCGTCCTCAGTACGAAACCTACATCAAATCTGGGATGCCTCAAAATTAGTTGGTCGTGAAATTGTTCCAACAGTGTTAGATATGCTGCCTCTTGACTTTCCGTCCAACTCCATCTTACTCCCTTCTTCAGAAGTTTAAACAATGGACTCGCTTTTCAGCAAATCCCGGTACAAACTTTTTATAAAAGTTAAGGACCCCAAAAGCTCTTAATTTCCTAATGTTATTAGGTCTCGGATATGTCAAAAGTTCGGACAATCTTTCTTTATCGATACACATACCCTGAGTGTTCACCACATACCCCAGAAATTTAACGGTTTTGAAAAAATTCACATTTTCTATATTCAGCCTCAATCCTGCTAATTTAAGCTCTAATAATATCCGTTCTAAATGAGAGTAATGTTGTTCCTCAGTTTCACTAAAATTAAAATATCATCCACATAGTGTATGCAGAATTGCTCATATGCTCCTAAAATTGCTTGCATTGCCTTAATTAATGCTGCACTTGACGTTGACAAACCATACGGTACTACCTTAAAATTATAGATTTTCCTCTACGGAAAATCCTGTGTACCTTCTAGAATCTTTGTGTAATGGAATCAGCCAGAATGAATTCCTTAAATCTAATTTACTAAAAATAAACTTGCCACTTAATCTCGTTAAAAGTGTGTCCATGGATGGTGGACAATGGAATTGCGGTTTGGTCCGTTGATTAATTTTCCGTGCATCTAAACATAAACGAATGCTATCATCCTTTTTCTTAACTACCACCAACGGATTTATGAAATGAGTGTTTGATACCTCTATTATGCCATCTTCCAACATTTTATTTAATTCTGCCTTCACCTGCTCCCGATATGCTGCTGGAATTGGATAAATCTTTGAGTTGAACGGTTCTGAATTATCCACTTCCAATCTGTGCTCATAGCCTAACGCTGTGCTTGCTTCTACCCCCACTAATTCTGCATGTTTTTGTACTAAAGCTTGAACATCTACTATCTTTTCCTCTGGACATCTCATTGTGTTGATCTGTTTACCTTCATCATCCTCTACCTCTACTACATTAATACTAAACCCCGTGTCATCCTCTGTGACTTCATAACTGCCCTTCCATGGCATTACCCTATCCTTAATCCTTTTTACCTTCCGTTCCATATCTATCAAAACCCCTAACTTCATCATACAGTCAACACCTAAAATGCTCTGAAACTTCAATCCAGGTACAATTACAAACTCCTGTTCACAGCTTAATCCTCCTATATCTATCCTAAGCACCACAACACTATTTACTACAGCAAACTTCTTTTTATTTGGAGCTACTAAATGGCTACGCTTTATAGGCATAATTCTATCACAAACCTTATCCCTAATTTTGCTGACGAATTCCTCCGATATTAAACTCGCCTCTGCCCCTGTATCAAGTAATACTTCTACATTATTCTCAAAAATTTCTATATTAATAATTGGCAAACATAATTTTTCTACAGTTTCTGGCTCTACTTCCTCCTCAATTTTGAAAAATTCACGTGGATGTTCATATACATTTACACTGAAATCTAGTGGTCTGTCGCGTTCTAAAAATCTTGTCCAGGTATGTTTTCCCTACTCGGTCCTGGTCTAGCCGTCACCTCAGCGTATGTCCTAGGTGTTTCCACTCGTTCCGTGTCTGTATTAGCAGTCCCCTTCATGTCCGGTGAACTATTCCTTCTGGTAGGTTCCGGTCTCGGTGCAGTTCCCCTTCCTACACTATTACTTCTAAGGTATGGTCGTCGCTGTTCCCAATTCTGTCGCTGGTATCCGTAACTATTCCCTCTTCTAGCATAGTTGTCCCGTCTATTGTCAAACCTAACTGTGTTGATCTGTCTTTCCCTATTATCCCGAGGTCGTCCACTACTTACGTCGTCGTACCTCTGCAGGTATTCTAAAAATATTTCTCTGTCCACTATGTTCTGTAGTGCTACGTGTTGTCTTATGTCTACCTCGAAGTGTCGTGATAAATACTTAATAATTTGTCGGTCCGTCAGTGGTGGGTTCAGTTGCTTTGCTATGCTATACTTGCGTATAGCATATTGCTCTACTTCCTGAAAATTCTCCTTAAATTTCCTGTGATTAAGTCGTCACGTACCTGGTCTTGTCTGTGGTCACTCCAGTAGTGCTTTAAAAATCTGTCCTCAAAGTCCGTGTAAGTGTCTATGTCCTGTCCTACTAAATTGTACCATGCTTCCGCGTTGTCCTTTAATAAAGCCTTTATCGTATTCAGTTTAGTCTGTTCGTCAAATAAATTTCCCACTAGATTTCTTACACTATTAATAAAAATTTGTGGATTTACCCTGTTATCGCCATAAAACTTCATGTGTTGGTCCAATGATACTCCACCTGTAGAAAATCTGGGACCTTCCCCCGTTAAATTTGACATGTTGTATTTGATACTACTAACTTCGCGTTCTACCCTGCCTAACTGATCCCTACATGAGTCTGTCACTTCAGTCATTTTATATTAATCTCTTTTCACAAAAATGCGTACTTCGGACCTTAAATGTCCCATTTCCTGTCGAAGACCTGTAATATCACGCTCATTTTGTTCCACCCTATTTTCTACTTCCCCCAGTTTCACGGTAAGACTATCTTTAAATTCTGTAAATTCTTTAGTATTTTGTTCAATTTTCCCGCTTATCTGCGCTAATTTTGGTTGGACTCCTCCTCGCTCTATTTGATTCTTCCTAGCTCTATTCGATTCATCGCTTAACTGTTCTAATTTTCTATTAGACTCCTCCATCGCTCTATTCGATTCTTCCCTAGCTAATCGCATTTCCTCTAACATTCTCATCATTAACTCATTTCCTGTTTCTCCTGATTCCGTCCTCGACTGATCTCTACTGCCTCCAGCTTCTTCCATTTTCGAAATTTTCTCACACAATGCACTATCGTCACTTCCAATTTCCACTCCTTGACTCCTTAACCACTCCTTTCTCTGCATACGTTCAAATCACTCACACACACTCTAAAATACTCCTAAATTTATACACACACAAAAACTCTCTCTCTCAGATTGCCAGTTTCCTGGAATAAAATCACAAAAATTTTATTTGGAACTCGAGCCTCACTTTTGGGTCGCCAAATTTGCTGTGAAACCACCAAAATCCGAGTACTCCGCTTTTCGAATCGAGCCCCTACGAATTGTATGTCCAGAATGCTGTGAATCCTACGAAAAGCTATTCATTACTTTAACTGTGTTGGTCCATTGACTTTCTTCTGTTAATCGCCTCGGCTGCTCCCCTAGATAACTTTCATCCTCATTAAAAAAAAAAACACATTCCTACCACAAACACGAACGTTAACTCTATTTACATCAATATTCACAATACATTAAAATTTCAAAATTAAATTTTGGCATAAATTTCAGTATCAGAAATTTTCAAGATTACATTTATTATCATTTAAATGTGCATCCTGAATTAAAGTCCTTGTTGGATGCCTACTAATTAATATAACAATATATGCAGACCGGAGTCTGAGTACAAAGGGAGCATCTACCACCCCTTTACGTTAATTAACCAGGTTCGTCTAATTGAGCTCAAAGACATACCCAAATTTTCATCATAATTCAGAACATCAATACTAAATACCCTTTCTACTTAAACAAGCAAATTTCATCTTAAAATTAAAATTTTATGGTTAGTACAATTTCACTAATGTCCATTTAAAGTAAATCAATTATAAAGTTATTCAACACACAAAAATATCAAAGTTCAAACAAAATAGTATAAATTACCTGAAGTTTACTGCACTCGTAGCTTCAATGTACATCGTCCCTTTTGTTAATCACACCATTCCAACTGGGTTATATTTACAGCTTCTGATTCTCAACGCTTTAAAAATTTTCTCCATCACCATTTATTTAAAGTTGTTTCTGGGCTTTTCCGGAACTCATCCGTGTATATCTGACCCTTGTTTTGTGGATCCAGACACATTTATGAACCATTTAATCATTAACACCCCCGAAAAATAGCAAAGAAATTCATACTTCTTTCACCAATATACGCCAAAACTGCCTACTTTTGTGTATACATTTGTCGTTGTAAATTTCACTAATTGGTACAGTGATACTAAATTTTATTACCTTGTATCTAAGTGCACTAAAGTATATTCATGTTAGCACGTAAAGAACAAACTATTTTGAATCACCAAAATATACGAGCAAACTTTAAATCATTTTATCAAACTAAAATGCACTGTTTAACATCTTGAATCAAGTCGCGGATGTAAGAGAGCTTGTTTATATTCACCTCGGTATATATAGCGGTTAGCCTGTCTGTCGGTCTGTTCCCCAAAATGGACAATTCTCAAGAATTTCTCATTCTATGTTCCCATTCCGTCGCCTGTGCGTCGGTTTTTACGAATTTTGCACTCGCCAGTTGAAAATCTCAGAAATTCTCACACGGCACGCAAACATGTCCGAGAATAACTAATTAATTTTGTACAGAAATTGTTGTTTCTACCTTTCATATTTGCATCTTATATTCAACCAATTGTGACCCTCGTGACGTTGCTTAAATCACGCCTTTTACTATATGTGTCTCGGTCTTGTGCATATTATCTGTCTCTATCTAACCTGTTCTTATTGATGCAAATTGATATTCTTTATTATCGATTATTTTAATCCATGTGGACTATCTGGGTTAAATAACCCCGTATCGCGCCTTCCCGTGAATATTAAGCCCCGGTTTCTCCAAGATTCTTTGAAACCATTTGTTATCTACAAAATTTTCGCCGTACGTGACATTTAAACTACGCAGGTGTTCAAACATAATATTAATTCTCAGAGCTTTATTTTCTGGTATTTTAATCTTGGATTTTCACAGGCTTTTATGCTTATTATTAATAATGGTTTAATTAACTCCAATTAAAATTGACTTCTATCCTTTCATTTTTAGCGAATACAGATTAAATATTAATTATTATGTGTACACTTTGTTTAATACCGGTTGCTTAAAATAGGGTTAATTAATATAAATTTTGCACGTAATTTCCATTTGTTTCTTTATTAGGAATAATTAAATTACACGTAGAGCTTGTTAATAATGTTTCTTTTGATATAAAGCGTCTTGTACATGATTTAACTCTCTTATTTTTACTGAAACGACCAAATTTATTTATGCTTCTTGGTTTTAATAAAGCGTATCTTTTCCCAAAGCTTCTACACGGTGATTAAAATTATTTGATGTGATTATTTAATTTTCTACCCTGGTCTAAATATGAGTTATATATATATATATATATATATATATATATATATATATATATATATTCAGAAATTTATCCAAATAGAATCTATTTTGTTTTTGAAAGACGTTTTATTATTTAACATTCAAAAAATTGTGTGTAATGAAAACAAATTCCCTCAGTATATATTTTAGAAGCCTAAATCCTATTATTTTATTTTTTGGCAAATATTTTTGAAGACACAAATGGTGTCCATGTTGTACTCTTGTTTGTTCACAGGTAAAGCCGAGACATCTGTATGACATCTGGTGTTTGAGGTCTTGGTAAGTGTGTCCTAAAGAGTGAAATTCAGGTTTTATGGCTATGTTAGTGGTGTTAAGATAAGGTTTCCGCATTCCCCTTATACAAGCACAGTTAAATTTTGTTGGTTATTGTATTGAAAAATACGGTGGCGCTTATTAAATATATTTTTGGTCTTTTATCAACCCATGACCCAAGCTCATGATCTACCCAGAGCTAACACTCGACTAGCCGTTTATGTCTTAAGAGTTTTTCTTTATTTCAAGCCATTCTCCATCCAACATTACCTTGGGCTTACATTAATAAGAAGAAATTCTCGAAATTGTGATATCAGGTTAGGGTTTAGGAAATTTGGGGGTGTAATTTTTTTAGCTGATAGTCACGAGGGTAAAGTTAATAATGAATATTAAAAATAAAATCGCAAAGTATAATATTTATTACACTTGCGCTCACAACGTGGGGCTGGAATAGTTTCACTTGAGGCTGGAATAGTTTCACTTGGGGCTGGAATAGTTTCACTTGGGGCTGGAATAATTTCACTTAGAGGCTGGAATAATTTCATTTTGTACACTGGGGCTGGAATAGTTTGCAGTTATATTTATTACACTTATATTCAGCGACTGAAGTTTGCATCGATTTTAGTAATGTCATTTTTTAGTTTCATTTTTATTACAGTTTGTTACAGTTTATAGTGGGTTCTTAATATTGTTAGGACATCCGTTTGTTTGTGATTTCATCTTCAAAAATTATATTGTTGGGATACTTTAGAGAAATATAGATATTTAATTATGGCAGAAATTTATAGCATCATTCATTAAACAAACTCAACACGCTGGTAACCTCATTTTTTATACTCATATTAGCATATTAATATAAATGACAATACTGATATTTGGAGGTCATAATATTTAGACAAAAAGTAAAAACAACTTTGTTTGTTCAACGTTATCTCAAAATACCGGAAAAATAAAGGCGGTTAACTTCGTTTCTTATTTACCTTATTAGAACAGCGTTGACAAACAACTTTAAAACTTTCAATACTTATAACTGCCTTTTCGCTTTTAAACACTATACTAAAATGGTTTCAAATGCTAGCACTTTTGAAATTACACCTCTACTTTGCAGTAATTAAATACAAAGCTTAAATTGTTACGGAATTTAGATGCTCGCTTCTCCCCTATACAAATGTGAACTGTTACATTATATGCACTATCTTTATAAATATCTACACCTGCAAGATTATGAAAATAAACTTTTAGCTTCCTACGTATTCCCGTCGGATTAGTAACTTCTAAACCACCTATTTAAAAAGCATTTTCAAAGTGTACTCTGTTGTTTTATATGCTAGAATAACGAAATAAACTATACAAATAACTACCAATACTATTTTAATCCCTCAATATCACAGTAATATATATATATATATATATATATATATATATAATATATATATATATATATATTGTTATGGATTCAAAGGGTTAAATTTGGTGTAAGCAATGCAATTTCAAACACCCTGTATAAAGAAAAGAACAATTTATTTACGCGCAAAATTTATTTCATTTATTTAATTTAAACGAACAAGTATTGACGTACTTTTATATTTAAGGATTGAAAAATAATAGGTTCATAGAAAAAACCAGTTGAAAATCAAATAGAAACGCATAATTAATTTAATTTATTTTAATTCAACGTGCAATAGCATTGGAAAACACGCCAGGGTATAGAAAATTGATAATTCCAAGGCAAAAGGTTCTTGGTAACAGACAAACAGACGTCAGTTGTATCGAATATCGTGAAATATAAGCTCCTAGAATTTTTGTTTAAACGGTCGCTAATTAAGCACACTTGCATGTTTGAAAGGTTACCTTCTTCGAATTTATCAACATAATAACGCGGGTTTTATTGAATATATTTCCAACCGTCAGTTGCTTCGAATAAACAAGCTTACGAAGTTTTTTAAACAGCAGAAGGGATGCACGATCAATAATATGCTACAGATAGAGACGGGTATAAAAACATTCGATTTTAAAACGCACGTACTCAATCCACGTGGAGTCCTGCGACGCGGTCAGCAATATCGATTTTTTAGAACTCAAGTGGGGTTGGAACGCGACATCAAATATGCATAAGACAGGGATAAAAATATTACAGGCAGAGTTTTATGACGACACAAGACTGTATCATTGATTGAAATAAATAGTTTTACAACGAGCGAACACGCGACAGGTGAATGCAATTTTTCAGATTATATAGCGATTTCACGAGGTAAATTTCTGGAAGCTTTAAGTCAGTTAGATTAGAATTTGCAGAAGTATTATTTTAAATTAAGTATTTCGCGTGAAGAGTGGCCGAGAGGTGGCAGTTTGAATTGTATAAATACTTTAAGAAAATTAATAGGGCTCTCTTTGTATTCGCATTGCGCTCTTTGTATTTTCATCGCTTTAGACTACGTATAATAATCAACCGACGTTATGGTAGAGTCTTGTGAGTATTAAAAAATTGTATAATTCAGTAAAAATAGTGTTAGCACTTATAACGTGGTAAGTTGATGCCTTGTAGTTATTAACGTGTATAGTGTCGAGTGAATTAAATTAACCGAGGTCCAACTAATACTATAACAATCTAATAAATCAATAAACAAAAGTTGTATGCTGTAATGGAATGGTAATGGGTAGCAACGAGCTCGGTGTATACTAAGGTTATCATCTATAAATATCTGGTGGATCAGAGCGCATAGTCACAAAGCCAAGGTGTTCGGGAGGATACAGCATCATCGAAAGAGATGGAGACTTAAGGCATTTTCCAGGTAACTCATTTGAATTTGCTGTTACTTGATAAACTGTTGGAATTATTTGTGATGTGTGAGTGAACTTTGATGGTTATTTATGGTTATTTAACGTATTGGAAAAGATACGTGTACCTGACAATTATTAGGGTATTTTAAATATTGAAAAAAAAGTTTATGCAAAGCTTACTAAATTTTATTATGAATTTAAATTGAATTGTTAAGGGTATATGGGTTATTAATTTTGTAGTAATTTTATGCAAGGTGAAAGGCATACATTAATAAACTGGGTTATTATGAGCTCACCATACTCCAGTGTGCAATAAATATAGGGTATTATTTGGGGCCCATTTACTCCTATTGTATTAAATGTGTTTGCAATTAAAATTTTAAAACAAGGAGTTTAAAAAAATATCGCTTATTGAGTTGTAACTAGAGTACCAAACTGTACATATCTGTGAATAATTGTTTGTAAATAGCGGTAAATAAAGATTGTATGATTGTTGTATTATTTGGTGATTTTATGGAATGATGTGTGAGTGGGAAGGAAGAATGATTGTAAATTTAGGTATCCGAGAAGAGGCCCAGCTGAGCTAGCCAGGCAAGCTGCAGAAGAGATTTTTGAAGCAGAAGTCAGGGTAAGAAAATTTCTTGTTTTGAACTTTTTATTTTGAAAAGTATTTAATGACTCACTCTCGATTCTTAAACTTTAATCCGTGGATTCACGGCAATCTTATGACGGCCCAACGTTAGAATTTGAATAGGTTTTAGGGAGTTCCAGAAACTGTCCCCACGATCCACAGCACTCTTATGGACGGCCCAACGATGGGGCTTGAATTTTGGTGAGACCACAGCAATCTTAGGACGGCCCAACGATGGGGCACGAATTTTAGAACGATTCACAGCAATATATATATATATATATATATATATATATATATATATACAAGGTAAGTTGATAAATACTAACGTATTGAAATTAATAAGATGAAATAATAACTTAGACTTTGAAATGATCATTTGGGCTTTACTTAAAAAGTCTAAGTTATTATTTCATCTTATTAATTTTATATATATATATATATATATATATATATATATAATAATTGTTATATTTTCTTGACCATTTATATTATTTTATGCAAAACTTTCCTTGTTTCAACTATGTTTCTTTTGTTATCATTTACCTCCGTCCCTAAAATTTTAACATTACTACAATCGAACTGATGGACTTTTTCAATGGCGTGCGTTGCTAGGGCCATGCTTTTTATGATTAGTTTTTATAGTATTGGTATGCTCATAAACTCGTTTATGTAGGTATTGTTTAGTTATGAGCATAAGTATACTATAAAAACTAACAATAAAAAAAGCACGGCCCTAGCACCGCACGCCATTGAAAAAGTCCATCAACTCGATTTTAATAATGTTAAAATTTTTGGGACGGAGGTAAATGATAACAAAAGAAACATAATTGAAGCAATAGAAATTCAAAAAAACCCTAAAGCTATAAACTCAAAAATAGACCAAGATGGGTTTATAAATATTTACCACAATTTAATACAACAGAAATAATCTAAATACCACATACGTTAATATCCTCTCACACCGTATATTAGCATAAGCATGTAAAAAATCATGTATAATTCAATAGCATTATCACTATTAAGGTATTAGTTTTGCAAAGTTTTATTAATCCAAACGTTAGGTGTAAATTGACAAGGAAAGCAAGTTTTAAATTAAAAACATATCCAAAGCAGTATTATTAGGATGTATTGTTGCTTATCCTACAATGCTAAAACTAATTTATTTAGATGGTAAGTTTTAATAGTTTGATTTTACATAAAATGGTATGAATGCAATCTAATCTTTAAAAAATCATTATTTAATTAGAGACATTTTATAGGTTCCATATTTGAAAGTGGTTGTTTAACCGAAACGCGTAATATGAATAATAAAAATACAACAGCAAGATAAACGAGTTTATTTTACATGTAGACAACATTCAATTTTGGAAAATTACTAATGACCAGTTTCAAGAAAAGTTTTGCATAATATATATATATATATATATATATATATATATATATATTACTCATATTTAGACCAGGGTAGAAAATTAAATAATCACATCAAATAATTTTAATCACCGTGTAGAAGCTTTGGGAAAAGGTACGCGTTATTAAAAAAACCGTGAAGCATAAAAATTCATTCGTTTCATTAAAAATAAGGGAGTTAAATTATGTACAAGACGCTTGCTATAAAAAAAAAGGGAGCAGTATTAAAAAGCTCTGCGTGTAATTTAATTATTCCTAGTAAAGAAACAAATAGAAAATTACGTGCAAAATTTATATTAATTAACTCAATTTTAAGTAACCGGTATTAAACAAAATGTACAGATAATAATTAATATTTGATTAGGAGTCACTAAAAATTAAAGGGAATTATTTTTAATTGGAGTTAATTGAACCATTAGTAACATATAATATCTATAAAAACTTGTAAAAACCCAATAAAATGCAAATCGTAGAAGTGTTATTTAGAAGTATTATGTTTGAACACCTGCGTATTTTTAAAAGGCTTATTCTGCGTAAATTTGGCAGATAATTAATGGTTACAGAGAATCTTGGAGAAACCGTAGCTTAATAGTTACGAGAAATGCTAAAGGTGGGTTATTTCACAGTCCACAAGGACTGAAATAATCGATAATAAAGAATATCAATTTGCACCAATAAGAACAGGGTAGATAGAGACAGATAATATGCGCAAGACCGAGACACATATAGTAAAAGGCGTGAGTGGAGCAACGTCACGGGGTTGCGATTGGTTGAAAATAAAAGGCAAAATTGAGAGGTAAAAATAACATTTCTGTATAAAATTTAATTAGTTATTTCCAGACGTTGCGAGCCGTGTCGAAATTTCTGAGATTTAACTGGGGCGAGTGCAAATTTCGTAAAAATCGCATGCCGGGCTGCGGAATGGGAATATAGCATGCGAAATTCTGAAGAATTGTCCGTTTTGGGTACCAGACCGACAGACAGGCTAACCGCTATATATACCCAGGTTAATATAAACAAGCTCTCTGAGATTTTCGACTTGATTCAATGCGTTAAACAGTGCTTTTTAGTTTTCCGATTTTGATTAAATAATTTAAACAGTTTGCTCGTATATTTTGGTGATTTAAAAAACAGTTTGTTCTTTACGTGCTACAATGAATGTACTTTAGTGCACTTAGAAAAGAAGATACAAGGTAATAAAGTTAGTATCACTGTACTAATTAGTCAAAATTTGCAACGACGAATGAATACACAAAAGTAGGCAGTTTTGGCGTATATTGGTGAAAGAAGTATGAATTTCTTTGCTATTTTTCGGGAGTGTTAATAATTAAATGGTTCATAAACGTGTCTGGATCCACAAAAAAAGGTTCAGATATACACAGATGAGTTCCGGAAAAGCCCTGAAACAACTTTAGATAAATGGTGGTGGAGAAATTTTAAAAGCGTTGAGAATCAGAAGCCGTAAGTATAACCCAGTTGGAATGGTGTGATTAACAAAAGGGACGAGGTACATTGAAGCTACGAGTGCAGTAACCTTCAGGTAAATTATACTATTTTGTTTGAACTTTGATGTTTTCGTGTGTGTTGAATAACTTTATAATTTATTTACTTAAAATGGACAGTAATGAAGTTGTACTAACAACAAATTTTTAATTTTAAGGTGAAATTTTCTTGTTTAAGTCAAAAGGAGTATTTAGTATTTATGTTCTTGATGAAAATTTGGGTATGTCTTTGAGCTCAATTAGACGAACCTGGTTAATTAACGTAAAGGGGTGGTAGATGCTCCCTTTGTACTCAGACTCAGGTCTGCATATATTGTTACATTAATTAGTAGGCATCCTACAAGGACTTTAATTTTGGATGCACAGTAAAATGATAACAAACTTAAATCTTGAAATTTTCTGATTCTGAAATTTATGCTAAATTTTTAATTTTGAAATTTTAATGTATTGTGAATATTGATGTAAATAGAGTTAACGTTGATGTTTGTGGTAGGAATGTGTTTGTTTTTTTTTATGAATGAGGATGAAGGTTTATCTAGGGGAGCAGCCGAGGCGATGAACAGAAGAAAGTCAACGGACCAGTTAAGTTAATAGCTTTTTGTAGGTTTCACAGCATTCTTGACGCCCAATTCGTGAGGCTCGATTCGAAAAGCGGAGTACCCGGATTTTGGTGGTTTCACAGCAATATATATATATATATAATAATATATATAAACAAAATGGCTCTTACATGAACAGCTGTTGTTCAGAGACCAAGTACAAAAGAAACTGCTTCAAATCATATGCATCAAATTTGATAATTAAAACTTTTATGTTCATTAAGCGATGGAGTCTCGAAGCATCACATAACTATAGAGCTATTATCTTGAAGTAATTTTAAGAATTGTCCATAAAATTTATCATAAAATAAATGTTGTGTATGCTGTTTTTTCAGTATCATAACTGACGAGAACTCAAACACAACAATTATTAAAGAGCAATGCGGAGATCGCATTTATACTTATTAATTTTCAAAGACATGTTGCTCAAATACGACTGGTTTCGATTATGGGAAATACAATGTAACTTGACTACAAACGCCAAACAAGGCACGTGCGGCTTGATTATACCAGATATAACTAGATATGAATAGGTATTTTATAGCCAAACGACGTTTTCTATTTCAATAAATAATTTTGAAAATGACGTTTTAGTGCTTCTACAATTCTAAAGAAAGGACTAACAAATGTTAACTTGGAACATTTGTATTTGAAAACAAAATTTGCTTCTAACAAATAAAACTTAATACTGAAACAATATACAGAGTGATATATCAATAATTATCAAAATTAAAACTTTCTAAATCACTTTATGGATTAGTAAAATAAAAATTCTACAGTGAATATTTTAGTGTTGCATGGTGTTATTTCTTCCTTATAGTAGGGGATAAAGAATACTACTATAGTAAGCATGCTTAGGGTAAAAGGCGATTAAAAGGCGCAGCAAGGGGCAGCAACCTTGCTGCGTAAAGATATTGGAGAAGGGTCGGTTGGTCTCAGGCGATCCTCAATAATTTACAAGCTTGTCGGGGGATGACCGCGACGGATACGGCTCTCTGCTAAAATCTTTAAAAACTGCGTTGTGGAAAGATATGGGAACCTACCACAATATTTCCCAGGTGTGCGTGGCCTAAAACACGAAATACATATGATGGAGAGCTCACAAGTAAAATTCTTGTCCGGTGGTAAAATACTCCCTCATTCGGATCTCCAGGAGGGAGTACTTGGGGCTCGTCATCGTAAGAATATAAAACAACAGTTCGATTTAGTGATAGGGCCTTGGAATGTAAGGTCATTAATTAGAGTAGATAAGTTAACGAATTTATTAGTCGAAATGAGAAAAAAAATACTGGACATTTTAGGTATTAGTGAGGTGAGATGGCCAGATAGTAATGACTTTTGGAAAGATAATTATAGAATAATTACAACTTCTTTAACTAATGGACAGGCAGGGGTAGGAATAGTGTTATGTAAAAGATTAGGGCATAAAGTTAAAGAGTACTTACAATTTAGTGATAGAATAATTATGGTTAGATTGAGTACAAAACCCACAGACACTGTTTTAGTACAGGTTTACATACTAACAACTCAGTACGAGGATGAGGAAGTAGAAAAGGTGTACGAGGATATAAATAGTATAGTGAGAAAAGTAAAAGGAGATGAGAATTTAATAGTTATGGGCGATTTTAATGCGTCAGTGGGAGAAGGTAGTAAGGGATAATGGTAGGAAAATTTGGGTATGGCAGACGAAATGATAGAGGAGAAAGATTAGTTGAGTTTTGCCAGGAACATATATTAGTAACTGTAAACACCCTATTCGAACAACATGTTAGAAGAAGATATACCTGGAAAGCGCCAAGTGATAGGGCTAGATACCAAATAGATTATATTTTAGTTAAACAAAGATTTAGAAACCAAGTTAAAAACTGTCGTAGTTATCCAGGGGCTGACATAGATAGCGATCATAACTTAGTTAAAATGAAGTGTAAACTAAAATTCAAAAAATTGAGAAAGGTTAAAAAAGAGGAATGGGATCTAGGTAAGCTTAATGATAGTAGTGTAAAAGAGGAATATAAACAAGTATTAGATAATAAGAGCAAAGAGATAGCTGTAGGAGGGAACGTAGAAAATAGGTGGAAAGAAATAAAACTGACTGTACATGATACAGCAACACAGATTATAGGTAAGAAAAAAATAGAAGCGAGAAAACCCTGGGTAACAAAGGAGATATTAGATTTAATGGAGAATAGAAGAAAGCTTAAACCATTCAGAGAAGTGGATAGTGAAAGTAAGCAAAAATATAATACAATTAGAAATAAGATAGTACATGAGTGTAGAAAAGCGAGAAATAAATGGATGGAGGAGAATTGTAAGGGAATACAAGATGATTTGACAGTAGGTAATACAGACAGGACTTACAGGGCAGTTAAAAAGTTTTTTGGGGAAGATAGGAAAAAATATAATGGTATTAGAGACGAAAATAATGAGCTTCTAATAAATAAAGTTGAGGTAGCAGATAGATGGAAAAGATATTTAGAAGATTTATATAAGGGAGACGATATGGATGAGTTAGAGAACGACCAAGAAGAGGATGTGAAATAGGGTTCTCAATATTAAGAGAGGAATTTGATAGAGCTGTTCGGAATCTTAAACTAAATAAAGCGCCAGGGATAGACGATATTCCCGCAGAATTAATAAAATATGCAAGTCAGAAAACTCTAGACAGATTATATGAACTAGTAAAAGTAATATATGACGCAGGTGAGGTTCCAATAGATTTCGAAAAAAATATTATTATCCCAATCCCAAAAAAGTCAGTAGGTGATAGGTGTGAGAATTTTAGAATGGTTAGTTTAACTTCCCACGCTTCTAAAATACTAACAATAATAATTAAAAATAGAGTAGAAGCTTTGACTGAGAATTATTTAGGCGAAGAACAATATGGTTTTCGTGAAGACAGAGGGACTAGAGAACCGGTACTAATGATTAGGGTAATTATCGAAAAAAGGTTACAAAAAAATAGAAAGACTCATTTGGCGTTTGTGGAATTAAAAAAAGCATTTAATAGGGTTAATTGGATTGTTATGTTCAGGGTTTTGCGAAAAATAGGAATCTCTCATAGGGATAGAAATATTATTTACAGTCTATATAAAAACCAAAGCGTAGTAATTAGATTTGATGAAATAGAAAAGGAACCTAAGATTAGAAATGGTGTTAGACAGGGTTGTATACTGTCTCCCTTGATTTTTAATGTTTATATTGAGGAAGCTTTAAACTTAACTAGAGAGAGAAAAGAGATAGGTATTAGTGTACAGGGACAGAAAATAGACATGTTACGTTTTGCAGATGATATAGCCATTATAGCAAAGTCTAGAAAAGAGTTAGGAGAGTTTTTAATTATTTTAGATAAGATACTACAGAGTAACTATAGTATGAGAATTAACATTAAAAGACAAAGATAATGACAAGTGAGTTACAGCCTTGTTCTAAACCAAAATTAAAAATAGGTAATACCGAGTTTGAGGAGGTAGATAAATTTTGCTATTTAGGTAGTATAATTACAAAGGATGGACGTAGCAGAAGGGATATAGTAGCTAGAATAGCTGAAGTTAGAAAAATGTTTTTAAAAAAGAAAACTTACTAATAGCTAATAGTATTAGTTTAGATAATAGAAAAACTTTCTTAAAGTCGTACGTATGGAGCGTTCTACTATACGGTAGTGAGACTTGGACAATTAAAGAAGTAGATAAGAAAAAGATAGAAGCTTTTGAAACTTGGTGTTATAGGAGAATGTTAAAGCTTAGTTGGACAGATAGAGTAACAAACGAGGAAGTTTATAGAAGGATAGGTGAGGAACCCTGTATGTGGAAACAATTGAAGGTCAGGAGAGATAGAATGATAGGGCACCAGTTAAGACATGAGGGACTATTTAGCAAAGTTTTAGATTATAGACTACCAAATAAAAATAGAGTAGGACGGCCTAGACAAAGCTATATTAGTCAAATTATTAGAGATTTAGGTTGTAGGGTATGCAGACCTTTTTAGACTAGCTCAGAATAGACAAGAATTTAGAGCTGCGTCAAACCGACTTTAAGTAAGTTTGAAAAGAAAAAAAAAATAAAAATAAAAATCAGTTAACTAAATGTCACCATGACATAACTCACAATTAGTTAGCGGTCTGGCATGTTGGTAGCGTTTCGTTCCTTAAGCCTTACCAAAACATGTAATTTAGTAAACGTCACCATGACATAACTCATAATTAGGTAGCGGTCTGGCATGTTGCAAGCGATTCGTTGCTTAAGCCTTACCATAACATATAATTTAACACTTTTCCTTTTTTGAAGCGGATAACCAGGTTATATTTTCCTTATAAATGGTAATCATGTAAACATGTTCGAGTTCATTAACAACCATCAGGTTGCTAATATCTATGTAGAGCCAGGTGGATAGGAAAAAGATAGAAGGATATAGGAAGACCTAGACCAAACTATATTAGTCAAATTATTAGAAATTTAGGTTGTGAAGGGTATGTAGAACTTTTTAGATTAACACAGAATAGAAAAGAAGTGAGGGCTGCGTCAAACAAAATTATGATGATGGTGTTATTGTACCGCCAAATAAATTATTCTATATGGGTTTCTACCGCCAGATTGCGTTAATAATTTTTTGAATTATTGACCTAAGTTTCAGAAGATGGTTTTACTGAATAACCGAAAAGGATTAGCGTTGCCACCGATAGCTAACAATATTCAGGTCATTGTTCTACACATCACAGTGACAGTTAAGCTATGTAAAGAAAAACTTTGCAAAGAAAACCTTTCCTAAGATTAAAATTCAAATAAACTTAAACCTTGCCCGTTTGGCCTTCATATAATGTCACGCGATTATAAAATTTTTAAAATAATTTCCATTGAAATGGCGTTTTTGAAAAAGAAAATCTATTTGAAATGCAATCCTCGCCATGGATGCGTTTAAAAGAACATCAAACAGAACATACAAAGTTACTTCTAAAGAGAGAAAAGCTATGTTTAGTATTGCAGAATCGATAAGACGTATGCATGGTGACGTAAATGAAAACGGGTTTTAACCTAATTAAACGTGACGCACGTGACGCAATTGACAGTGGCGTGTGTGATGTAATACATGACGGGTTCAATATCACAAAAAGTGAGGCGTTCGACAGAACTAAAATAGACGTGGTGTGCCAGAAAATATTTTGAGCGTCTAAAGCTATGCATATCAGTACAAGTGAGCAGGAAGAGTATGGAGGATTATCATCAGGAGATTTATAAACCATCCAATTTTCCTACCGACAGCAAAGGTTTAATACCAATTTTTCACGTTTTAATTATAGTATCTAATATGTTTTGCGAGTCACTGTAGAGTGTTACCAATCAGCACCTCCCAAAGCCAACGACGTTCTGATCAGCAATGCCCACGTAATGTTGACTATATCACCATGTCCGAGCTGAACACAGAACAAACTAAAGAATCGCTGTTGACTATATCAAAGTACACAAGCTAAACACGGAACAAACTAAGGATCGCGAGAATTTTTGTGGTACCCAAAAATCAGCACGCTCATTGGTCAAACAAAATTTGGAGATTCTTTTACACTCGAAAATTGAAACACACAATTTCATTGGTTAAAGACATCATTAACGTATTTTCAACACAGGAAGCATAGGAAATGGAAGTGTATAAATATAATTGCAAATTCTTCAAAAGACATCCGTTAGTGCTCGCCATAGCTTAAAGAATCAACCGGCAATGCTAACACTTCAGCGAGCAGCGCTGTCTATAACCTGTTATAATTCAACGCGCAGTGCCCTCCATAGCCAGCGTATTCTCTGACGGTGACGGTGTCTGCCGCCATATCTAGGGCACGTCATTATAAATAATAAATCAATAATTAATAAACTACGTATAGGCGTTAAGCTCCGTTTCAACCGTGATCGACAAGTCGTTGTAGTGATTGCGTCAGTCAACTCTACCTCCGGAACAACACCCCCATAGAGTTCAACGGCGACGCACTCGACGAGGCCTAAGGCACCACTACCACGACGCCTTCCGAAGGGTTCTAAAGATCACCGAAGACCTCCGAACTCTTTCAAGCCGTACATACGTCCACACCATAACTTTTCATACCCTAACTTTGTCTCACAAGAAAAACGCGAAGCCTTTCGAAGAGTTCCAAGGACCACCGCCCTGCCAGCCCAAACGAACTGGCGCGACTAAATATTACCCACGCTAACCTACTACCAAGGATCCCCGTCACAATACAGAAGATAACTTTTAACGCACTACTAGATACAGGAGCATCGACATGCATGATTAGGAAAGATCGAATACCCACAGGTTCACGGTTAGAACCCAATCATGCCTCCGCCTATCTAGCCGAAGCAGAGACTGAAATGGCAATCAAAGGCAAATTCCGCACAACATTCACCCTCGGAAAGTGACGGACAATGAAACATTCGTGGTAGTGGCCAATCTAACAAAGCATGTCATCTTGGAGCAATCCTGGCTCCAACACCAAAAAGCAGTCATGAATCACGAGCGAGGGTCTGTACACTTTGGAACACACGACCGCCAGGCGCTCTACTGAAACCGAAGAACAACACCCGTCTCCGTCAACAGGCCATCCTCACAAACCACAATCCACCAGTTTCCAGCCAAATTCCAACCCAAATTCAACAGTCTCCTGAAAGGGTATCAAACTGTTGTCAACGGACCAACACAACCAACCACCACTGCCAGCACCAGTCATACAATACGGACCAATCCACACTTTTCCGATTGCCGCCGTATCGGTACTCGCCACAAAAGAAACTGATTATCGCCGCCGAAGTAGAGCAAATGCTGGCTAACTGAATCATTGAGTCTAGCACCTCGTGGGGAAAAAGGATGGAAGACCACGATTTTGCGTCGACTATCGGAGACTCAACTTCATCACCAAGGACAAAAGCTCAAACCTACCAATAATTCTTGAAGCACTATGAGACATCGGCACAGCATCCGTTCTCACCACCCTCAACCTCAAATCAGGATACTGGCAAGTGCCACTCGACCCCGTGTCCAGGCCTCTCACAGCATTTACCACGCCCGATGGGGACAGTTACCAATTTCGCATCATGCCATTTGGACTGAAAAATGCCCCAGCCAGTTTTCGGAAACTAATGATACAAGAGGCACTAGCGAGCTATATCTGCAAATTTATGCTCGTATACCTGGATTACTTAATAATTTATTTTAACACCTGAGAAGAGCATCTACAACACATTTGACTCGTTTCAGAGGGGCTCGAACAACACAGGCCTCACTTAGCGTTAGAGAAATGCAGCTTTGGAATACAAAACAAACACTGAATACCTAGGTCACGTCATAACCGTCGAAGGTAATCAACCCATACCAAAACATGTGGAACAGATCCATAAAACATATCGGTCCACGAACCGACGACAGCTAAGGTCCATTCTCGGCCCGACCAATTGGCTCTGAGACTATATCCCGCAGTGTGCAGACCTCCGAGCGTTGCCAACTAACTTACTCCAAACCAATCAACGCTTCTAATGGACTACCAAAACTGAGCATGACTTCCAAGCTATCCAGCAGGTCATCAGCCAACAATTCAAGCTTCACCGACCAGATTTTAACCGACCTTTCATTTTATAAACCGACGCCAGTGGAACATGCATCGCAATAGTCCTCTACTAAAAGATTGAAGGGTCCCGAAACATCGTCAGCTACGCCAGCACCAAACTCATCCAAGTCGAAAAAACTACCATGTGAATGAGCAGGAATGTTTGGCAGTAATTTGGGCCGTTAAAAAGTACCGACCATACTTGGAAGATAAGCCTTTTTCGCTCGGCACAGGCAGCCGCGCGCTGCTATGGTTAAACAAAACCAAAGACACCCGTACCAAACTCACTCGCTGGGCTCTGCTGCTACAAGAATTCTCTTTTTACATCCAACATTGACCCGGAGCTCAGAATGAGCTACCGGACCATATCTCACACCACCCCGTTAACAATGACATTCCCGACGAGGTCACAAGCGAAAACCGTCAGCTACCACCAAACAACCCAAGCAATCCACAGGCAAACTGCGTAGCTCTAGTGGATCTGCCCGAACAGGTACAAACTGCACAACGGGACAGTGAAGTCATTGGACGGATGATCCAAGAATTGCTCCCGTTCAGCAAAGATGTCTCCAAAACTCACACGAGGAGAAAATCCTACACGACTTTGTAGTCGAAGACGAATTCCTCTGGCGATGCAACCCTATCCAGAACCGGCTCCTTATGCCCCTGATGCGCAAACCAACGTCTTGCACGCTTTCCACGACCTAGCTGGACATCCAGGCACCGACGAAACTTACCGCGTCCTAAATTTGTAAATTTCCCAATTGTCGTCATCGGTCTCGGTGGCGTAATTTATGCAGTCTCTTTCATTATAGAGAACCGGAGCTACCCGTTCTCCGGAGAAGCTATAGAAGATACGGAAGCTTTCCTTGCATGTGTGTCCACATTAAGCTTGTCTAAAATCGAAAAACAGCTTTGCGAGGATGCATCAACCTGGTGGCAGTACTTCGCCGCCCTTAAGCCAGACGCAGTCTTTAAAACACAACTCCTGGAGCGATTCAACCACCCTGCGACATTAGAACAAATGCAACTGCAGTACCTGCTAAAGAAGCAATCACCGAAAGAAACCATAACCAACTTCTTGCAAAGAAGGTACATTATAATTATAATTGTAATTATAATAATTTATGTGCAAGTTGAGAATGACTTAAGAGAGATAGCTAAGGAGAAAGCCATTGCTCCAAAGTTTCCAGAAGTTCGAAGCAGGACAACAGAATTGCTAAGGTGCCACTACTTTCAAGAAAGGCACTACCATCGTGACTGCCTCGTTGCCCATAACAACCAGGAAAACGAGCAACCGGCCGCGCAGCGTCTGAAGCACGTCCGGTCAGAAGAGAACTGGCGAGGTCACAATTAAACACTACTTACAAAGACCTAGCTTTACCACGAATTACGGTAAAGTTAGGCGTGAAGGCATACACTTCCCTCTTCAACACGGGAGCACCCTGCTGCCGCCTCCAGGACAAAATTACTTCTCACCAGATTTACGAACGTCCGATGGATGACAAGATACAAATGGCAGATAAAAACTGAGTCGATGTCAGAGACGAAGCATATGTCAACTTCGATATTAAACACACCAACGACCGTGAGACGTCCCTGGTCGTCTACAGTTTCACCAAGGACCTGATCCTTGGACAGCCGTGGCTAACTCGCCACCAAGCCCCTTTAGATTACGGCAGGGATTCCCTGCGTTTCAGAACTGACTAACGCCATACGCTATACTGGAACCAGTCACGTCAGCTCGCACCTAAGATTGACGTCGGCCTGGAAGGAATCGACTACCAGTTTCCCTATGAACTGAAGCCTGAACTCACAGACCTCGTGGCCGAATTTACCAAAGTTATTAATAGACCTCCACAGCCGACGACCATAGCCAGCGCAAGGCACGTGAACTACACTAACCAACATACACCGTTTTAACTACCTCTACCGATACTCTCCCCAGAAAAAAAGATCATCGCCACTGAGGTCAAGAAAATGTTCCAAGACGGCATAAGCGAGCCCATCACCTCGACTTACAGCTCGCTTATTGTAATAGTCAAGAAAATGGATGGAAAACCCTGATTCTGCGTCGACCACCGCAGGCTTAACTCCATCGCCAAAGACGAAGTCTCCCAGTTGCTTATTATACACGAGACCTTTCAAGACCGTAACACTTCAACAGATTCTCCACATTAGACTTTAAATCGGCATACTGGCAAGTCCTTTTAGAGGAAGGTTCTAAACACTTGACAGTCTTCACGATCTAGGACAGAGCATGCTACCAATTCAGTCATGCCGTTCGGCCTAAAAGCTACCTCCACCACCTTCCAAAAGCTGATGAAACCACAAAGTATTGGTCGTATACCTAGACGACCTGATAATCTACTCCAACACTTGTCATTATATAAATGCCACTTTGCAGTATCTGCCATCGAATATCTGGGGCATGTGGTAACCAAATCCGGCAACCGCCGGTTGGAGCAACATATCCAGAGACTCCAACAGGCACAAAAGCCCAAGTACCGTAAAGAACTCAAGAGACTGTTTGGGACTACTTAACTAGATCCGGGATTATATTCCCAAGAGTACAGATATGTAACACCCCTCCAATGATCTGCTAGCCACTAGCCACCGCTTCGTTGGACTCCTGAGGCCGACAACGCCTTCCACAAATTCCAGCGAGCAATGGAACAACGCTTAACACTCCATAGGAAAGATTTTAATAAGCCCTTCATACTCCAAACCGATGCCAGCGGCATAGCCATTTCTGCTGTCTTTTACCAAGAGGTCGACGACCAACAGCGCATTGTGAGCTATGCCAACACCAAACTCCACGGTACACAAAAAAATCAACACATCAATGGACAAGAATGTCTCCACACCTGGAGGACAGGAAATTCACTCTGCGAACTGACAGCAGAGCCTTGCTGTAGCTAGATCGAACCAAGGATGCCAAGTCCAAATTCACCCGATGGACCCTGTTCCTTCAGGAATTCAACTTCCAAGTAGGACACCTACCTGGAGAAAAGAATAAGCTCCCAGACTTCCTGTCCCGTAACCCCGAGGACACATTTATACCCGAGGCAATTACGAACAAAACCCGATTGCTATCAACCCCCATGAGCCAAAAAGCCCCTTCTAAGTAAGTTACGTTCAACAAGGCAAACTACTTCCCCAAGTGCAAGCCGCCCAACGTAACCACCCCGTAGCACAACGAATGATCCAGCATTGGATGGAAATAGCACAACGAGAATACCTAGACGACCACGAACGACACATCATAGGCAACTTTGTGGTCGATGACGGTTACCTGTGGAGGCGAAATCCGATCGGTAATCGATGAATAGTACCCACCGAAATGCAAGGCGACATACTCTATGCATACCACGACGACAGATTCGCTGCACACTCTGAGGCAGAAGAATCCTGCAGGGTTATAAGCCAACGATACTTCTGAATGACGGCATCAAAGAATATGTCCGCCAGTGTTGGACTTGCATCACCATCACGCAAGACCCAAAGCCTTATTGAGACCACACAGACCAGTACAGCCCAGGGAGGTAACATCAGTCGACTTAATGATACCCTACGCAGAGACACCCGACAAAAATAAGTACCTTCTCGTTATATATATATATATATATATATATATATATATATATTGCTATGCTATTCGAATAATTATCATACCCCGACTTTGAGCTGCATTATTTATTTTCTACGTACTCTAAATTATTGGACCACCATTTTAATATTCACGATTAAGTGTAATTATTTCCTCCTCCAGCTGTTTTCTTAATATTGCTATCAACTGGACTTTATCTGTAAACAACTCTATCTACCAATGGCAAAATTCGATACGTTACCGCCTTGCGACTTATCACTTTCCTGTTCAACTGCTGGCTCCGCCTTTTGTACTATTTAAATCTTATGACCTCGGCTAGCATTTATTTGCAATTATAAAATTCAGTAAATTTATGTTTTATATAATGAAACCAATATGTTATATACAGCTTTTGAAATTATTCGAAATACACTGTTCAATCAGTTAATTTTATAAATCTCATTTATTAACAATCCTTTACTCAAAACCCAAAGTCACCAAAGAAAATTTATGATCCTTACCAACAAATGTAGAATATTCTAAACCTGTTTTCTTATTACTCATTCAATACGTATGCAACTTCTTTTGTTGACTTTTCACAAGCATTTCTTATTTAGCAAATTCAATATTAAAATAAAATAAAAAAATTCATTTCGAATGGACCTGCACCTTGCCGAAGTTCTAAATTACTAGAACAGGTGAAATGGCTTGCGTGTTCTAATGAGCTAAAGAGCCAAACTACAGGTCCAACCAAAGTAGTAGGGTCGTTAGTGAGGAACCAGACTAAGACAGGTCCCCGAAAGAGGGCAGCGGCTCTTTCGGTACTTAGATTGGCAGAGACCATAGGGGTCGGTATGGCGGTCTAAGACACACTACCGCGATGTGGAAGGCAACGGGAAACCACCACATTATATCCCAAGTACACAGCGTACTTAAATTGTAACAAACATGATGGCATTCTCTGGGGTAAAAGATTCCGGAGTTAAAATAGTCCCCATTCGGATCTCCGGGAGGACTACTTCGGAGGATGCGATCGGAAAGTTAAAAATAAGAGTCGGGAACATTCTGCGAGTCGGAGCGTGGAATGTTAGAAGTATGAAGCAAGTAGGTAAGCTAGAGAACCTAAAATCGAAATGAATAGGTTATCACTAGACATAGTAGGGATCAGCGAAGTTCGGTGGCCAGAGGCGGGGATTTTTGGAGTGGATACTTCAGGGTATTTCATACAGGAGCAGAGGACGGAAATTTGGGTGTGGGGATAGTTATGCGGAAAAAGATAGGACACTGTGTGGAAAATTACTTACAAAAGAACGAAAGAGTACTCATGGTTAGATTAGAATCTAAACCGGTAAACACAGTAATAATACAAGTATACATGCCCACCTCTAGCTACAGTGACGAAGAGGTAGAAGCCATCTACAAAGATATCGAAGACATATTAAGATACGTAAAAGGACATGAAAATTTAATAATTACAGGGATTTTAATGCTGTGGTAGGTGAGGGTAGGGAAGGAGCGGTAGTAGGTTTATTTGGTTTAGGCACGAGAAACGACAGGGGAAATAGGCTGGCAGAATTTTGCGACAAGAACAATTTAATCATCACAAACACACTATTTCAACATCATGCTAGAAGACGATATACGTGGAAGATGCCAGGAGATATAGGACGATATCAAATAGATTACATTCTTGTTAGACAACGGTTTAGGAATCAAGTAAAAGACTGTAGAAGCTACCCAGAAGCAGATATAGATACTGACCACAACATCGTAATTATGAAGGCCGCACTTAAATTTAAAAATCTGAAAAAGAGGAACGGAAAAAGGCACCTGGACTTAGAGAAACTAAAAGACAAAGATATTCAAGTAAGATTCGAAAAAAAGTCAAATGAATTGCTGAATGATATCACGAAAATGTCTGAAACTATGGAAGTAGAAACGGAATGGAATAACATTAAATCCAGCCTAGACATGGCGGCCAGAGATATTTTGGGGTATACACAAAAAGAAAATAAGAAACCATGGATAACAAAGGATATCGTGAATTTAATAGAAGAAAGACGAAAAACAAAATAAATCAGACGAAACAGGAAAACAGAGATACAAAGCCATAAAATGGGAAATTATTCGAAAATGCAGGAAAGCTAAAGAACAATGGATTGATGAAAAGTGCAAAGAAGTACAAACTAAGATGGAAATAGGAAAGACAGAAGAAGCATACAAATTAATTAGAATGAATTTTAGGGATATAAAACCGTATAGCAAAAATATAAGGGACGCACAAGGAAACGTCATTATAGAAAACGTAGAGAAAGTGAGTAGATGGCAAGAATATATAGGAATTTATATGCAGGAGAGGAACTAACTGCATTAGAACAGGAATCAGACATTGAAAATGATGACTTGGGATATCCTATACTTCGAGACGAGTTTGAATTAGCATTAAAGAGTCTGAAAAATGGTAAGGCGCCGGGTACAGATAAGGTGCAAGCAGAAACTCTAAAAGCCGCTGGACAAGCAGTAACAGAACGTCTCTTCCAACTTGTAAGCTATATGTATGAGACAGGCGAGATAACCAAAGATTTCAAACGTAGCATCATAGTAAGTATACCAAAAAAGAATGCCGCGGATAGATGTGAAAATTTTCGAACAATAAGTTTGACAGCACACGTGTCAAAAATATTAACTAGAATTGTGCAAAGACGAATGGAAAAACGAGCTGAAGAAATACTAGGAGAAAACCAATTTGTGTTTAGGCGAAACAGGGGAACACGGGAGGCTATTTTAGCTCTGAGAGTGATAATGGAGAAAACAATAGAAAAGGGGAAAGCATGTATATAGGGTTTGTAGATCTGGAAAAGCATTCGACAATGTAAATTGGAAAAAATGTTTGAAATACTCAAAAGGATTGGAATGAGTTATAGGATAGACGAATAGTACATAGCTTATACAAAGAGCAAACAGCAGTAATAGAATTAGAGCAGGAACGTAGAGAAGTAAACATTAGGAAAGGGGTGAGACAGGGATGTGCCCTATCCCCATTGATTTTAACTTGTACATAGAAGAGGCAATGAATACTGTCAAATGCAGAAAGACATTTGGAATTACTATGCAGGGACAAAAATTGATATGCTTAGATTTGCAGATGATATAGCGGTATTAGCATCTAGCAAGGAAGAGTTAGAAGCGGCTCTTAATGAAATGGAAACGGTTCTAAGAGAGGGATACGGTATGAAAATTAACAAAACTAAAACTAAAGTTCTAGTTTGCAAAGGTGGGGAAAATAAATCAAAAACAAGAATACAAGTATTTAACACGAACTTACAAGAGGTTAAGGATTTCTGCTACCTAGGAAGCCAAATAACGCAAGATGGGAAAAGCACAAAGATATAAAACAAAGATTAGCACAAGGTCGTGCTACATTTAACAAGAAAGCAACTATTGTGCTCAAAGACCACAAACATAGAAACAAGGAAAAGATTGCTTAAAACATATGTGTGGAGCACAGCACTGTACGGCTGTGAAGCCTGGACAGTAGGAGAAGCAGACAAGAAAAAGGTAGAAGCCTTTGAAATGTGGTGTTACAGGCGTATGATGAAGATATCATGGACAGACAAAGTTAAGAACGAAGAGGTACTAAAAATGGTAGGATAAGAAAGAAATATGTGGAAAACGGTAAAAAATAGGAGAGATAGGATGATAGGCCACATACTACGGCATGAGGGAATAGTGCGGAATATTTTAGAAGCAGAGATAGGAAAAAAGAGAAGAAGAGGCAGACCTAGATTAGACTACTGCACACAGATAGTAAAAGATGTAGGCTGTAGAGGTTTCAAGGAGATGTGTAGGCTAGCCCAGAATAGAAATCAATGGAGGTACGCATCCAACCAATCCCAAGATGGATAAACTAATGACGAAAAGATAACTGTGCGTAAACATGATGATTATTATAAGTAACTACAAGAATTGGTTGGGCAATATTCTCGAATAATGTTAAGTGTGTGAAAGGATTTACTAGAAAACCATTATTTCGGCAAATGTCTAAGTGTGGGGGATCTTGGTAGCCACAGGTTGCTTAACCTCCTTCACTGAATCTCGGTAAAATAGGGTATAAAATTAGAAAACAATAGAAAGGGAACGAGCTGAATACACATACTCCCTGAAAAGAAGAAAAGAAGAAAAAGAAGAAAACCACCAAAAACGCAAATTCAAAGAAGCTGCCTATATAACCCTACATAAAAATAACTGCGTTGCAAACGAATCCGTGACTTTCAGTAAACAATGGATTCCATTACTAAAAGAAATAACAAATGAAAATCAAATGCCCACAATATCTAGGTAGCATTGCAAGTTTTTCCGGGGTTTTCCTTGCAATATTAACATAAAATACAGCCTACATACATGATTTCTAATTATACATAAAATAACTAATTACATAAAAATAAGCATATTAACAATCCTTGTAAAACAGCATTGGTATCTGACATGTATAAATCCACAATAAGGTTACCTCAAAACCATATACAATCTCCGTTGAACAGTATTGGTATCTGACAAGTGTAAACCCGCCATAGGGTCGCCTCAGATCCATATACAATCTTCATAGAACAACATTGGTATCTGACAAGTGTAAACCCGCCATAGGGTCGCCTCAGATCCATATACAATCTTCTTAGAACAACATTGGTATCTGACAAGTGTAAACCCGCCATAGGGTCGCCTCAGATCCATATACAATCTTCATAGAACAACATTGGTATCTGACAAGTGTAAACCCGCCATAGAGTCGCCTCAGAACCATGTTAAAATCTACCAAAGAGGTAACTTAAATCATAATGAATTTTCCCCCTCAAAATAAATATAAAAAAACGACTACTTAAGCCTTTCAATAATGCAATCGCACACTTCTTTAATAACCATCCTCTCAATTGTATAAATAGAAACATGTTAAAAATGTTGGCTGAAATGCAGACACAAAACGGTAGCAGTCTTTTGAAATGCTCCAGATGTATGAGGACGATAGCATGGACAGACAAAGATAATAACAAATAAGTTACAGAAATAGTATGGGAACAAGGATATCTGGGGAAAAAGAGAAATAGTAGGGCGGAATACGTTCTAAGGCATTTTTGGGGAATAGTAGGTGATATATTACAAGCAGAGATAGGAAAAAAGAGGTAGATGTAGACCTAGATCAGACAGTTATAGATGCAAACTGTGCATATTTCAGGGAAATCTGTAGGTTAGTTCAGAATAGGGAACAATATTGGTACGCGTCTAACCAGTTCTAGGACTGAAGACCTAATGATGATGAAAAAAATTCATATAGAAAACAAATGTCTTATAACTGAAAATCTGACCTGGTTTTATCTTTTTCACATCGACGCTTCCAATAAAAATGATCTTCCCCAATTCTGGATTCCATTCAAATTATTACACTATGGATCACCATCATTAAATTATATACCCCAATTTATCTCAATTCTTCAAACTTAGACTTATCATTCTTGCACCAGACTTAAAATTGTAGTTTGTTTCACCCCTGTACTTCAAGATTGTATTATTCTTCTTTTCTCCTTGACATTTAAATTGTATTATTATATTTTTTTCTTAACATCAGAATTCTAGTCTATTTCCCTCAGACCTCGAAACCCTATTATTTTTATGTCATAGTTTACAATAAATTCATTAAAAACGTACTTACGTTTAAACGGTAATTATAATCTTCATATTAGCACTCATATTATTTTTCACTTTTATACTTATTACGTATCACTTTGTTTAATGGCAATGCACTTCGGCCTTCATTGAGTTCAAAACTGACTTTCCTATCAAGGTGCTTGATAATATAATCTCGAACTCCCTCTCCATCCGTGGGTTTGGTCTAGAACTCGTCGCTTGTCTCTGACCAATCAAATAATTACATATTGAGCAGTTTCTGATGCAATGCTCTGCGTTTCCTCATAATCACCACCTGCCCACATCTGTCTATCATATCACCATGCTGTATTTTGATAGATTGCTTGCTTTTCTATAAACAACTGATGCAACCCGATTTTTAATTTCCATGTTTACATGCGATTCACGCAATTTTTAATCATTTCTCTTATCAAATGATTAGATCTTTGTATGCATTTATATTAACTACCTGAAACTCTATTTCTATATCCGTATTAATTTAATCGTCTGGAACTCTTTTTCTTAATGCGTGTCTAATTACACTTTATCATTTATTACGCGTGCTTCCACTGAAAAATATCCTTATTTGTTTTACCTACATTAACTAAACTTTATCTACAGGGTATTTAATATTTACTATCTACTTTATACATGTGTTTCTCATTCCTACGACAACCATGCGTCTTCCTATGTTTACCTGCGTCGCCCAAAACTATCTCTACTCTATATACAGGGTGTTGACTACTTACCATCTACAAACTATGTCTATTTCTTAATTATTTCCTTAAATAAGTGTGGTTTTCTGCTGCCTATTCTAATTATTCATCTCCGAACGACCTTTACTATGACGTGCACCCTTAAGCAACCCCTTATCACAGCAATATATATATATATATATATATATTACTCATATTTAGACCAGGGTAGAAAATTAAATAATCACATCAAATAATTTTAATCACCGTGTATAAGGAATTTCATTAAATAATACGCTTTATTAAAACCTTGAAGCATAAATAAACTTGGTCGTTTCAGTAAAAATAAGAAATTTAAATTATTTATAAGACGCTTTATATCAAAAGAAGCAGTATTGAAAAGCTCCGCGTGTAATGTAATTATTCCTAAGAAATAAACAAATGGAAATTACGTGCAAAATTTATCTTAATTAACTCATTTTAAGTAACCGGTAGTAAAACAAAGTGTACATATAATAATTAATATTTAAGTTGTATTCGCTAAAAGGAAAGGATAGAAATCAATTTAATTGGAGTTAATTAAACCGTTAATAACATAATACCTATAGAAACTTGTAAAACCCAAGATTAAAATACCACGGAATAAGGCTCTGAGAATTAATAGTATGTTTAAACACCTGGGTTTATTTAAAAAGCTCATTCGGCGTAAAGTTTGCAGATAATTAATGTTTACAAAGAATCTTGGAGAAACCTGGGCTTAATATTCACGAGAATGTGCGATACGGGTTTATTAAACCCAGATAACAGTCCGCGTGGACTGAAATAATCGATAATGAAGAGTGTCAAGTTGCACCAATACGAACAGGTTAGAGAAGGAAAGAGAAAATGCGTCAAGCAAAGACACATATTTTAAAAGGCGGGATTTAAACAACGTCATGGGGTCACAATTGGTTAAAAATAGGATGCAAATATCAGAAGTAGAACAACAATTTCTGTACAAAATCAATTAGTTTTTCTCGGACATGCTTGCGTACCGTGTAGAAATTTTCTGAGATTTAAATGGGGCGAGTGAAAATTCGTAAAAATCGACGTGCGGGCGACAGACTGGGAACAGAGCATGAGAAATTCTAGAAACTGGCCGTTTTAGGGAACAGACCGATAGACAGGCTTTTTGCTATATATACCGAGATGAAGATAAACAAGCTCTCTTAGACTCTTAGACTTTTGACGATTCGATGCGTTAAAAGCTCGTACATACGCGACTTGATTGAAGATGTTAAACCGTGCAGTTTAGTTTGATTAAATAATTTAAAGTTTGCTAGTATATTTAGTGATTCAAAATAGCTTGTTATTTACGTGCTAACATGAATGTACTTCAGTGCACTTAGATACAAGGTAATAAAATTTAGTTTCACTGTACCAATTAGCAAAATTTACAACGACGAATGTATACACAAAAGTAGGCAGTTTTGGCGTATATTGGTGACAGAAGCATGACTGTCTTTGCTATTTTTCGGGGTGTTAATAATTAAATGGTTCAAATACGTGTCTGGATCCATGAAACAAGGGTCAGATAAACACAGATGAGTTCCGGAAAGGCCCAGAAACGACTTTGAATGGATGGTGATGGAGAAAATTTAAAAGCGTAGAGAATCAGAAGCCGTAAATATAATCCTGTTGAATGGTGTGATTAACTAAAAGAAACGATACTTTGAAGCTACGAGGACAGTAACCTTCAGGTAAATTATACTATTTTGTTTGACATTTTGTGTGTATTGAATGACTTTATAATTGATTTACTTTAAATGGACATTAGTGAAATTGTTCTAACCATAAAAGTTTAATTTTAAGATGAAATTTGCTTGTTTAAGTAAAAGGGTATTTTGGTTTTGATGTTTGGGAATATGATGAAAATTTGGGTATGTCTTTGAGCTCAATTAGACAAACCGGGTTAATTAACGTAAAGGCGTGGTAGATGCTCCCTTTATACTCAGACTCCGGTCTGCTTATATTGTTATATTAATTAGTAGGCATCCAACAAGGACTTTAATTCTGGATGCACGTTAAAGTGATAATAAAATTAATTTTGAAATTCTTTTTAAAACTGAATTTTATGCTGAAATTTAATTTGAAAATTTAATGTATTCTGAATATTGATGTAAATAGAGTTAACGTTGATGTTTGTGGTAGGAATGTGTTTTTTTATGTATGAGGATGAAAGCTATCTAGAGGAGCAGCCGAGGCGATTAACAGAAGAAAATCAACGGACCAGGTGATTCAAGAGGTTTCACAGCAATATATATATATATAGATATGATAACGCCGTACTCCGTGTAATGACGTTTTTACTTAACTCCACCGCTCTGTGTTCTCAAACCAAATTTAATCTTACTAATTTTACTATTCTGCCACGGCTAGCCCTCTTTAATCTACACAGAGTGCACAACGTTACGATGATCAATTTTTCTCTTCTCCACCCCTTTATAAGTACCTATTTGTTTGAATTGATAAAATGAAGTCAATTAGTTTCATATAATAAAAAGAAATATTATTTACAATTTTTGAAAAATATTTAAATACACCCTTCAATCAATCAATATCATATGTATCATTTATCTCAAAATTTAGATGCTTTGAATTCAATCTAAGGTTACCAAAAACTACCCTTTTTCTTTACCAAGGAAATTTGGAACGTTCTAGACCCCTTCATAATACATTACGTAACTTTAACGTATGCAATGTTTGTTGTTGACTTCATCGCAAATTTATATAAATTGAATAAATTCAGAATTGAAATTTAAATAGAGAAATATCTTAAAGTTAAATAGATCTGACCTGCTACACGTTGTTTGGGTTGTGGATCAACACCCCCCTTTGTTGTCCTCATTCGTTGAACCAGTGTTTGAGTACAGTCACCCCTCGTTTACCAAAAATTACTTCGTGCTTCTTTATTTCATATGCTTTGAATCTCGCAACACAAAATTGTACCAGAATTGTTCCAAAATATAATTGTCGACGCTGATTTGAAATATTATATTGACTCAGATTTGAATTATTATTGTCGACACATACTTGAAATATTATTATTGATGCAATTTAAATTATCCACAAATTTAAAATATTCAGAAATGTACCACACATTCGAAATGTTATATCACAGATTCGAAATGTTATATCTATCCAAATTTGAATTATTGTCATCAACACATTCACAAATTCAAAGCCCTATTATTATAAATATTCAGTTTAAATAAATTACCACAAATTCTACTCACGTTAAACGGCAAAAGAAGACTTTGTAATCGTTGCACTTTATCACTGTAGCATACACTTGATGCTCTATTAAATATTAAACTACGCGTGACTTTCTGGTTAACAGTGACGCAGTTTCGCTCTGCATGAGTTGTGAACTGACTTGTGTTATCATTGCTCTGTGTTATATAGGCTGTTTCCACTTACATGTGGGCTGGGTTTTCAAGCAGTGTTGCAGATGTCTCAACCAACCAGGTCTTTAATATTCCCTGCATTTCGAAGTTGCTTCTGATGTAATTTCTTCGGTTTTCCGTGTAATATCTATTTGCTATAGATACCTTGTTATCTTTGCCAGACGTTTTATATGGATATCTCCTTTTTGGATAAATGAACAAAATAAAAGGTGTAATTTTAATGCTGTTTTTGTTTATCTATTTTTATGCGTGTTTGAAACTGCGTTCTCTTATCAAAAATTTTTATTATTTCAGCGTAATTGCATGAAGTTTTCTTAGGTTTTACTTCTTATCTTCGTATTTGTTTTATAACTAATTAGAACACTTCTCAACGCGTGTTTAATTACATGTACTATCATTTCTTCTGGATACGCGTTCTATTGTTGAAAGGTATGCTTACTGGCATTACTTAAAATTAATAACGGTCTATATACAGAGTGTTAAATACTTGCTATTTACATAATGTATGAATTACCTATTTTTCTGCTAAATACGCGTTCTATTGTGGTAAGATATGCTTACTTGCACCGTTTAAAACTAATTATGGTCTATATACAGGGTGTTAAATGCTTGCTATTTACATATTGTATGAATTACTTAATTTTCTGCTAAATAAATGCAGTTTTCTGCCTCCTATTGCAATTTATGGTTACTACATGACCCTTGCTACTCAATACACCATTAAACAACCCCTTATCACTGCAATATATATATATATATATATATATATATTGTTGTGATCGTGTAGCCATACCCCTATGCGCCCTTTTGTGAATTAAAAAGGTAATAATTTTTAATCTGTCAATTTTTAATTTTTAATGTATAATTTTAATTGCGTCGGCTAGCTTGGTTTTTGAATTCCGTACGGAGCTTGCGACAATACGACAAACAAAAAATTTAAATCTACCTTTTACCTCACCTGTTTTAATCTTTAAAACAAAACACCATTAATCACAAATTATTGTAATGTTCTCAAAAATATTTACAACGTATGAAAAGGTTAAAATTCTTTGACTAGAATTTTCTTCTAATAATTGAATAAAAATTTTAATAATTATGATTCCCAAAGATGATCAAAAATCAGCAAAATTACTATTGTTATTAATTATTTACTGAAACCTGATGAACGTTCATTTAACCTCTTTTACTATTTACGTAATTTACAACGTATACTAAAAAAAAAACAAACCTTGCGGACCCCTCACGTAAATTATCATGAAAGCAATTTTAAAGGATTTAAATTAGTAATATTCAAGTAAATGTTAAATTTTAAAATGATTCATTTTAGCAATGTACAATGAAATATCTACAAATAAAATAATAAAGTAATAAACATTCAGATTGGATAAGCTGTTGTTTTTCAGCTTGAATCAGTCTCTGGTCCAACCGTTTTCGGTATTGTGTGCATCCTTCATAGCATCGCCTTAAACACACTAGCGTCCTCCATTAAACTCCTTGACCATTTATCATTGAAGTAAATGCTTGTTGCATTTCCTCATTTATTCGAGTTATAATTATTTATATTCGATTCAGCATGTTAAACTTGTTCCCGTATTTATGTAGACTTGATTCCAGTAATTATTTAAACTTGTCTCCAGTGATTATTTAGATTTGTCTCCAAAATTATTTAAACTTGTTTCCAGTGATTATTTAAATTTATCTCACGTAATTGTTTAGGGTTCTTTTTATTAAGGTTAATATTAGAATTTAAATTAAAACAACTTTTAGTTACTTACGTTTTTTATTTAAGGATAAAACGACAAACCTATCAATTTTCCATTTTCAGTGGTATTATTTTACACTTCACAATTAATCACTTTACGTGGATATTTTTGTTTTCAGAGAAGTGAACTATGATTTACTTCATGACGAAAGATTTGTTTACAAATTCGGTCATATTTAAATGCACCGTCTATCGATTGACAAGTGCAAAGTTCGTTGTTTGTGTATAAACTTTTATACCAAGTTTTCGGATATCCCATGGTATTATTATTGTATATTAACATCAACGCTTTACTCTTGTCACGTACTATTTCGAGTTAATAGCGTTGATTCGCTTGGATTTTTATACTTCTAGATAAGTAAACCATTGTTTGTTCAAATAAATTTGGTAAACGTTGATTTCAATTACCATGCCTTGTTTGTTTCCAATAAATCAGGTGCCGATTTTATTTTTCCAGTCACGTAGACTTAATTCAATGTATGCCTTAAATAATATGCGTTTGTGATCTTACGCATTTTTAAATCTACTTGTTTTAATTAGGATTCTTGTCGTAATAATGTTGGGTTATCCATGCGTGTTGCATTTCAGCTTGCATTTATGTTGTCTAACGACTTGTGGATTTCTTTTATTCAAATAAACCTTTAAAATACTTTTCATTAACTGAATTAATTATGATTATTATTTATATACAGGGCGTTGTGATTTACTTTCCAGTCTAATTGTCGTATTTCTTGTTTTCTTCAGAAAACTGTGTCGTTTTCTGAGCCCTTATGTATTTTATGTCGAGTGCGCTATACTATTGGTCCTCACTACCCCTAAATGACCATATTAACACAGCAATATATATATATATATATATATATATATATATATATATATATGTTGTTTGCCTTGTGTAATGTGTGTTGCATAACTTTGGACATTAAAGTTATTTATTCTGTAATCTGTATTAGCGGGTAAGTAGTTGCTTTTGAATTTGTAATTTAAGTTTGTGTGCTACAGGATGTGATTGTAACGTTACGGGGGTGTAAACCCAACCTCAGGTAACAAGAATCCGTCAAAAGCTGTGCTTACACCGAAGAAACAGCTAACAACTAGGAAATGAGTTTACTAATTATAATAATCACTACAAAGGGTGGAAAAATACTATTTATAAAGGGAGAATTAGAATCAAACAAATGAAGTTTTCAGTTTTAGTACTTCGATACAATCTCATTTTGGAGAACTTCATAAAAACGCTATAAACCTCACAGTTGATGTATTGTGACACTGGGTTTTACAATTTACATAAACGAATAAAACAATTTTCTCGTAAGTTATAAAACCATATTTTATTGTGAATCTTTTGAACATCAAAGCCCTTACTTTGTGTTTTCGGCGTAATCTAAGAGTGACAAGATTAGCCCTGATATCAGAAACCCCTATTACTTTTTAAAATGAAAATTGCAGCATAACCATTAATTATATTTTTAGTCGCAGCAGTGACAGGGTGTGATATAACAAGATTAAAACGTCAAATATTAAAAATCTTTTGTATATCTAAGAGAAGGTGTAGTCACGAACTTTCTTTGTCCAATTATGGTTTCTGTAACGAGAAGTATATGCGTATTTGTTAACAGACGATTCCAGTTCTTGCCGGTAGAGCAAGCACAATTGGATTGCAGTCAGCAACTTAGTACAAAACGGCGAGGAAATTCTCGTAGGCTTGTATAATAGATATGATATGATAAAAGTTTGAAAGACTGTTTCGTTAAATTGTTTGAGAAATGTAGTGAAGAAAAATTGAATAATTAATTTGACACTTGTGCACCTTTAATTAAAAATATGGTCAAGCCTTTAAGTTTAGAATTCTGCAAATTTTCATAAAAAAAACCGGGATCATAACGCAAACAATTGGGTTTGTTTTGGTTTACTGGTTAACACCAAATAAATTCTATGGTTTCTAGATATGAACCCTTAAACTAATATCAATTTGATAAAGAACATTAGAAATTAACCACTAACCTTTTAATTATTAAAATAGAAGGAATATCATTCCTAGACTCAAATTAAGAAGTGGCAGAAACTTGTAATGATCATTGCATAAAGTTAATGTCATGTATTAGAAAATCTTCTGGGTTAATTTTTAATAACCTCATATAGAAAACATGAGTAGGGTAATATGGGAGCGTCTGCCCCTACCGTCACTGCACTCCCCAACACCACTAACGTCACAGCTGTCACTCTGAGAACTGCTACAGTTGTTACTTAATTAACAAAAATCTTCGCGTACTGATTCTCAATCGGTTTATGTAGTATGCATTCCTCACGTCATTCAAATACTAAACAATCCGTTTGGTTTGATTACCGCGGTTGATAAAACTTTTCAGAACATTGAGGCTCGGATTAATTACGACATTATCCTATAAAATTGCTGTCATCTTTTGATTTATTACATCATTATGTCTTGCTATATTACCTAATGGACGTAGTTTAAGGAATAATCTTAAACGCTTATCAGTGATTTTGATTAATAGCTGTTATTGCGCGTTTAACATTCGATATCCTTTGAATGATGTGTTGCTAAACGCCTTATCTCGCATTGTAATCCCCCTAGTTGGAATGTCCATTCATATTATTTGTTATCTGGAAGATAATTTTCTGTCACTTACTCATATTTACGATTGTGATGTAACTTGGTTTATTGGTTATTTGGCAACTTGTGAATGAATCTTGATCTTTCTCGAAAACGCGATGCAGTTATCAATTAAAAATACACCATTGCTTTTTCTGCATAATATGGAACAAAATTTAGTTTTTTTATGAAATAACTGAACGTGTTTTAAATAATGTTTAAAGTGGAGAACTTTCAGAAGCACGGAACGCATTTCAAATGGTATCAAATACTTTTTAATTAGGAAGATTTTCACCGATTTTTACTTACGTACTATGCACTATTTATAGCTATTATATTATACAATATAAATTATGTATATTATGTCACGGGTTTTCTCACTCAGAATAATATACAGTTCCTAATCACGAATTTATGAGTTTTGAGAAAAAATGCTTTATCTTTCTTGGGCTTTGGAGTGTTGTATGTACACGGTATGGTACTCAATGACCTATACACAACCCTTTATCACATCAATATATATAAATATATTGATGTGATAATGAGGTCACGAAAGGTTATTGAGTGCCAAATTCTTTGAAAAGACTCACGCAAGGAGAAGAAAAACGGAGAAAGGTAAAATTTCCCTAAATTTAATTTTTTACCCCGTATAAACATAAGTGTATCATTGCATCAGACGAGTGACTGATGCTTCGAAATAGGACTTATAAGAATCTAGACTTCTAACGTATTTAGAATTTAGTATATAAGACAAAAGTAATCACGGAGAGGTCATTCATTTCTTCGACACCGAGCATGTAAATTTTGAGTAATTTACAATTGATTCTTTTTACGACATGCAAAATATAAGTTTTGAGTAATTTGTTATTCATTCAACATTGGTAATATATTCTGTTGGCGTGCCACAGGTAACATAGAAGTTATGAGGCCTAATTATTTGAAAAAGTAACAAATATTTATCACATTAATGTAAATAATCTTGGTCCAAGATCAACAGCTTATTTTAATCGGTTAAAAAGTAAATGCACTTTGCGAATTGGTAGTTCTACGTCAAGATTGATTGTAAATGGAGATTTGAAGTGGAAGCGGAAGTATTTCCGTTAATTACAGTGGAAGGGATATTTTTATAAGTGCTATTTGACGATTCCACCTGCAAGTATAATTTTTTGTTTGTAAATTAAGCCCGAATAGGTTTTTATTTCATAAAAAATATTTTTCATGAAATAACTTATTTCAGCAATATTTAGGTCAGAGCTCGTAGCATTTTAACCTTTAAAAAAGTTTCTGTCTAGCTTAGTAGGCCAACTACACTGTCAAACGGGATAACACATGAATTATCCCGAGAACCTCACAAAAAATTTTTGTGAATTACATATGAAATGTTTGGGTTCTGTACTTCCTAACAAGAATTAGAAGAAGTTTATTCTAATGTGTGAGTAGTCATTAGGTAAATTTTCTGTCTAAGTTTAAGCCGTACATTGCTTTTATAAGCGTCGTTTATATCTATCTTTTCATGCACGAGATCCTTTAGATAATGTGTATAAAAGAAAGATATTTTTGAGTGCATAAAACATTGTTCATAGATGTTTCGAAATTTCAGTGTTTCATTTCCTTTTGATAAAATTCACAACATATTACCCGCCGAGCCAACCAGTCAAGGAAAATAGCACGGTAAGATAAATATATACATATATATATATATATATATATATATATATATATATATTGTAGTGGTTTTAAAAGGTTAAATTTAACTATAAACAAAGTAATTTGAAACACCCTGTATAGAGGAAACAACCAGAGTTTATGTGCAAAATTTATTTCATTTAGTTCAGTTTAAAGTAACAAGTATTAACAAAAATTTACAATTATTGAATAAAATTTAGTTAGGTTCGTAAAGAAAATAAATTTTAGAAGCCAATGCAATTTATTTATTAATTTAATGGAGTTTAATCGAATGGGTAATTACGCATAAAAGCATGAAAAATTGATAATACCAAGGTGAAACGCTTTGCTAACACATACGCAGCCGTTGAATATAAAATACCTTGAAAAGCCAACTCTTAGGAATGTTGGGTTAAAACGTCGGTTAAATTGAACACCTGCATGTTTTCGAAGTGTCAGGTTCCCCTTATTTTTAAAGATAACAAGCAAGTTTCAAAGAATATTGGTTAAACGACAGTCGCAAAGCACGTATCAGTTCACATGGAGTAAATTTGAAACGCGGACAGTAATATCGATTTCTGCCACTCAAACAAGGTTAGAAGAAAACATATAATATGCATAAGAAAGGGACAGCGTTAATATAGGCGGTGTTGTTAAGACGTCAACGGTCATACTATTGGTCGATATAGTTAGTTCCAGAACAGACAAACATGAGAATATTTGAAGTCGGGTTTATTGGAAAATATCGTAAAGACGTGCTAAATTTCGGGGATTGCAAAAACGGTTGAACCAAAATTTGAGGAAGTGTTATTTTAAAGTAGATTTTTCACGGGAAGAGCGGCCTAGAGGTGGCATTCAGAATCATATAAATACTCGAAAAGAATTAGCATCGCTCTTTCTATTAACTTCGATATCTTAGTATTTTTACTGCTTCAGAATACGAGTTCGTAAGTATACATATTTTTAAATTAAATAGTACAGTGTTGGCCTCATAATTTGATACGTGAATAAGTGACGAGTCTAAAATTTAATAGAGATGCAACATTTATCTTAAACAAGCTCGTGAAGTGACGTGACGTAACGTAAATTTAAATTAATATTAAACTAAAGTACGCAATTACGAAAGAAGTGTAATTAATTTGGATTTGAATTTGGATGTACCGTGAAGGCAGAGCTAACAGCACAACCTAAATGGGGTTCATCTACAAATAGCTAGAAGTCGCCAGCAGAGCAGAGTGAAACAACTTAACGGCATCGTCAACGGAGTAGAGATCTTCAAGAAATTCCAGGTAACGCTTTAAAATTGTCGTTGTTATAAACTATGAAACTATGAAAATTGTGTGACGTGTGAGAGTGAATTTGAAGGTATTGAGCATTATTTTGCGTATTGAAAATAATACGTATAACTAACTTTATTATCGTATTTAAATAGAAATCTAAAGGTGTATATAAAGCTTATTAACGTTCCATCAGGTATGTTAAAATTTTTATTGTTACGAATACATCGGTCTTTTTGTTTGTTGTAAGAGTATCCGAAGTACAAAAGCATACATTATTCATAAATAACTGGGTTATTATGAGCTCACCATACTCCAGAGTAAACTAATTTAAAATAAATTATAAACAAAGAAAGAAAATAAGATATTATTCAGGGCCCATTTACTCCGGGTATATTCAATGTGTTTGATATTTTTAATTAAAATCCAGGACAATACAAAAATAGGATTTATTGAGGTGTAACTTGATCTCTGAATAGTGGATTGAAGTGAATTTTATTGGTAATTAGTGACAAAATAAATATTGTATGATGGTTGTATTATTTTGTGGTTTTATTGAGCGTGAACGGTACAGAGTATAATAGTGAATCTAGGTATCCAAGAGGAGGCCCAACTGAGCTAGCCTGGGAACTGAAGAAGAATTAAGGTGATGAAGAGAGGAATCTGGGTAAGAGATTATTTTATTGTGAAATTTATGACGATTTATTTTCGAAGCTAGAAAATAAATAAAATTTTCGAATGTTTTTGAAAAAGTACTGCGCAAGAGCGAGGTCCACGGCAATTTATGACGGCCCAACGTTGGGGCTCGAATGTTTTTTTTTACTCTGGCGAGGCTTTTATCAGACAAACGCGGCAATATATATATATATATATATATATATATATATATATATATATATTGCTATGACAAGCGTCACAAAAAGTATACTGTGACAAGCTCCGCGTTGGAGCGTCACTAAAAGAGTGCTGATACACATACAACAAATTGTAAAGTTTAAAACTGTTAACTTATCTTGCTTTCTAACTTTACATTGTCTGATTAGCTCAATGGAATTGATGGAGTTTGCAAAATGAAGTGAAACAGCAATATCACGAATCATCTATACAGTCTAAAATATTTTCTTTCATACAAAAAAAATATAGAACATTCACAGCATAATATTTTTCAGGCATACAATTATCCCTAACAAGTACCTTTTACTGAATTATCAAAATGTTCCTTACCCTATTTAGGTTTAAATTTAAAGAACTACATTTCTTCTCTTATGGATAGTATATCTGGCTTTGATTCCCACGCTTGTAAGGTTTCAGCTACGAGGGCATCTTGTCGACGCGTTACGCTTTAATTGGGGCTCATAAGGACAGGAGTAGCAAAGTTGTAATATTTAATACAAACACCTTATGGGAAGTACAACATCACCTAGCTTATAATTTGTGTTTTCGTGTCGTTTTACCTGACATCGCAGGTTCTGATGGGCCCCAATTAGGACAAAACGCGCCGACAGGATGCCTCGTGGCTGAATTTGAGTCACTTGCCAATAATTTCTTTTCACTTTGTATTAATTTAAGACTCATTAAACCTACTTTTCTTTTAAATTAAAACTTTTGGCTATGGAAAAAGGCAGTTGAGCCGGATCTTCTCCATGTCGACTGTTGTTAAAACTTGCGATGTCAGGTGAAACGACACGAAGACACAAATTGTGAGCTAGGTGATGCTGTACTCCCTCAATGTGTCTGTATTAAATATTACAACTTTGTTACTCCTTTTCTGATGAGTCCCAATTAAGGCGAAACGCGTCGACAGGATGCCCTCGTGGCTAAATTTGAGACACTTGGCAATAATTCCTTTTTACCGATAATGTGCGATAATTAGTTAATCTTCGAATCAACTAGGTAATCTGCAGATTACCTGAACAGATACCTTAGAGTGCAAAACCGCTGCCTTGTTTCCACATTACCTAAACAATCTGTAGATTACCTAGGTAGTCTATAGATTACCCGCCGATCTCTGGTTAATGTGCAAAAATATCATAAAGTATACAATAGTGGTTCAGATAGAGTGAGGCCCACCACCGCTATAATAATAATGGGAATATTTTCTTGGACAACACGGCGTGGTTAAAGAAAACAGAAATATTCTACATTTGATATTTATTTATTGAAGCACAATTTTAGACAGTTGGTCATAACAAACATCTGAAAAAGAATTACCTTCAAATTGACGTAACATTGTAGTGTACTGTATTAATGCCATTTATATCCATAAGCACTGACAACACTTCTAGTTACAAAGTATGTGGTATCTAATTGCAACATACGTACGGCAGATTGATTTGTAACATATCGGAACATCAAATAGAATGAGAAAAAAATGTTACATAATTATTTAGGTAAAATTTTTTAGAAAGCTAATTACAATAAAGTTTAAAACCCTAAAACAGAAATTATTTATTTGTACAATCTAAGGACAGGTGACACTTTGAATTACACAGTAGTTTGTTATTACGACATACGCACTTCTTTGTAGCTCATTTAGTTTTACACCCACACTTCTTAAAACCTTGACCAGAATCATGAAACTGGCTAGTTGCAGTAGTGCGCAAAAACACTTCGACGTTAGAAACGTCATCTTTTGAAATTAATTGTTCTTTACAAACACTGAATTGGGATCTAGTGTACAACTGTTTTAGATCACCTAGTGCCAAGTTTGTAGAATCCGTCGTTTGTTTTACTAAGAACTACAGCTAGAAGTGAACGGGCATCAGTTTTTGCTCGTTCCACAGCTGGAACCTTTACTCTTTCTGTGTCACCGTCCTTAGCAGCTACGTGATTGGTGTCAGACACTGTTAGTATTTTTTCGCTTGTATTTCTAAGCCTTCTTTGGCTTTTACTCGTTGTATGTTTTGTTCAAGATGATTTTTACAGATTCTGCAGAGTAAGTTCTTGCTTAAATCTTCTTCCAAGCCATCGGTTTCACCACATCGGCATGCAGAGACATGTTACATTTATAGCAACTATGTACGCCTGATGTTATTTTGGAGCAAACATTGCAAAGTAAAGTTTCATCTGCCGCTGAATGGTCTTGAGGGGGGTCAGTTCTATCTCCTTCCTGCATCTGTGATCTAGGGATGCAGGTGGATGTAGTGTCAAAGCGCTCTGTTGCTGCCACTTGTTGTGTAGCACTGAGTTCCTCTAGATCCTCTTCACTTTACACCGTGTGAAGTACATTTTGGGGTATGAATGATGAAGGCGGCTCCGTGGCGTAGTTTGTCACGGAAAATTTCAGTCAAGTTAACGGCCACTAGAAAAGTGCTTAGTTAGCGGCTTTTGGGTTGGGGGTAGTGACAACTTTAGCTCCGCTTAGTCAGAGTGAGACTCTAATTCAGGGTATATCAAAAAATGTATTGCACAGATTATATTAATAAAGGGTAGTATTGAATCAGTGCATGGACAGGGAATGCCAAGGCGCCAGGAACTGATAAAAATAGAGGAGCGTATGAAATCTAAAGTCCTAATTCCAACAGATTTTGAAGGAACCCCTATCCAGATCATAAATATAAAACACGCAACTTCACAAAATAACTATCTTTAATATCGCATCGGAACACAAAATGATTAATGACAAAAATTTTAAATACCAGTTGAATTTCGATATTACCTCAATTATAATTAACAAAAGCATAGAAAATGCAAAATTTGTAAATATTATCATAAGTAACCTCGTACGAGGGCATATCAGGGAAAAATAACTTTTAATTTCCCACTCACTTTAATGTTACTAATTCCTCACGTACTCATATACCCTTGGCCAAGAAAGCATGTAGTAGTACGTAAAATGCACCATAAATTAAGTGCTCGGTGTTCTGACCTCAGTTTCAAATAAGCACCTCGTGGGAGCAATCTCTAACAATAGTGTAAATATTAGATACCTTAACGTACTGTTGAAATATTTCACTAATAATCTTAATAAATCACCCTACGCAGTAAAGAGGGTGCCGAGAAATATACTAAAACTTGTTTTAAATATTAAATTTTGTACATCAGTATTACTAAATTTTGAATGAAGTAGATGCACTTCTTATGAACAGCAATAGCTCAAATTATTAATATTAAGTACTAGTAATAGAAAATAATAAAACCACAATAGCACAAAATAAGCACAAACACTAACGAATAATAATACATGGAATACTCTTACTCAATGATTAGCTTCTGCACGTAGTTATTTCACATCAAAGGTCTTCGAAGTCCTAGGCTGCTGGAATGGTAACCCAGAGTAACGACAGCTGATCGGTAACACTAACAAGTGAGAAGTAATAAAGTTGGTAGTACAACAACGTTCTTGAGATAAAGGAGGCAGGAGTATAAACTGAATGAAGAGCATACGCATAACAAGTACAATGAGAAAACGTACGAAGGAAAACTAAAAACCCACGTAAGTAGGTCAATTCAATGTGCACTAACTGATTTAGAGATAACAGGACGTTACAATATTGAGATTTCAATAACGAACATCTGCACCAATTATTAACGATGATGATGAATTTAAATCCACTACAAGTAAAAATAGAAGCTTGCAAAAGGCATTCTAGAACCATAAAACCAAAATTGCCAAACTCCAATATTAATTTGTCGGTTCTGCCTAAATCCGTAATCAATACGATGATATTCGCAAAAATCCAACCTTCGCCGACAACGATCGAAATAACAATGCCACTTATTCACAAGGACAAGAGTAAAGTACCGCTTATTATCATATTTGTAATTTTAAATGCAGATAAATAACATAAATTTGAGTACACGGCAATAACAGGTAATTATGAAGGTTAATACAAAACGAAGCGTAAAGGTAACAACGGTGTAGATGGCAGGACAATGCTATCAATAGACAATTGAATTTAGAAATATTATATAAATAGAATGCTGACACAGAACTGTCAACTGGAAGGTTACAAGTTGGTAAGTGTGTGACTACTACGCCCAAGGTCCCGGGTTCGAATCCCGACACGGTCCGCTTAAAAAATGTTAGGCGAGCATTTTTTAAAAAATACACCCTCGTTCGGATGAGAGGTAAAATGGAGGTCCCGTGTGTGAGTGTTGTCACACACGTTAACGATCCCTACCTTGCTTGGAAGAGCAAGTGTTCTGCAAAATTCCAAATTTTACAAGTAAAAAAAATTCGCCTCCAGACCAATATAGTACCTTCGAGTGGAGCATTGGAAAATCACATGTAAGGTATGAATGATGAGAGTTGGCCAACTTTAGCAGGGTAGTCAAATTCCAGAATGGTAAGCCCGATTTTTCATAAATTGTACAAATTTTATTCGCTCACTCCTCTTATCAGTCTTGTTGTCAGTCATCCAGGTAGGTATCATATTCTCGATATCTGGGTTTGCTCGTTCGACACTACCTTCGTTTTGGCTATGTCTCGGCTTGCCATGAATTATTTTTAGTTCTGGCCACATATCCTTTGGACATTCCAATACCTGATTGCAAAACTCGCGACCTTTGTAAGATTGTAAAATAAATGGAGTCCTCAGGAGAAGAAAAATGTCTAGTACATTGTATGCTACTTCGTCAGCACGCTTAGATGTCAAGGGTTTCAAAACCACAAATTTTGTCAAGTTGTTTTGGTATATATATACAAGGACAAATTTAAATTTTCCGTCGGGCTGGGATTGATAGTCTAATAAATTGATTTGGTATCTGCTGTTAAAGTGAAGGGATATCATTGGTTTTACAGCAATTTCCTTATTTTCGCTTTTATGTTGTTTTCTTTTTACAAGATTCGCATAAACTTAGATACAATTTTATATGGGCCTGGGTTTTATTTTTGTAACGCTTATTTATTTCCTTTACCATCCTGTCCTTCCGCCATGACCGATTGATAAATGTGTTGAATATAATATGTCAAACAACTCGCCTGTGTGGACAAACAGCTTAACGTCGTTTTGATTTTCAGTTAAAGGTTCGATAAGTTTATCACAACCTTGTATAGTCAGTAGGTCGTGCCGTTTGATAATCCGGTAATCCCGGGACGATTCGTTCCGTTCTGTAGTTTTAATACCCTTCATATCTTCTATTATTGCGCAATAGCTATGCTTCGTTAGTAAAACACTGTTATATTTCGAATCTTTACACAGAAGTAACGCGTTGGATTTGTCTCTCATGATTACCTGATCTCGACTAGTTGCTTACATTGTGACTGTAATGTTTTAGCGTACTGATAACAAACAGGAATGCCAAACTAAATAGTCAATGTTACAAAAGAAAAAAGACCCAAGCGTTACGCCAACGTGATGTACTAGAATGCAATGCAAACAAATTCTGAGGACCTAGATGAGCACGCCGCTGAACTGACGACAAAAAGCCGTACATAAAGGTTAAAATTGGGTTGCAAGGGCGAACAGAAAGCTCCATTTTGAATCTTGTTCTAACTAAATAATTATGATTTCGCAGCTTATCTGGCGGCATGCTGTTATTGTACACATTACCTAGGTGGTAATGTGCAGAAGAGTGTAATTATGTACGAGATTTCACACTTTAACTGAGTGGTCCAGGTAATATGCACACTACCTAGGTAATGTGGACATAAACGGTTTCCCCACATTATCGTTAACATATATATAATATATATATATATATATATATATATATATGTAGTTGTGGATTCAAAGGGTTAAATCAGGAATAAACAATAAAATTTCACCAACCTGTATATAGAAAAGAACGAATTATTTACGCGCAAAATTAATTTGAGTCATTTAGGAAAAACGGATATGTATTGACGTATTTTTATAATTAATAATGGTATGTTAACAACACGTATAAGCATAATAGAACGTGCTTGCGTAACAAAATCAATAATTCCAAGGTCAAAATACTTCGTTTTATACAAATACGACGAAATATGAAGTCTAAGAATTGTTGTGCTAAACGGTCGATAATTAACAAACACCTGCATTTTAATAGCATACATTCAAAGAACTCGAGCTTGTATTAAAGAGCGAGGGAAATGCACGATCAGTTATATACTACAGATGGAGACAGATATAAAAGCGTTGATATTGAAAACGCACGTACCATATACACATGGAGTGGAGATAAGCTGCAGCAATATCGATTCTCTATAACTCAAATGGAGTTTTAGACGCGACAGCAGACATGCATAAGACAGAGATGAAGATAGTATAGGCGGGGTATGACAGAGAATATTATCATTGGTTAAAAACATACTAGTTTTCCAAACGTAGACACACGCGACGATTGAGAGCGCTTTCGGATACGGCAAGTAGAACGGAGTAAATTTCAGGAATTTTCAAGACGGTTGTATTAAACATTTTTAGAATTTAGATTTGAAAATAAGCTTTTCACTTGAAGTGCGTCCAAGGGTAGGATTTTGAAACGATATAAATACTCACGCTAAATCATTAAGGTAGTCTTGTCTTCTCTTCACTTCTATATTACTAACTTCGATAAAGTACTGACTGTTGACCACCATAATAGTGGAGCTTTTTTGTGAGTATTGTATGTGGTGATAATACAGTAAATATAGTGCTAGCACGTGTAACTTATTAGTAGCGGGCATCTATTTATTAACGCGAAGTACGGGTAGTGTATATTAAATTAATAGAGGTCTTGCTACTATAATACAAAACACGAAAATCAATAAACGGAAGCATGATATATGTGGGGTAAGCATCACAAATAACTAAGATTGTACGCTGATATGGAATGGTACTATAAAACGAGGCGCTTGGCTCGCAAATGGTGTTATCGTCGGTGTATCCACTGAGTATCACAGCGAATGGTCACGAAGCCGAGGTGTTCTAGCGATCCTCGTCTATGGAATGGAAGCCTGAAGAATTCTCCAGGTAATCTATTTGAAATTTCTGTTGTTTGATAAACATTTGTGAAATTTTGGTGCTGTGTGATTGATCTTTGGGGTTTATTTATAGTTGTATAAACTAATTGGAAAAGATATATGTAATCGACAATTTATTAAGGTTAAATATTGAAAAAGGGTGTATTTAAAACTTACAAAATTTTATTCTGGATATAAATTGCATTGTAAAGGGTAAACGGGTCTATAAATTTTGTTTAATTTATGCAAGGTGTAAAAGGCATATATAAACTAAACTGGGTTATTATGAGCTCACCATACTCCAGTGTACAGTCAATTTAGAGTAATATGTGGGGCCCATCTACTCATATCTCATTGAATTTGTTTAAAAATAATTAGAAAAATCAAGAAGTTTAAAAACATATCACATTTTAAGTGTGTAATTAGTGAATCAAACTGTTTTTTGTATACATGTGAATAATTTATCTGTTAATAGCTGTAAATAAAAGGTTGTGTGATTGTTGTATTATTTGGTGATTCTATTGAATGGTGTGTGAGTGTGAAAGAAGAATGGGTGTAAATTTAGGTATCCGAGAAGAGGCACAGCTGAGCTAGCCAGGGAAGCTGCTGAAGATTTTTGAAGTAGAAATAAAAGGGTAAGAAAATTTTTTTGAAATTTGTGCATTTTTGAAAATAATTTGATGGTACTGGTGAAGCTGGATGTTAAAAGCTTAGTCCCCGATTTCCACGGCAATATATATATATATATATATATATATATATATATATTATATATATATATATATATATATATATACGTATCTATATAAATTTGGAAATATCAGAGAGTTGTGTATAATCGATTATTACTTGTAGTAGTAAATTAATGGTGCATCAATCTAATATAAACATCGGTAGTTAAATTATTAGTCATATAACTTTTTCGTCATTTTAAAACAGACTTTGGTGTAGTAACTATAATTAGTGAACTTCTGTATAAGCATTTCAGTAGATTAAAAATTCTATGCAAATATTTGTGAATAATTAGTCGTGTGGTGGATCGTACAACAGAAGTTGAAATTGTAGTTCTCTACAACATATTATTAAATTAAGAAAAGAGCTATGACTAATAATACAAAAACCTAAATAATTATTTTGGCAGCGTCTAGATAGGAATAACCGCCGCAAGAAACCATAAAAGGCCGTTAACTAATAGAACAAACTGAATTCACCTCCAACCATTATATATTTGGCGCATATACTTTTCAAGATTTATATATATCATACTATAATTAACACATAAGTAAAACAGTGTATGAGTATGAATGTTTACTGTCGGTGAAACTAAAGTACCAACGGGCTAAGATTAACCAATATGTAAATGTTGTACAGTAAAGTACAAGTGCGTGTTTTAATACTATGAGTATAACTACTGTTATAGAAACTCAATTATCAGTAACGTAATGACTTGTGCAATTACATACTTTTATACAGTTTAATTTTAGCTAGCACACCAAAAGTTATCATCGTTCCTTTATAATCGTACTCCTAGTACGAAGTTTTCTTCTTTTCAGCGATCTATAGCAATTGTGATACGTATACATCACCTTGATAAAGAAAGCAATTATTGCAATTGAATACGAAATGTTCCACAAATGCGGAAAATATGTCTCGAAAATGCAAGTCATTTTATTGATGAACGAATCTGACAAGGTATTGTGATTGCGTCTAATTGGGTTTGTGCTCAAATGGAAGAGGACTTTCAAAATGAATTAATGGAACTTGCGAGGCGAGACATGCTCATTCCGAAGGGGATTACAAGGCAAGAACTTCAAAATTGCCACAAACTGTCATTAATTAAGAACTAAGCAGCAAACAAGATTAAAAGGTTTAACCCTTATATTTATGACAACTGAAGGGTCAATAAAGCTTGTAGGCATTATGGTGAATAATAAAATTGGAAATGAAATATAAATAATTGGCGTTATTCGTATTAAGACGAATACTTTAATTTTCTTTATCTTGTTTGGCGATAGAAACGTCTGCAACTACTATTTAAAGATTTTTAAATTAACTTTTTCATTATTAAATATTGTGCTAAGTTTGCAAATACCAAAATGTAAATATATGCAAAACTAAAAGCATGCTTTACATACGCCCATTTCCTGTTGTAATATATATTTGAAGTAGTTTTTTAAAGTATTCGGATCCTGTTGCGTTTAAGCTTACACTCATTCGTTTCTTGAGGTTCAGACGTACTGACAACACTACTTTTCTAGAATATGAAAGGTAAAGGAAAGGAGGTACTTAACAGGTACCTTTTAAATTGGAAAGTGATTAACCTCCGCAAAAAAGTGACAGTCATGAGCCTAAAAACACAAAGGGTATAGCACCACCGCATATAATTGCATTAACGAATATAAGAATTTATACCTAAAAACCCTTGGAGCACAACAAAGTCGACAAGATGAAGAATACCCCAAGTTAATTATTACGTAAATCATAATACAATCGACAAAAACAACAGATACCGGGCTCAGTGGGAGAGTAGGGGTGGGTCGTAGGAGACGAACGACAGCCTCCGTTTTGCGACCGTACGAAAAGTCGTATTATGGTAAATATCTGAAATAAAATAAATAGTAAAACAACATAATAATCATGTAGGATATTATTCCTACTACTCAATAAAGTAATTAAAATTGTAGGTAAGTATATGGTGTTCGCCCGGGTCCACATGAGGAGTAGGAGAAAAAACAATACTAGAAGTAGCTAATGGGATACCGGATGTGACAGTAAGATGTCGGAATTTTTAAATTTTCTGATCATAATCGCGGCGAAAGTTATTTACCGTAAATAATAATTGACGTATTTTCTGTTCAGCGTTTTTTGGGAACAAATTCGCACAACGACGTTGGAGATGTAAACACAAAGCACTAATACGTTTAAACATGTCTGATGACTTATCGCCATCAAAGGAAAGAAGAGAGGTTTCTAACTCTTGGATAGCGACATCAATAACCCTACATTCAGAATCAAAATCCACTTTCACAGGGATTCATGGAGACCTTTTCTCCCGTTCGATGCTGAGAGCGCTTCGCACGGATTTACGTAATTCTCCTACATTGTCTATAGGGTCCTACCCCGAGAAAATAATTCGTACTGGAGTTCAATTTTCCGTAGTCATACGCCAATGTGCCATTACAAAAGAAATTTTTATATATACGAAAATCGCAAATCAAATTACCAATTTACGGGAGGCAACAGTTCAATTTAGTAAAGGGAATGATAAAAAAATTCACCAGGGAAAAAATTGTTGAAAACAGCATGAATAGGGTAAATCAGAATATAACCGGAACCAACCAATTTGATTCAGAAAGAAAAGCCTGTAGAAAATAAGAATAGCGAATAACAAAAATATTGAAAACAAAAAAAAACGGAATAGGGTTGCCAAAGGAATAAGATTAGGCGCCATCGTTATCGAGGGTCGCGAATTATCGGTGAAAACACAAGCCCAATAATTCGGAAACACAAAATAAAGATTAAAAATATAATAGGGAATATCTATCTAACGGACTAAGAGAATTAAAGTAAATTCATGCCAAAAATAATAAAGAACATTGGACAAACGCCAAAATACAAATGTTACGAAAATCGTGGCTAATACAGAATAAAAATAATCAAAATCTCCCCACACAAAATCGAAGGTAACCAAAAAAAAAAGATAAAAAGAAATTGAGGTCCTAATAAATTACCAAAAGGATAAGGAAAATCAGATACACAGATGCTCGAAAATTAAAAAAAATTAAGAGAAATCAGAAAATCAAATAATCGGGCCCCAGAATAACTTTAAAAAGGAATCGGGCAAAAATCAGTTATAAAATTTAAAAAAAAAATAAGAAAAATCAGGAGGTGGAGCAAATCGGACCCCACGCATTGGGCATCCAAAAATTTATGTTACGTAAATCATAATCCAAAAATTTATGTTACGTAAATCATAATACAATCGACAGAAACAACAAGTACCGGGTTCAGCGGGAAAGTAGAGGTGAGTCGTGGAAGACGAGCGACAGCCTCCGTTGCGCGACCGTAAGAAAAGTCGTATTGTGGTAAATATCTGAAATAAAATAAATATTAAAACAACATAATAATCATGTATGCTATTACTCCTACTACTCAGTAAAGTAATAAAAAGTATCAACTCGTCTAATAAATACGTATAATAAGGCACATGAGAATAGTACAGTTAAGGTAATCAAAGCATATGGAAATTGTTGGTCACCAAAGAAAACGTTCTCCCCATGCGCCAAAGGCCGTAATTCAAAGTCAAAACTAATACTAACTCTGTACATATAGGAGTACGATTTTGTAGAATAACCACATAAAAAATTTATTTATAATATAATGTTGCTATTAGTAATATTTGGTCAGTACTAATGGAGAGTTGAACCAAGGGAATAACCGCAGACTTGATAAGTATCACTAGAATAAACGGTATAAAATTTGTTCAAATACAGAAACCCCACACTAAAATTTGCGGAACCAATCTTAGATAAGCTACTCGTTTCGTGGCGTTGTGCGATAAGACGATTCCCTTGGAGTAGGTTTAATTATACTTACCCCTTAATTTATGAGGTGGCAAGATAAATTAATTCTCCCCGTAGTGATTATAAATAGGCAGAAGTCTGTTGCGTAGACTAAAAGGTTAAAATAAAAGCGGTAACATGGATAGGACTTACCAGATGAACTTATAAGGTGGCTTCGCTGCACGCATCGATAGGACGGGGACCCAGTGAATATCAACCATCTATACGGTAGTGAAACATCCTTACGGTATCTCAGGCATTACGCCCACGTAAGAAGCTAAAGAGCAAAAATAAATGTATTAAAGAATGCACAAATAAATTTACAATTTGTAAACTACAAATTAGCTTACCCCATGAGAAGATTATCGCCCCAAAAACACTCACAGCTTCTACTTCACCATGTGCAAATCCGACAGGAAACATCTATAAGAAGACCATGACGAAAAAACGAATTTGCTTTTTTAGAAACATGAATATTGTTCGTTATATAGCCTTACCAAAAGTATGAAAATGTTCCTTCATCACAAGCAAAGTAAAATTCAACACGCTATCAAAACAGGTGTGTTTAAAATTCTTAGCAAGTCTTTACCGATTGATAAAGCCAATCAACGTTTAGAAGAGCTGGATGTAATCACGTAACGTAAATAAACCAATACAAAGTATATTAATACAGCCTTTTATTAAACAAAATACGGACTACAATCAAATTTATCAAACTTTTAAATTCGCGGCGAAGCTGATTTGAATAACTTGTCGAAGTACACAATCTCTATAGTAACTTATCATATGCTATAACGTTATACTAAGACTCGTTATTCGTTGGGCTGTGATAGAACTTCTTTGATACCTGTCAATGCTTTGCTCTGGCTAACCTCACTTCACTCTCTTCTGACTCTCACCTCAAGTAGGGTTCACAATGTTTTTATTCCCAATAACGGAAATGTTCATCAATACTTGAATTAAGTTCTATATGTGTAAGCTTTTAAATGAATTTGAACGTTTCTACTCTTACACCTGCTAGAGTGACAGTTATCAAATTTTTGGTTACGTGTCTTGATGCTAATCTCACAATTACTTTTCCCGTCTATTTTTCTTTTGGCGTCACTCCCTATCCTCTCTCAATAATCCTCGTTTCCTCAATTACTCTTTGGTTGTGGTTAATCCGTACTTCACTGTCACTTACTTCTTTCTGAAATTTCAAATGGGTTAATTTTGTATCAAATTTTGAAAAGCCTTGAGTTGGAATAAAGTAGTATAATAATAATTTAGGTGAATTTCTAGGTTATTCCAAATAGACTTTCTTATTTCTCGAGAACCTGCAGATAAATATTCAATCCAAAGTGTATAAATGGTATCAAATAGTCTATGAAACTTTAAATTAATGTACGTGATAAATTTTGTGTCCGATAAGTATTTAATAATTAAATTTTACTGTCCTCGTTCTCTTTTTGTTGATCCAACTGTCCAATTCAAGGTGGTGTCTGCTCTTACTTCTAGCTTGGAAATTTTTAGGTTGGTCTTAATTAGGTTCTTTCCACTAATTGCCTTGAAAAGGTAAGTAATGTCAAACACAATAATAATAGTTTATCAACTTAAATCTTTTTATTTTTCCTAAATACATAATGTGCAGTTAACAATATTTTTGGGATTCTTCCTAATGTCTTTAGGTGTATATATATATATATATATATATATATATATATATATATATAACACACACACACACACACACACACACACACACACACACACACATATATATATATATATATATAATTGTTGATAATTTCTTGATCATCTGTAGTATAATAATAATCAGCAGTTCCTAGATTTTAGTCATCAAAATAATATGTAATTCATATGTATAATATCTTTAAGTCAGTATAATAAAATAGTTTATAAATATAGAATAAATTACATCAGCTTTTTTTTTTGTTAAGACGCGTTTCGGTCAGCGACCATTTTCAAGTAAAATTGTCAAAACTTTTTTTTTGAAATGAGTATGATCTTAAATTGTAGAATGGTATACATACTTCTTAAAATATAAGTTTGACCATAAGTCAATGTTTTCAAAGTATGTCTACCATCCTACAATTTAGGAACATATTCATTTCAAAAAAAGCAGTTTTGAAAATTTTAAATGAAAATGGTCGCTGACCGAAACGCGTCTTAACAAAAAAAAAGCTGAAGTAATTTATTCCATATTTATAAACTATTTTATTATACTGACTAAAAGGTATTATACATATAAATTACATATTATTTTGATGACCAAAATCTAGGAACTGCTGATTATTTTTATACTACAGATGGTCAAAAAATTATCAACAATTTTTATATATATATATATATATATATATATATATATATAGCAATGGTCTCCTATTTGAAAATGCCCTACGAATTGGGCGTCATACAAATGCAGTGGTCTTTTATTTGAAAATCATGCCCCAGCGTTGGGTTGACATAAAAATTCAGTGGTCTCGCTTGAATTAAATCTTTAAATTTGTGCCCCATACTTTGGGCGCATAAAAATGCAGTGGTCTTCTATTTAAAGCCCTTACTTCCTCCTTTTGGATAGAAATATGACTCCTGCAATTTGCACATAAATAAAACTACGATACAATTTTCGTGTTTGGTTATGATATGTTCTAGTTTGATATTTACAAAAATTGCTTCTCCAAGTTGATATTCTTCGGCTAGCTCTGTGCACTACCTCCTAGGATATACTTACCCCAACTACATTCTCTCAACACCTTTACACACAACAAAATACAAAGATAAAATAAAATTCTTGGACAAACATACATTCTTTTATTCATATGATATAAATGATTATTCACACAATTTCAATATTTACATTGTTATATTTACAATAAAACATTTCACCTTTCTTTTCAATCTAAATTGTTTGTGAGCTATTACACTTCAACCTTTTTATTTCAAAGTAGATGGTCTTATTGTGAAACCCTAAATTTACCTTTACTTGGTCTATGGTGAGCTCAGTATAAACCTTTGTCCCTGATATGCACTTTAAAGACCCGTTTACTCTTTACATAAAAAATTATGATTCCTGTTTTTACCTACTCAAATGATAATGGAAAATTGTCTTTTATATACGGCAATCAAATTAATTTTCAGTTCATAAAATTTTCACCATATAATTCTAAACACACCTAGCTTTATAACACAATACCAATACCACAGTTCAACAATAAAACAAAATTCGTTACCTGACGTGTTCTTTCACCAAACTCACGTACTTGGATTTTCTCCACGTTCTCACTTCTACATGGACAGCAACTCCATGTCAACTCGTTCATCCAATTCCCCCAGTTATTAGTGGATGCTTTTCATACCACCATCAGTCCAAATCCAAAACTTACTTCCGTCTCAATTTAATGTGCCACCAGCACTCTTGTTCAAGAAATACTTGGTCCACTTACCTCAGTGGCATCCTGTTGTACTCGTACAATTATTTATACTAATTTATTTTCAGCCCATTTAATTTGTCAGCACCAACTCGTGCATTTAGAACACTTAATACAATGTAATAATATAATAAAAATATACGGCGGACTGCACTAAGTCGTGGCTTTTAATTTTAAATTAGGATGTCTTTTCGATGCTACCTAATGTACTCGAAGCGAATCAGAAGATTAAGAAAGCCCTGCCACCCCTGGCAAGAGCTTTTATAATCTTCAAACCCCTTTTCTAGTCACGCATTTCTATAGTTTTTGCTGAAATATCACATTCGTTACAAACAATTCTCTAAATTACTCCACTCAAAACACAACGAACTCTTAAAACTCAGAATTCCACTCTTTCCACCACGGCATTACCACGAAAAACTGGCTATCAGTTGCAACCGTCGACGCGAGTTATAGGATCCCCCATCTATTATACATATAAAACTAATAAAGATATTAGGAAATATTAGGAAATGTTAGGACAGTGCAACAATGTCATAAAAGACAACTTGCAACAATTTATTACAATTTATTATGATGATTTCAGTTCCCACGATTGGAAACGCTACAAAGTAGCACAAGGATAAGTGACACTGCAGATGTCAGGTCACAGACGGTCGTAGGATGTCACGTACCGAGATTACGCAGAATAAGCCTGCAACATTGTAATTATGAATAGCTTTTAAGATAGCAACTATGTATTATGAAGTGTAAGCGGACATAGGTCCGCAGGTTCCCACAGAATTGTAAAGAGGTAGGGAGGTTATAAAAAGGCCGGGAGCTCCACTCCCAGTCAGTTTATCAAACGTTCAGCTTTTACCTTGCAGTTCGTAGATGACTCACTGTACAATTAAGTAATAATTTTGGAACTTAGAATAATTAATCAAGATTGTCTAAATTTAATATTTAACTTCTGTATAAAACTAAATAAATGTGTTAAAGTTCAAAGAGTCTTTTTAAAAAGGACCGCTCGAAGCCACGAACCTTAACTGGCGCAGTCGTACGGATGTCAAAAGGGCACCAGCAAATCCAACTTCGAGGAACTGATGGTCCGGGAATTTCAATTCCGATTTTGGCAGAACAAAACAAAAGTTGGAGGAGAAACACGCATCGTTCAAGTCCAGCAGTTGAAGGAGAAACAAGCATAGTTCGAATTCAACAAAAGAAAAAATTGGAGGCTATACAAGCATAGATCAAATCCAAGAAGCCAAAAGAAAAACAGAAACAAAGAAAACAAATCAATGAAAGCAACCAAGCAACTAGTGTAAGTTCATTTTCTTAAACCAATTGAAATTTATTTTATTATTAACAAAGACATTTGATATTTGCTAGTTTTATGATTTATTTATGTATATATTGACTATTGTTACAAATATTTTATGCCATTTTTTGAAAATAATCGACTTAGCAATTGCTAGAGATTATCTCCAAGCCTTTATTGAAATTTTATTATTATTTTACTTGTATATATGAGAAATTTATGAAAACTTGAGACAACAAAAAATTCTGAGACTAAGAACTGAGAAAAATTATTCTGAAACAAAAACTAGAGACAATTATTAAAAAAAGTCGCAAAGCACAAGAGACTAGATCACGTTTTAACTAACGTAAGAAAAATTAATAGAAACAAAACCAAACCTCTTAAGATTGCGGAATTAAATCTTAACTGGCGCGAAAAAGTTTTTTAAAACCTCTAATTCAACAACCGTAACTGGCACAAAAATCTTTAGAATTTTTGAATTCAATCTTAACTAACGCAAGCAATTTTTTGAATTTCTAATTCTACAATCTCAACTAACACAAGAAATAAGAGTTCTAATCCCACAATAAAAGATTTAACTGACGCACAAAGATAATTTAAAATACACCAAGAATAAAAACGCGAAAGCAAAACCACGAGCAATTAAAAAACCAAAACCTAATAACACCACGATTCAAACTCAAATACCATCCATAAATAGACAACTTGCATTCTATTATTAAAACAAGAAATAACTAAGCGCGATTTCAAATTGAACGTAATACCTCATCGTCTCATCAAAGTGAATGGAACTAACCTTGAATAAATACGCATAAAAATCTAATTATAAATCACAGTACAAAAGATATTTAAATACATCGCAAAACCTTTCAGAATTCAAGCATTATAAACAACATAAAATTACGATCAAAAACTTTATTAAAGTATCAATTTAAACTACTCAGGAAGAATAAATAATTACGGTACTAAAACGCAAATTACAACCTCATTCAAACGTGAAAATTTTACTGAAATATTTCAATAAATTTAAGACGCACAAATTTCACTGTATAAAATCACGGCGAGTAATAAATAACACCCACGGTATAATTAAAAATAACTTATAATAGAGACGCTAAACGCAACTAATTAACTAACAACATCCTGTAGCAGATAACATTGTAAGCATTGCAGACACCTTACAATTGCATAAACCAACGAGATAATTATTACGCACCTAAATAAAATCGACATAATTAAAAATTAGAGAAGTTTTAACTGACGCAAATAACGCAAAACATTCACACCCGATAAATTACTACAAAAATAACCCAGCCTATTGAAACTTCAAAAATTAAAATTAAAAATCGGCAAATCAAAGGTAAACTCAACCAAACTAATACCAAGCGTAAAATTCATTAAATAACACCCAAAAACTACAAAATAATGTAGCCTTTTAAATTCCGATTTATTCTAACGAGAAATTCCGATAATTAGAAATGGAGCCCACGGCAAATTAAGATGGAAGATGGCTCTAAGTTGAGGAAATCTCAAAGGCAAAGCGGCTAGTCGAACTATATGCTCTGGGTAGAGAATGAGCTGTGGGTCGGGGTGTAATTGCAACCACTAATAATAAAAATAAGGCGCCACCGTATTTTTTTATACTGAGAAGACCTAATACAAGTCCCTTGTACAAGGCAAATGCGGAAACCTTTTTTCTATAACCGCTATATAATTTTTAAAGACCTCCTAATCTTTAAAGTATCTTACCTTATGGCTCGACCTTGACCTTAGCAATCCTCCATTGCACCTGTGAACTGAGTAAACAAAGAAAAGCACTGTTTGTGCATTCAAACTCAAAAATAATTAAATACAATCAGAATCGATTTTCATTCCTCTTAAATAAAAGATAGTCTTTAGTCCGAAAATAAGAATCTATTCTTTTTGGTATCCAATAAAGTAATTTTTTACAAAAAGTATGTCTTCCTTTATAAGTTAATTTAAATTAGGAAGAGTTAATTACAATGGTACTGAATATATCCGTACCAATTACTATTTAATGAAGTTTATATAACAAATTGACAAAGCATAAAATTGCTTATTTATAGAAAGAGTTAATTATGGTAAATTTACCTTAATTTCACAGTAAATAATTACAGATAATTGTTCATAAAATATCAAATGTAGAAATTTAATTTCTAAAGGTTCAAAATTATGAGAACTTACTTTATCTAACTAGTAGTGACATCTTCTGATGTTTCATTGAGTTAATAAAAGAATTTGTAGGAACAAATTACAGATTCATATCGTATGACTACGTAAAATATAATTGAGGTCTGTCCTTGACCTGTTCAAAGTTAACACAAGTCGGTTAAAGTAAAATTTATCTCGTTACTACGTCGACAGTTCAAACAACATACGAATATAATTTTGTACATACCAGAACTCCAAATTGCACCTAAATACTTGCTTGAAAGCTGACGTATGTATTAACAACGGAAAATTCCATTCCAAACAAACAGCTGCGCTGCATACTGAAAACACGTCACTTGGCTTCCATTATCTGCGTTTCAATTTACAGATGTTCCAGGCGTAATTCACACCACAAGAAAGCAAATGTTGTTTGTAATTAACTTGAATAAATTATAAATGTGATTCCATATTATACAAGAATAGAATTGTTTTCATTTAATTATCGCATGAATACCATTCAGAAAAGTTGCCTATTTATAATTTACGTTGCAATATATTTTAAAATAAATTATTCCCAAAGTTACATGTTCCTAATGGTCTTTTAACAAAACTTCATCGTTCTTCACGACTGGTTTCAACAAAAACATGGACCATCCAAAACAATTTCTGAAGATGGCTTACACGTGCAATCTTCCATCGTGCACGCTTCCAACACCAAAAATCAATCACGGACATCGCTCCTAAGAACAACTATCGACCTGCTTGAACCCCAGCTGTGTTAGAAGTGCCGGCCGAGCTTGTTGCTGCCCAGTAACAAAGTTACCTTGCAGTTATTGAGTAGAGGGGCTTTAAGAAGATACCAAACAAAAGCTTTTATATTGTCTCCGTAGAATTTAACTTTTAACATGAACTAAATACTAGTTCTTTATTGGACAATCGATGTTATTAAATTAAGTGGATTGGATAACATTATAATGTATTATATTATTTAATACTTAATAAAAGGATTGATTATACAGATATATATATTAGGTGGAAAATAAAATTGCTACACTGCCTCTTTCTAAGAGAAAAAATTCTGGAATAAATGCGAAGAATTTTTTTGAATTTATTGTTACATATTCACAACTTATTATTATTAATTTTTACAAAATAAAACAAAAATTACCACTTAAGGTACAACATGATTGAAAATGAGTGACGAGTAACTACGCGTACTATACGCCACAAGGGGACAAATTCGGGAAGTCTTAATCGGTAGGGTGTCATTATCGTTTAATCATATTCGGGGTTATTATATCACTCATTTATACTCGAAACTTAAACAACAAAACATATAATACTGCCGTATTATGATTCTTTAATAAAAATATCAAATTATCATGACAAACATATTTTTACTTTATTAACCTTAATTTACATATTTACAAAAGAAGAAAAGGACTCGCACTATCTTTGAGATCCACTCCAAACATAACTTCAAAACAGCAAACATGTCTTGAAATCACTAACGTTCAACAATCTACCGCATGTATATGCAACCAAAATGTAGAAACATCTCTATCTCTGAAGAGACAAGTAAAACGCCACCACGTCTTACTTCTCACAAATCTCACTCACGCATGAATGAACAAAATAGAACATTGCTATCTTACACAATATTCATATTAAACATAGAACATTGCTATCTCACGCAATATCCATAATCAAACATAGAACATTGCTATCTCACGCAATATTCATAATTAAACATAGAACATTGCTATCTCACACAATATTCATAAATAAACATAACTATCATAGTTACTAACAATATTGACCTCCAATCAATATTTAATATGGACTCAAACTACTTGATTCCCATTATAATTATCAAACACCTTAATCTTAAATCCGAAAGAAAATAATGACCAACTATATACAACTTTATTTATCAAACACTTTAATCATAAAAATACCTAAACATTCCTTTATAACCTTGAACTAGAGAATTATACGACAAATGAAATCATTTGACAAACGGAAACATGTAACTTTTTATCTTGACTCAAATGAATAACTTGCAACTAACAATATCAGCACAGTCTAGTATCAACCTTACTGCACTACAAAAATTCTTTTTATACTTCCTATCCAACATCTAAAATTTTTAGACTACCAAACAGTATTCCAATACAATATTTAAATCCTTAACTAAAAGATAAGACAGAAATAATTCCTACTATCAACCATTAAATATATCAACAACACTAATTAATGTTCAGAAACGTTCTCATTTTCAATATCACCACTGAACTCTGAATAAGGTTTTAAGTCCTTAACATGCCATCTGCCTGCCCTTGAACCATTTTCATTAATCAATTCATAAATTAAATTGAAACCTTCTTTTAACAATACTCAAAACATATTTTGGCGCTAGCTTAGCTGTAAATTTATCACTTGCTTTCGAAAGAACTTTATTTGACCTCCAAACTTTGTCACCTACTTCGAAAGATATGTTACGTCTCCTTAAATTATATGAATTACTAGACTGCATGTAAGCTAAGTGTAACCTTTTCTGTACGTCTATAAAAATATCAAATAGTCCTTGATGATCTGAAACATACGAAGGTCTATCACTAGAAATAAAATCAATATCAACTGAGGGTTCCACATCAAGACCATAAAATTTTCCAGACACAGGAACATGTCTACCAAAAACTAAGAAATTTGGCGAATAACCAGTGGCATGATGTTTTGCAGAATTAATCGCATACTGAATTTGGGGTAACTCTATGTCCCAAGTATCATGTTCTTTAATATACGAACGTATAGCTGTTCCGACTGTTCTATTTATCCTCTCTACAAAATTACATTGGGGAGAGTAAACTGCATTAAACCAAATTTTTTGAACGTCATATTTTTTACATACTGCCTTGAAATTTCTACCACTAAATTGTGAAACATTATCACAAATAATAAATTTTGGAACACCATAAACTAGAAAAAAATTTTTCCTCCAATACACGTTCTATTATATGCGCTTTTGCGCTACGTAACGGGAACATTAACGTGAATTTTGAGAACCAATCACCAATAACTAATAACCATTTGTGTCCAACCTTGGATCGTGGAAATGGGCCCATAAGGTCTATAGCGATAATCTGAAAGGGGAACTTCACTTCTTTTTCCTTTCCCATTAAACCAAGGGGTCCTCTATTCGATGCCTTCTGTGCACCACACGTTAAACAATTTTTACAAAATTTCAACACATCATTACGCATTTTTGGCCAATAAAAACTCTCTTGTATGCGTGCCAATGTTTTAAAAAAACCAAAATGACCGGCCACTGAAGGGTCATGATTTATCCGAATAACCTCTTCCTTCTGTGATCTAGGGACTAAATATTTCCATTCCCTTACATTCGACGAGAGTGGTAAATTTGATGAAAGAAATTTAAATACATAATTATCTTCTACCTTCCATTGTGGGTAATCATCAGGTAAAGCTAAAATTTTTTCTCGAAGAGACACATACCAGGGATCCACATTATCTAACTTGATCTCAACTAAATTATCAACATGACTTCAAACATTAAACCAATGAACTTCAAACTTTAAGAACACCTTCTCTTTTAAATTCGCAGACAATGACAATTTTAAACATAATAAATTTATAATTTAGATTACTCTCAACCTTCCATCTAGGATAACAATAAATCAATGTTCTAGTACACTCTTACACTACTCATAATCAAACTGTCAAAATAGACAAAAGTACTTCACAACGCATAAACTTGCTAGGGTGAAAAACTCCTCTGTGAGTCTCACCTAGACTTATAAACAAAAAATTATAACCTCATCACCAATCTCAAAAATAGTGATGCCAAAATTGCTAGAGTGACAACTTACCTCGAGTCTCGTTTAGACTAATGTAATGCTGAGCGACCGACTTTTCCTAAGTCTCGTCTAGACTGACATACTGCTAATCCGACCAACCACGACGACAAGTTTCACTTAGACTTACAACCAATTAACATACTGCGTTGCAATGCGGATATAAATAAATCAAAATTGCTATCAAAATAAATTATATCAAAACAAAACGTGCCTATGCACAAGAGCAATCTTGAAACGGTTTACCGACAGTAAAAACCAGTGTACCAAATTATAAACATCTATCATCTCTACTATAAAAAATTTATCAAACAACTATTGTAGCTAATACAAATGGAAGAAAACCTAAATACAAATCACTATTATCAACTACACTGTGAATTATTATTCACTGAAATACTACAAGCTGCGACTAAAAGAACAATAATATTCCTATCAAACAATTTTTCCATGTAAGAAAGCTTCTTCTAATTTCTTACACAACTTTATTAATGTTGACATACTATCAATTTCCGTTAGAGCTAATTGACAAATAAAATCAGGTAATGTTGTTTCTTTGGCTAATAATCGGCCTAACATTTTCCTCTTATCCTGCATCGGTCTGCTGCTAACACTTCACGAATTTTTAATTCATAATCCAACTTATCTTTATGCAAATAAACTACTTGATACGTCTCAGCCATCATGGGATAGACTAACTAACTAATTACAAATTAAACTCAATTAAACAACAACATCAATAGACTAAACCAATCTGAGGGTAAATGAGTTACGAATCACAAGTGTAAACAACCAAAGTCAATCGAAGCCTATACTTTATGTGTTTATACAATTGGTACAGCAATCGAGGCCTACACGCTGGGCGCTATTTGAAGGCTTTTTCAAATTCCGATTTAGTTTAACGAGAAATTCCGATAATTAGAAATGGAGCCCACGGCAAATTAAGATGGAAGATGGCTCTAAGTTGAGGAAATCTCAAAGGCAAAGCGGCTAGTCGAACTATATGCTCTGGGTAGAGAATGAGCTGTGGGTCGGGGTGTAATTGCAACCACTAATAATAAAAATAAGGCGCCACCGTATTTTTTTATACTGAGAAGACCTAATACAAGTCCCTTGTACAAGGCAAATGCGGAAACCTTTTTTCTATAACCGCTATATAATTTTTAAAGACCTCCTAATCTTTAAAGTATCTTACCTTATGGCTCGACCTTGACCTTAGCAATCCTCCATTGCACCTGTGAACTGATTAAACAAAGAAAAGCACTGTTTGTGCATTCAAACTCAAAAATAATTAAATACAATCAGAATCAATTTTCATTCCTCTTAAATAAAAGATAGTCTTTAGTCCGAAAATAAGAATCTATTCTTTTTGGTATCCAATAAAGTAATTTTTTACAAAAAGTATGTCTTCCTTTATAAGTTAATTTAAATTAGGAAGAGTTAATTACAATGGTACTGAATATATCCGTACCAATTACTATTTAATGAAGTTTATATAACAAATTGACAAAGCATAAAATTGCTTATTTATAGAAAGAGTTAATTATGGTAAATTTACCTTAATTTCACAGTAAATAATTACAGATAATTGTTCATAAAATATCAAATGTAGAAATTTAATTTCTAAAGGTTCAAAATTATGAGAATTTACTTTATCTAATTAGTAGTGACATCTTCTGATGTTTCATTGAGTTAATAAAAGAATTTGTAGGAACAAATTACAGATTCATATCGTATGACTACGTAAAATATAATTGAGGTCTGTCCTTGACCTGTTCAAAGTTAACACAAGTCGGTTAAAGTAAAATTTATCTCGTTACTACGTCGACAGTTCAAACAACATACGAATATAATTTTTGTACATACCAGAACTCCAAATTGCACCTAAATACTTGCTTGAAAGCTGACGTATGTATTAACAACGGAAAATTCCATTCCAAACAAACAGCTGCGCTGCATACTGAAAAACACGTCACTTGGCTTCCATTATCTGCGTTTCAATTTACAGATGTTCCAGGCGTAATTCACACCACAAGAAAGCAAATGTTGTTTGTAATTAACTTGAATAAATTATAAATGTGATTCCATATTATACAAGAATAGAATTGTTTTCATTTAATTATCGCATGAATACCATTCAGAAAAGTTGCCTATTTATAATTTACGTTGCAATATATTTTAAAATAAATTATTCCCAAAGTTACATGTTCCTAATGGTCTTTTAACAAAAACTTCATCGTTCTTCACGACTGGTTTCAACAAAAACATGGACCATCCAAAACAATTTCTGAAGATGGCTTACACGTGCAATCTTCCATCGTGCACGCTTCCAACACCAAAAATCAATCACGGACATCGCTCCTAAGAACAACTATCGACCTGCTTGAACCCCAGCTGTGTTAGAAGTGCCGGCCGAGCTTGTTGCTGCCCAGTGACAAAGTTACCTTGCAGTTATTGAGTAAAGGGGGCTTTAAGAAGGATACCAAACAAAAGCTTTTATATTGTCTCCGTAGAATTTAACTTTTAACATGAACTAAATACTAGTTCTTTATTGGACAATCGATGTTATTAAATTAAGTGGATTGGATAACATTATAATGTATTATATTATTTAATATTTAATAAAAGGATTGATTATACAGATATATATATTAGGTGGAAAATAAAATTGCTACAATAAAACCAATTTTTAAAAAAAAAAAAATTTAATTTTTTTATAATTACCCAAATACTACCCCAGCCAAGATGACTAATGAAATGAAGATGTACCTCGAAATGATACCACAATTCAACGGAAATGACCAATGTTTGTTTACTCATCAATTATATTTTGGCTTCCGAAATATTCTTAAAGACCTTTTACAAACCGGGAGATAACGACAGAAACACTTTACTGATCCGCCTTATTACCAGTAAACTAACCGGAAGGGCACTAACGTTGAATGAATAGCTTTTAAGATAGCAATTATGTATTATGAAGTGCAAGCGGACATAGGTCCGCAGGTTCCAACAGAATTGTAAAGAGGTAGGGAGATTATAAAAAGGCCGAGAGTTCCACTCCCAGTCAGTTCATCAAACGTTCAGCTTTTACCTTGCAGTTCGTAGATAACTCACTGTACAATTAAGTAATAATTTTGGAACTTAGAATAATTAATCAAGATTGTCTAAATTCAATATTTAACTTCTGTATAAAACTAAATAAATGTGATAAAGTTCAAAAAGTCTTTTTAAAAAGAACCGCTCGAAGCCACGAACCTTAACTCGCGTACCTAGAAAATCTATCCTCTCCATTTATTCTGACCACCTGCAAAACACGCCCATAGTGCCTGCGTCTTTATTTTCCTTGCAGTCATGCGTTTATAACCACTATTTTCTGTCTCACTCGTGTTTTCTTACTTTTATCGAGTTCCCACTTTCGCCGTGCTGTCTACGGTTACGATTCTCTCCCTATATGTGCGCCTTAAAAATCGATATCGTCGACAAAGATCTTTCAACTTTGTTTCACCCATTCGTTTTTTAAAATATAATCGTCTGTCACGCGCTTGAAAACTGTTTGTCCTTCTACCAGTTGATGTATTCTCTGTCTCCCTTGGTTGTCTTCTAACAATTCTCTATCCCTTAAAATTATAGATTTTTGCTTCACAAATAACATACTTGTTCGTTAACCTGGCTTTTCCGTTGTATAATACCTCGAAAGGTTATCGTCTTGTAGCTTTCAAAGAAATATTTATTTATTTGAAGGTCCTATTCCATGAACTCCTCGACCGTTTATTATGTTGTTTTGTAGTTTCTACAAATTAAGTTAACGTACCTTTTAGTTTACGATGCTAAATAAATATCCGTTGCATCAATTATTGATTTTTATTTACCGTGAAGCTTTAATATTTGCCTGCAATAGTTAACCTGGTATTAAATTAACGTATACAAATTATCGTATTTTACCTACCGCGAAGCTTTAGTATTCTCCATGGTTGTATGCAATAGTCAACCTTGTCATCGATCCTACTTGTCCTTGCACTAAAGTATGCAAACTCTTGATTTGAAGCGTAATAAATAAATTATTAATTTTTTTTCTACAGGTTCGTTATAAAAATACCTTCTGGGCCTATTTACATACGTTGACCTTTAACTTACACAGTAATATATATATATATATATATATATATATATTATATTATAGTGGTTTTAAAGGGTTAAAGGTAAATATAAACAAAGTAATTTCAAACACCCTGTATAAAAGAAACAACCAAAATTTACTTGCCAAATTTACTCCAGTTAGTTCATTTTTAAGTATCAGGTATTAACAAAATTTTACAAATAATGAATCAAATTTAGTGAGGTTTGTAAAGAAAAAAATGTTGGAAGCCAATGCAATTAATTTATTAATTTAATTGAGTTTAATTGAACGGTTATTTACGTTTAATATGCATAAAAGCGTATAAAAATCTAATAATACCAAGGTGAAACGTGTTGCTAAACAACAAATATATCGGTGGGGTTGAAATACGTGGAAAATCCAACTTGTAGAAGTGTTATTTAAAACGCTCGTTAAGATTAAACACCTACAAAATTTTAAATTTCAAGTTCCATTTATTTTGTAGATAACAAACAAGGATTCTAAGGATTGTACAAATGGTTGGATGTTTTCGCATGAAACGCTAATGAGCGGTTATTTAAAGCACGTAAGTTTGGGGTCCACGTGGGTTAGATAGCAGATGGTCAGGAATATCGATTTCTACCACTCAAGCAAGGTGAGAAAGAGACGTAAAATATGCATAAGCAAGGGACAACGTTAGTATAGGCGGGATTTGTAAAACGTCAATGCACAGTCTATTGGTCGATATCGTTAGTCGCGCATCAGACCAGACACGGGAATATTGAATATTAATTTTCAGAAAAGATCGTAAGGGTGCACTGAAATTCGCGGACTTAGAAATCGGTTGAGCAAAATTTTAAGAACGTGTTGTTGTAGATGAAGGATTTCGGATGAAATGCGGCCAAGAGGTGGCAGCCTAAATTGTATAAATACTTTTCGAAAACATAATGACAGCCCTTAATTTTTCGATCGCTTCAGACGACGTATGAAAGCTACCACGAGCTTGTAAGTATAATAAAATTATTCTAAATTATATGGCACGGTGTTAGCCTCATAATTTGTACGCGACTTGTGCCGAGTTTAAATTTTATTGAGTTATTATCTATATTTTTTTAACAAACTCGTGTAGTGACATTATGTAAAGCGGATTAAATTAAATAATTATGAAAGAAGTATAATTAATTTGGATTTGGAAGTTGGATACACCGAGGAGGCAGTGCAAGCAACTCACCGTAAATGGAGTTCTTCTACTAATAGCTAGAAGCAGCCTACAGAGCAGAGAGAAGCAAATACACGGCATCGTCAACGGAGCATAGATCTTCTAGAAATTCCAGGTAACGCTTTGAAATTGTGTTGTTATAAACTATGAAACTATGAATATTGGGTGACGTATAAGGGTGATTTTGAAGGTATTGTGCATTATTTTGCGTATTGAATATAATACGTATAACTAACTTTATTATGGTATTTAAATTGAAATTTGAAGGTGTATATAAAGCTTATTAACGTTCCATCAGGAAGTTAAATTTTGTGAAGAGTACATGGGTTGTTTTTTTGTTAGTTTGTTGTAAGAGTATGCAAAGTATAAGGGCATACATTATTCACAATTAACTGGGTTATCATGAACTCACCATACTCCATAGTTTACATAGATTTAAAATAAATTATAAAGAAGGAATGAGAAAATAAGGCATTATTCAGGGCCCATTTACTCCGGGCACATTCTATGTGTTTGATAATTTAAATTAAAATACAGGACATTACAAAATAGGATTTATTGAGGTGTAACTTGATCACTGAAATGTGGATAATATTGAATTTTTTTGAAAATAGTGAAAAATAAAAGATTGTATGTTTGTTGTATTTTGTGGTTTTATTGGGAGTGTGCGTGAACGATAGAATATGAGAGTGAATCTAGATATCCAAGAGGAGGTCCAACTGAGCTAGCCGGAAGCTGTTGAAAAAGGCAATTCAACCTAGGAAAAGAAGAAGGAACGGGTAAGAAATTACAATTTTTTTTTGAGTATTTAATTTCTATTATGTGCAATTGTCGAGTTTTAAAATTTAATAAAATTTTCGAATATATTTTTGTTGGTTAGGAATTTACCCGAATAATATCCAGAGATCCACGGCAATCTTATGACGGCCCAACGTTGGGGCTCGAATGTTTTTTTCTCTGGCGTGGCATTTACCGAGATCCACGGCAATATATATATATATATATATATATATATATATATATATATATATATATATATATATATATATATATATATATATTATATAGGCTTCCTATTTTTTTTACAAGTTACTTCTCCAAATCTTATAATTGGAATTTTTACTGAATGTACAATGTTCTTGGTTGTTTCTATAATTATTCAAACAACTTTCCTGATTCTAATAATAGAATTCTAAGTTTTAAATTTTCTCTTTATTAATCTAATAAAGAACGAAATCTATACAAATAGATACTTGAATAAATTACTATACAAACGTCTGCGCCTTTGGCGGTAGCGCGTAACATAGCTTACCATCTTTAGGTACTTTGGACCTATGGAACCTCTCTTTTAAAACACTTGTTTATTGGATTATACCTGATAATATAAGTTCACCGCATAACACCGAATAAATTGAGGACTCTTTTTGCGCCTAAGCACAAAAGTATAAATTTTTTACAGAGTACTTGAATTCTGATAATAACCAACATAACCAACGTTTGTTTACTCTTGGTTGAATGTTATGACCACATTTAAATTTACTTTAGCAGTTCTAAGGTAGAGAATATTATGACTTGAATCACCCTAAATTGAACATATTCAAGTCAAAATAGCAAATCCTATATTGATAAAAGGATTCTAAAATTTAACTTATATATGTACAAACTTATAGATCAAAATACATAATCATTAGAAACTAAAGGAGTGCGAAAAACAAAAACATTAACATGCTCTTCCATCGAATAAATAACATTGCATTTCAGATTGTCTAAAATGATATTTTAGTTCAACTTCTCTCAAAATAATAATTTTTGTTTCACATTAGATTATGATAATAGCCAAAGATCATATAAATACTTTAATTTAAATATTGCTGAATTGTTGCGTATTTGTTTTTTTGTTGGTTTTAGTTTGCTGTTTGTGGATGTGGTACATCTCTAGAAAGACTTCTTGTAATCAACTTCATTGATTAGAGTTTTGGGCAACCCCAATTAATTGTGTTCTTGATTTTTCAGTACATGTTCGGTTAATGCACCACGATGTTTATTAGTGCGAATGTCATTCTTATGACCTGCCAATCGTTGCTAGAGTAATGTGCAAGAATGTCCTATATATTTTTCGTTGCAGCTGCAAGTTAGTTGGTTGATAAAGACACATTATTGTAGAAGAGGTGCCTCACTTTTCATTCTGTTATATAATTCTAATTTTATTGCCTTCTGTTTTTTATACGTCATTCCGATACCTTTTGTTTGAGACACTCTGCCTACATCATGTTATAGTCGTGTTAAATGTGGCAAGACTACGGTCTTTACTTTGTGCTGGTTTGGAGGATATAACTTTTCTTACCAAGCAACCTGCAGCTGCAATTAAAAATATGAGGTACTAACTTGTATATTACTCAAACAACGATTGGCAGGTCACAAGTCGCACTAATAAACACCGTTGTGCATTACCTGAATATGTCCTGAAAAATCAAGAACCCAAAATTGATTATAGTGAAACGAGTTGACCTTATTATAGCTATAAACCAAATAGGAAAGCAACAAATTAACTTTGGATAAAAAGAATAAATATTGACGTACGCCGTATAATAAGATGTTAGAAACAGTTAATGTTAATTAAGCATATATTTCAGTTTTTAATTTTTTTTAAATAATTCAAATAAGAAAACCTCAAAGTTATAAAATTATTTTTCTTACAATTTGGGGACATTTAAAACACGACCACTGTAACAGTAAAATAGATAACAAATAAAGTACGTAATTGATAGTAATAAATGATGTAATAACCTTATGTTCAGCATAAATACGATTCATTACACTGTGACCACGAACTTTGAAAAAGGAATATGGTATATAATAACTAAACTCGAAAGACGAAGTTAAGTTGGAAGTAACACCGCTTGAAGATGTGTGCATGGAACTCCCGAAGGGAAGCGGAGGGCGACCTTATTTTGAACTACGTTTGCAAGTACAGATACATTTTTATCACATGTTGGTAAAATTAAAAGTCTTGACAACAGGGATAAAAAAATCATAAACTTTGGAGTTTACTCCACAAATACTTTTAGTTTCCTTTTTGTGTTAAGGAAGCTGCTGTTAGCTGAAAAAAAATGAAAGACTAGTTGCCCTGGGTATTCTTATATTGCGACAAATAAACCGGAAATTATATCGTGAGTAACATTGAGCTTTTTAAATAATTTATAAATATGCACAGGTGGATCGTAAATACTAGCTCTGACTGCTTTGTAGTTATATAGGAAATTGGTACAACGTTAAATTATTTTGTTCGACTATTGTCTAGTGACAGAACGTTTGATACTAGCGAGAAATGAAGTTAAAACGTTTTAAACACTAAGGATATGTGCATATTAATTTTGAAGGCATGCTTCATTTGTGGGATCTATTGCTAGTTAAAAGTGAAACTTTAGTATTTTTAATGGAAAACTGAATAATGAAAGAAAAATTTGGTATTGAACTGTTTTCTATGTATTGTCAGTAATAACATTTTCAGAAATGACACTTAGAATGGAAGCCATAACAAAAGTAGAAATGGGAACAATACGTGTGGAATTATTATTTTTGAATTAGAGTTTGTTAAGATTTTCTTTTAGTAAAATCTTTTCAGTTTGACGTTAAAACACTAAGATTGTTTCACTTTTTAAGATCAATGTACGTGTATTCGTATTTCATGAATTTACTAATAATAGAGGTAAAAATGTAGGTGGAATTCTATTTGAAATTATTTATAATATATGTAAAAATAGATAAATTTGTAAAAGGATATCCAGCAACTCCAGTGTTGAAGTAGTATTTGGAAGAAGCCCTTAATTTAAAACAGCTTTGATATGACGAAAACTAACAATTGTTTTTAAGATGTTGTGGAAAAAGCTAAAGTATGATGTGACATATTTATAAATCCAAAAGTAAATGAGATCTATTCTGTATAACCGTCTTTTGTGTTAGTAGAATAACAAAAGGTTTGCACAGATAGGACAATTTGGTACCCCTTAATTAAGACAACAAATAAAGCCTTTCAAGGTAAGTGGTCAATTCAAGGCAGCTATTCATTTAAGCCATTTCAAACGTTTACCTTTATTAAATGGTTACCATAGGTACCTACTCCCGCACCAGTGAAGTTAGCCTGTGCAACCTTAAAATTGCTACGGGTTCCTTCCCTTTCGAGGAAAATTAATTTGGATAGCATCTTCTGCAAACTTGATTGTATTTGTGTTTTGGAACACATCCATTCTTTTCCGACTGTGAAACTCTCACCAGTTTGTATTTTTAAGTAGGAGTTGGACAAACCGGTCCTTATCTAGAGAGACTAGTTTTAGCCGTTTATTAATAGACATTGTCTATCGTTATTGTTAATATAAAAACTTGCACATATTTTGTGAATGATAAGTACATTTCAGTACCCGTGCATACAGTGCTTATTTAACATTAATTTGCATCTTAAATGTAACCGTGGGTCTCCTATTAGTGAGCAACAATGTTTGAGTTGGTACATATACGAGGATCAACATCAGCGTACGCTGGAAGCAGATCTTCAGTCGAAGTATGGTGACTCCTTATGAAATAATACCTCATTTATTAATGCTACTAAGTAGAGCTCTGGTCGCAATTGAATACAAATAACAGATTGAGTAAACTTATTTTGTTCAAACCTTATACTTATAAAAATTCAAATCAATCCACTTATTAACGATACAGTACCCATGATATTAGTCATAAAGAAGAAACCAATATTATTTTATAACGTGACAAACGAGAAAGACATTTGTATTGAAACACGTTTCCTTGAATTGCTTGATATTTCAGACACGACAGGACTGGAACTTTTAACGTTATTTGTTCAGCCTTAAATAAAATTGAATTAGATATTAGTAACCTTAGAGGACAACGATACGATAATGAAGCAAATGTGAAAGGAATTTACATTGGTTTGCAAAAGTAAATTTTATATTTTAATCATAAAGCTTTTATGTGCCACGTACTGCACATTATTTAAATCTGTTGCTGAATGGTGCATCTAAAAATCAATTATTTACGATTGTTTCAGGAAATATACTTTTTTTTGTATACTCCGCCAACCAATTTGTCGTACTAAGAAACTATTGCTTGTGAAACACGTAAACGGTACGCAGTGGAAGAGTTCAGTAAACGCAATTAAGTCTGTGGCTACATACCTTTATTAAAATTATTTCAGTGTGTTGTTATTTACTAAATTTTTTTATTTTTAAGACCGCAATATAAGTATTTGCACGAGACGCGCAAAACTTTAGGATCGGTCCTGATAAGAAGCATGTGTGTTCTGGCGCCACAAAAAATTCAAAAAATAAGCTGGACATACAAAGTGAGCTATTGAGACGCAGCCATGTTATTCAACATTAATTACATGGAAAAAGAAAATTTTTAGATTAAATGGACAGATTAGATATGGATGTACCATGTATAGTAGATTTCACAAATAGTGAATATTAATTGAGCACTAAATTTCAAAATTTTGTTTTATAAAAGTAATTCAGACACTAACGTTTAAAATTATTTCTTTTAAATGCATTGCAAACATTATAATTTATGACAATGGCTTATTTTAAAAACCGTCATAATATAAGATTTTATTAACCATACAATTTAATAAATATGTAATACATAAATGTTAAATACATATAGAATGCATTACGTTATGCCCTAAACAAAACCATAGAGTATACATTAATGAAATAAATTAATACGAGAGAAATGCATAAACCAGTAACAGGAAAGATTATTTTGGAGACACGGCTAAACGTTCAAGGTTACTTACAAAATACCTGAGTGTTATGGAATCAACGAGATAATAACCTTACTATTTAGCATAGATTAAAGTTGTTACGTCGTATTACCGGATGGTGACCGCAATTGATAAGATTTTTATAGTGAGGAAAATGATAGAAATTAGACACTCGACTGAAAGAGAAAGAATTGATTGTTTGGAAAAGGTAGTAGTACGAGTGAGTAGGTTGTAAAATATTATGGAAAAAACACAGTTATGGCTTACGACGGCGTAACGTTAGCTATTTAGTCGGAAATAAAGTTTGGGAGTAAATATTTTGCTCCCAGACGCCACGAATTTTGTCGGGGCCGGATAAGTATTTACCTCTTTAAGATTACTAATGACGGTTGACAAAGTTTTTACAAAGGTATACGAATTAGTAACGATATTGGTCAATTTTGAGGAATATGGCAAAGGAAAAATTTAAAACCGAACGGTAGATGTAATGAATATAAAGACAAGAATTTAAGTTAAAACATTCTAAGTTGAAACATAGAGTAAAATAATGGTTTATTTATTTAATTTTTTTGGGAAAATAATTCTTTTAGCTGAATGTAGTGTGTTTTTAGCATTTTTTACAATAGGAAACAACATTTCTACTTTGACATATGCACTGCACAACACGAACGTTTAGGTTAATTTGGAGGTTAAAGTGGGGGGTTTGTTTTTCTATTTCTTTTAGTAAGATAGGACAATAAGGATTGAGAGAGTGATAGCGGAGATCGATTTGCAAAAAAACTTTTTGGCCAATCGTCATATCCTGAATTATGCCCATAGAGTTGGGGTAGTACGTGGTACATGACGGGGTGGTGTTGTTTGCTCCATTTCTAAAGTAGAATTATTCTGGCACCCCAGCACTAAAGAATGAAGAACTTGAACGCTGTAAGTATTTTGTTTCCTTATGAAATAGAGACGGTTGCATCAACACCTTTCGACTTCAGCGGCAATTGCATGTTGTTTTTTATAAAATAACAAAACTTTCACTTTATACTTTCAGTTTTCTAATTTTTTTACTCTATCAATTAATAAACACTTGACGTTGTACTTGAACTGGAACTGACTTTAGGGTTATAAGGGTATGAGTTTTTGAAGAAAACCTCGTATGTAAGGAAGGGCGTAACGCGATCGCGTTACGTTAGAAATAAATTAGATGGGAAAAAATTTTTTAATTTGAATGAGCATGTTAGATATGGATGCACCCTGTAGATATTATAAAGAGTAAACATTAATTGAACATGATATTTTAAAATTTTGTTTTTGTAAAAGTATTTCAGTTAATGAGGTATATCATTGCTTCTTATATTGTAAATGTAATAATCCAAAACAGATGCTTGTTTTAGAAACCGTTGAAACAAAAGGTTTCAAAAATTATATAGTGTAATAAAATGTAATATAAGAACGTTAAATATGTACTGGTTGCAGGGCGTCATGCAATAAACAAAAGTACGGAGTATACAATAATGAAATAAATTAATACGTAAAAGTGCAGAATTCGTTAACATTGAAAACTATATTGGAAGCGTGGCAAGATGTTCAAGGGTAGTTTAAAAGTACCTAAAAGTTATGTAATTAACGAAATAATAACTTTATTATTAAGCATAGATTAAAATTATTACATTCTATTACCAGATGCTGACCGCAATTAATAGTATTCTTCAACGAAGCCGTCCTTTTTATTAGAGCAGTTTTTTTAAACATGACCCCGTTTTTTCTTATTATTAGGGCAATTTGTAATTGTAGTGGTACTTGACTAGAGGGTGCAGCTTGCTCCATTTCTAATGTCGTATTATTCCAGCTCTTCAGCACTAGGGAATGAAAAGCTAGGCCCCCTCTGAGTGTAATGTTGCCTGGTGAAATGGAGACGGCCTCTTCGCAAACTTTCGCCTTTAGTGGCATTTGCAGTGACGTTTCTTGTAGGATTAAAAAACTTCTACTTTTTACTTTTGTCTTTTTAATGTATTCTTTACTTTATGAACTAACAAACAGTTGTAGTAGTACTTGTACTGGAACTGACTTGATGTTTGTTAGTGTATAATATTTTTAGAAATAATTTTGTTTATTGTTTGCAGAACAAAAAACAAATACCAAAAGGCTTTGAAAGTTTTAAAGAAATGGAATTTAAACAGTGAGTAAATATAAAATTTTATATCAATACTTCATAATTATGTACATGTAAATGTTGAAATGTGTACTGAGCTGTATTTATGTAGTAGAAAATTAAAAGATTTTGAATATACATTCTATTGATGAAATTTTGTATTACTTAATGAATGAAACTTTAGTATTTTGAATGGACAATGAAATGATAAAAAGAAGTGTTGGTATTTAACTGTTCTCTATGCTGTTATCAGACATTTTTAGAAATTTGCTTTAAAAAGGCATGTAATTTAATATGGAAAATAGGACAATTACAGCGATAGTAATATAGATGGATTTGAATTAATGTTTTCTTAAGACTTCTTTTAGTAATACCTGGCCCGAGTGAGGTCAAGACACTAGGTTCTTTTTTAAGTATATTTGTATTTAACTTGAAATTATTAATGTTAATAAAACTAAGTATATGTTGAATTTCTTTCCATTTATTTATAAACTAGTTAAAAATTGGGTCCTTGTAAAAGGATATCTAGTCACCCCAGTGATGAAATTTTTGGGAGAAGACTTGCTTTTGAGAATTTCTTTAATTATGACAAAACTTAGTAAGTGTTTTAAGGTATTTGTTACATACCGTACCTGTACGTGAATATTTTTCTTTTCACGTAATTAAATCCTACATTTCTTACTTTCCTTTTACAGCTATTTGAGTATTTATTAATAATTTCTAACCATTTTCAGCTTTACCATCTTACACGGCATTATTAATTGAGACGTTACACTTTATATAATTTTATGCAAAAAGTTAGCGAACTCTCCTTACGCGTCGTTCATCGCTACGACCGGTTCTCATGAGGAAATGTTGATTTGATTTTTCGACTGTTGACAATAGTTCCGTCGAAAAAAAACATAAGTTGGTGGTATGAATTATGCCGGAACCGTTGGTTCATTCGTGAAGAGTTAGAAATATCCTGTTTCCTTTATTAAGGCCGAGTGAAATTTGTGTAATGGTTAGTGAAAAAAGGAAGTAAAATTATAAAAGTCATGGGACTATTGGCTCCGTTTCCTGCTACACCCTTGACAGATGTCATTAGTATTCTAAATTTAAATAGCAATTCCTCTGCCTAGAAGTGGACATTTGGCACCTTTTGGTTGAAGAAAAATAAATCCGTGTATTGATATGTTCCTATTCAGTCAAGTGAATACTCTTATATATTCCAATTAATAGTATGATGTGCCATCGGTATAACAGCTATCGACTTCAAAAAGTTGCTGTGACCCGACGGTAACTTATTCAAACTTTCAAGATCACGCTGTGGTAAGCTTGAGGCAGGACATAATAATAAACTGTAAGACTTGCTGTTTCCTATCTGGATTCTTTTCTTCGTCGGAAATGTTACGGTGACAACTGGTAGTGGTTGATTATTTATCAGATACTAGTTTAGCATTACTGCTCCTATAAACTTTGCTAGTATAACTTTAAAGTTACACCATTGTTTAAGTGTGACATATTTTTCTAATTATATTTTGTTTCAGATTCAGGCAAGAATGCATTCCACTGTATATACCGTTATTATTGATTGCTGTAGGATGTAAATAATTTTTGTGTTCTATTAATTTTAAATAGAAAACTTACATTAAGGTAGTTAGTACAATTGCTTTGTGTAAATTTTCGTGTAATATGTAAATTCTCCGGAATGTTCTAGATAATTTTTTTTTGTTACCTGGTTGACTTTTTTATCGCATGTTGTAGTTTTAAGGTTTTGTAAATAAAACTTTTTTCTTGAGGTTTACTTTTCTTTGTGTGTGACCCATTGTAATGTATTTTATTAAATCGAATCCACAATAAAATAAATCGTGGTAAATTTTATATTACCTATCAAGAATTCTTATGTAACTGTAACAAGCCCAGGGTAAGATTAAGATGGAAATTGGCTTTTAGTGAAAGAATCCTCTTAAGACTTTTAGCTAACTTAGTTTTTGGCCCACGGTTGCATGAGATTGGGTCAGTGGGTATATTAAAGTTGAAAGAAATTAAAATAAAGGACGCCACCTAAATTTTTTATAAAGCAACGGACTAAATCGATTTGCTAAAAGGAAAAATTTGGAAACCTATGTTATCGCTGACTACATTAAATACAAAGTTTGATTGCCACAAATATGATACTTACATCTGGTCGTCTTCTTCAATAATCTAACGATGAGTAGGGCGACTTTGAAACATAATTACTACCAACATAGATACCCTATATATCTTACGGACCAGTATGAGTATGTAATCTTTGATTTAGCTTCAATTAGTTTCCCACTATATCGTGGTACACATTCGGGTAAATTTAACCTTTTAAATACCTAACAAAATTTGGAGAAATTTAATGATTACTGAGTAATGAACTAAAGTCAAAAATAACTCTATATTCTCTTTTAAGACAAGCAATAAACATTATAAATTATAAGTGTACTTGATAAAAAATTTAATTCTTATAAATGTAGTTTCGTAAATCAGATATTTAACTTTGGACATTATTTTTCATAATAAATAGTCTGGGTAGCGCTACTACGACTTTACAAATTTTAGAGAATTTACTTAACTTCTGGCAAATATTATCAGCTGATTAATAAATCTAAGTTCAAATTTTATTATACAAGACTTAGGCCCTATAAATTAACATGTTGGTATTTCAAATTATGGTAAACAAGATAACTATCATGATTGTATGTCTGCATATGTACAACCGGTGAAGTATAATTTCTAAGGTTGAACACACTTTTAATTACAAAAAAATTGTTGTACTCATTGTAGTTTACACTTTAACAGAACGAGCTTTTAGTAACTTAACTAACAAAATTATTCGTACGAGCTATGATGAACTGTATACAGCAACTTGAGGTAGTTACAAGCTTCAAAAAGGAATTCATAAAATGCAAAGATTACGTAATGAACTTTACTACGGCAGCCTTATCTTAGAAACTAATACATTCTTACCCATAGCAGCAATGACGTATAACCTTCAAATGACATGTACAACAACTAAACACGCCAGGTGCAGCTGCATAGCGAAGTCGGCCATGTGTCGAACAAAATTGCTTACGCATTTATATTTTAAACGAGTTCCATAAAATTTAATTAAACCAAACCAAATAAAATATGTTTTAGATGATCTATGCTTTCATCGAAATTACGTGGAATTACATTAAGATGATAACGGAGTTATCTACGTTTTCAGAGTTGCACTGTAATAAATTGTATAATTAATTTTAATATGATTACACATTTAAACAAACCATCGCCAAAAAGAGTTCGTACACTACACTTTACACAAGTCGTCACGGACAACTTTTAAAATAGTGTGCCCTTATTACGGCGTCTCTGCCAGGAAAACTTAATTTCCCTGACCATCTTGAGTGTTTTTTAAACACACCAAGCGACCTTTCAGTTCAACGAAGAAACGAAAAGTGACAATCGGTCACGAATCGTCGGAACAACTTGAAAATCTTAGATACTACAAGACGTAGGAGCACGCTAACAGGTTTGTACATATATGTTATCAGTAAGGACGATGTGGTATGTAGTAGATTGTAATGGTAATTAAAATTGAAGTGTGCCTTGAAGTTTATTGGTTATTAAATATGCAATATCGAATGAATCAATAATATAAACGTTGTTGAATAAAGACTAAAATAATAGATGCACCGCGGTAAAGTCAACGAATAAATTTGCAGGAAAATTTATATGTTACACCATCCCACTCTATGACTGTCCAGTTAGCACGGCGTTCTTTGAATTTCCCTTGGTTTTGTTGTGGTGATCCGTGCAGACTTACTTTTCCTTTGTCATACCTTATTTTCTCTTGTTTGCACGGATTACCGTATCATATTTTAGAGATAAGTGAAGTATATTGGGCTAAATTTAGAAAGCCAAAAGCAAACGAGACTTATGCGGAATAACCGTCGTCCATGAAAAAATAATATAGGAGTTGGTGAGATAGTCGGTTAGGCGCCCCTTAATTCTGACAAAGAGAAAGGGCCTTTCAGGGTAAGTGAATATAGTAAGGTAGTTTGTTTGTATTTAAGCCATTTTCTTATTATCTTTATTTCAAATTTTTCTATTATCTTTTATTATTTCTTCCACAGAAACCCACTCACACACCACTGTAGTTATCCGAAGAACTCTTAAATTGTTACAGGGTGCCTGCCCTTAAAGGCAAATCGAAATTTATAAGTTAACGATTCTTTTACTTCTAACACATTGAGTTTCAAATTTAAAATGCAGTTAATATTTAACAATCAACGGATAATAAGAAAATACATTCATTGTTTTATTATGAATTTATAATGAAATAACGAAAATATCAAAATATTATAATGGGGGTAACACGAACTATTGTTTTTGTGGTATGTAGTTGATTAACTTTAGGCTTTGTTATTTCAAACAAGTAAAACCGAATTTATATTTGGACACAACATTCCACTCCTGCGTATGAAAAGCGTTTGATGCAATTTAAATTTAAAGCAAAATTCAACTTTGAAGTTAGGCTCAATTTACAATAGCAAGCAGCAATTAAATTGCACATGTTTGCTTTGCTGTTGGTTATTTAAAATACTCTGTGATATCGCAAAATAAAATATCAACTGCATTGAACAAACAAAGAACGTTTAACCGTTAATTGCAGTCGAAAGTTTGCAGTGTGTGATACTTTTTACACCACTCGTGCTCTTGAATTTAATATTTCAGCTGTGAAAAGATAAAAAGAACAAATTTTATATAAATCAACTATTAAACTTTGCAATATAGCATTAGTTGATAACGGACTATTTTGCAGTGGAGAGCATATTAAGATAAAAACGTCGCAATATAATAATATTCACTTTATCAAGCAACTCGAGAGAATTATTTCCATGCTCACAGCACGCCAAAGATGTGGTTTTACTTGAAGTTTACCTTTACCCTATTAATAACATAAATGCGAATGCAAGGTATTTCGTTTTTAAAATTAAAGTTCATTCTTTTCTTAGATGTAGAGATGACTTTCTTGGTTCCTTGAAAATTAATATTAATTACAATGTTTTTGATTGATAATAAAGATTAAAGGATTCCACCATTGGTAATAGAATCAACTTTCCTATTCCGAACTAACCCACACAATTCCATGAAATTTGCACAGTTTGCATCTATCACTATCTGATCTAGGTCTACATCTACCTCCTTTTCCTATCTCTGCTTGTAATATATCCCATACTATTCGCCAAAAATGCTTTAGAACGTATTCTGCACTTCTATTTCTCCTTATTCCCCTACTATTTCTATAACCTGTTCGTTATTAACTTTGTCTGTCCATGCTATCATACTCATACATCTGAGGCACAGCATTCCACAAGTCTGCTACCGTTTTCTGCCTGCTTTTCCTACTGCCCGTATTTCATAGGCATACTGTGCTGTGCTACACACATATGCTTTCAACAATTTTCTTCTTGTTTCTATGTTTGTTGTCTTTCATCATAGGCACTGTTCTTTCTTGTTAGATGCAGTTCGGTCTCCTACTGTTTTACAACTTTATACCCTATTTCTCCGACATTCAGTGGTTGTGAAGGGGGGTAAGCAGCCTGTGGCTGCCATGTACCACCCGCACTTGAACATTTGTCGAATTAATAGCTTATTCAATATACCATTTCACACAATCAACATTAGTTGAAAACATTTCACAACCCACACCTGTAGTTGTTTATAATAACCATCAAATTTAATGGCACCTATTTTTTCGTCACTAGATTTTCCGTCTTGAAACTAGTTGGACGAGTACCTCCACTTATTCTAAGCTAGATTACACAGTTTCCTCAAATTCACAACAGCCTATATACAGCTCGGTTCCCCTACTATTGTTTTCTAATTATATGCCATATTTCACCGAGATTCCGTGGTATGTGAAGAAGGGCGAATCCGTGGCCTAGTTGGTATGTGTGCGATTACTATGCCCAAGGTTCCGGGTTCGAATCCCGACACGGTCTGCTTAAAAAATGTTAGGCGAGCATTTTTTACAAAAGTACACCCTCGTTCAGATGAGAGGTAAAATGGAGGTCCCGTGTGTGAGTATTTTCACGCACGTTAAAGATCCCTGCTTGGAACAGCAAGGGTTCGGCAAAATTTCAAATCTTTCAAGTAAAAAATCTCGCTTCCTGGCCAATGTAGTACCTTCGGGCGAAGCATCGGAATATCACATGTAAAGTGTGTGAAGGGGGGGCGGCTCCATAGCATAGTTGGTATGCGTGTGACTACTATGCCCAAGGTCCCGGGTTCAAATCCCGACACGGTCCGCTAGAAAAATATTAGGCGAGCATATTTTCCACAGAAATACGCCCTCGTTCGGATGAAAGGTAAAATGAAGGTCCCGCGTGTGAGTATTATTATGCACGTTAAAGGTCCCTACCTTGCTTGAAACAGCAAGTGTCCGCCAAAATTCCAAATTTTCCAGATAGAAAAACTCGATTCCTGGACAATGTAGTACTTTCGGCTGGAGCATTTTAATCCTTCAAAAATGTTAGACGAGAATTTTTCACAAAAATACGCCCTCGTTCGGATGAGAGGTAAAATGGAAGTCCCGCGTGTAAGTGTTGTAACGCACGTTAAAGATCCCTATCTTGCTGCAACAGCAAGGGCTCGGCAAAATTCAAAACTCCCAGGTAAAAAAACCCGCTTCCTGGCCAATGTAGTACTTTCGAGTGTAGCATTAGGAAATCAAATGTAAGGGTATGTGAAAGGGGTTAAGCAGCCTGTGGCTGCCAAGGATCTCCCGACACCTAGACATTTGCCGAATTAGTAGTTTTCCATTAAATACTTTCGTACAATTAATATTAGTTGACAATATTGCAAGACCAAAATCTGTAGTTGTTTATAACAATAATCATGTTTAAGTACATATAGTTTTTTCGTCATTAGTTTTTCATCTTGGGACTGGATGGATGCGTACCTCCATCAATTTCTATTCTGAGATAGCCTAGACATATCCCTGAAATTTCCATATCCTGCATCTTTTAATATCTGTGTGCAATAATCTGACCTAAGTCTCCCTCTACTTCTCTTTTTTCCTATCTCTGCTTCTAATATATTCCGCACTATTCCCTCATGCCTTAGTATGTGACTTATCATCCTATCTCTTCTATTTTTTATAGTTTTCCAAATATTTCTTCCTTCTTTTACCATTTCTAATACCTCTTTGTTCTTAACTTTGTCCGTCCATGATATCTTTATTTTACGTCGGTAGCACCACATTTCAAAGGCTTCCACCTTCTCCTGGTCCATTTCTCCTACTGCCAGGCTTCACAGCTGTACAGTGCCGTGCTCCAAACATATGTTTTAAGCCATCTTTTCCTTGTTTCCGTGTTTGTTTTCATTGAACACAGTATTTGCTTTTTCTTATTAAATGTAACACGACCTTGTGCTAATCTTTGTTTTATATCTTTTGTGCTTTTCTCATCTTGCGTTATTTGGCTTCCTAGATAGGAAAAATCCTTAACCTCTTGTAAGTTCTCGTTATCTATTTGTATTCTTGTTTTTGGTTTATTTCTCCCTCTTTTGCATACTAGAACTTTAGTTTTATTTTTGTTAATTTTCATACCGTATCTCTCTGTTAGAACCGTTTTCAGTTATTAAGAGCAGCTTCTAACTCTTTTTTGCTAGATGCTAATACCGCTATATTATCTTCCTGCATTTGACAGTATGCAGTGCCTCTTCTATGTACAAGTTAAAAATTAATGGGGATAAGTACATCCCTGTCTCACCCCTTTCCCAATATTTACTTCTCTACGTTCTTGCTCTAATTCTATTACCGCTGTTTGCTTTTGGTATAAGCTATGTACTGTCCGTCTATCCCTAAAGCTCATTCCAATCTTTTTTAGTATTTCGAATATTTTTTTCCATTTTACATTGTCGAATGCTTTTTCCAGATCTACAAACCCTATATATACGCTTTCCCCCTTCTCTATTCTTTTCTCCATTATCACGCTCAGAGCTAAAATAACCTCCCGTGTTCCTCTGTTGCGCCTAAACCCAGTGTTCTTTCAGCTTGTTTTTCCATTCGTTTTTGTACAATTCTAGTTAATACTTTTGACACGTGTGCTGTCAGACTTACTACTCGAAAATTTTCAAATCTATCCGCGCTTCTTTTTTTGGTATAGTTACAATGAAGTTACGTTTGAAATCTTTGGGTTTCTTGCCTGTCTCAGACATATAGCTTACACGTTGGAAAAAACGTTCTGTTACTGCTTGTCCAGCGGCTTTTAGAGTTTCTGCTTGCACCTTATCTGTACTCGGTGCCGCCATTTTTTGGACCCTTTAATTCCAATTCAAACTCATCTCACAGCTTAGGATATTCCAACTCATCATTTTCAATGGCTGATTCCTGTTATAATGCTGTTAGTTTTTCTCCTGCATATAAATTCCCTATATATTCCTGCCATCTAACCACTTTCTCTACATTTTCTATAATGACGTTTCCTCTCGCGTCCCTAATATTTTTGCTATATGGTTTTATATCCCTATAATTCATTCTAATTAGTTTGTATGCTTCATCTGTCTTTCCTATTTTCAACTTAGTTTGTACCTTTTTGCACTTTTCATCAATCCATTGTTCTTTAGCTTTCCTACATTTGCGAATAATTTTCCATTTTATGGCTTTGTATCTCTGTTTTCCTTTCATTTTTTCAAATTTTTATATTTAAGAACGGCCTTCATATTTACCATATTGTGACCAATGTTTCTATCTGCTTCTTGATAGTTTCTACAGTCTTTTACTCGATTCCTAAACCGTAGTCTAAAAGAATGCAATCTATTTGATATCTTTCTATATCTTCTGGCATCTTCCACGTATATCGTCTTTTAGCATAATGTTGACAATGTGTTTGTGATGGTTAAAATGTTTTTGTTGTAAAATTCTACCAATTTATTTCCCCTGTCGTTTCTCGTGCCTAAACCAAATAAACCTACTACTGCTCCTTCCCTACCCTCAACTACCACTGCATTAAAATCCCCCGTAACTATTAAATTTTCATGTTCTTTTACGTATCTTATTATGTCTTCGATATCTTTGTAGTTCGCTTCTATCTCTTCCCTACTGCGGCGGGAGGTGGGCATGTATACTTGTATTATTACTGTATTTATCGGTTTAGATTCTAATCTAACCATAAATACGCTATCGTTCTTTTGAAAGTAGTTTTCTGCACAGTGCCCTATCTTTTTTCGCATAACTATCCCCATACTAAAATTTCCTTCCTCCGATCCTGTATGAATTACCGTATAGTCTCCACTCCAAGAATCCCCCGCCTATGGCCACCGAACCTCGCTGATTCTTATTATATCTAGTGCTAACCTATCCATTTCATATTTTAAGTCCTCTAGCTTACTTACTTGCCGCATGCTTCTGACATTCCACGCGCCGACTCGCAGAATGTTTCCGCTTCTTTTTCTAAGTTTTTCAATCTCATGTACCAAAGTAGTTTTCTTCCGGAGATCCGAATGGAGACTATTTTACCTCCGGAATCTTTTACCTCAGAAGATGCGATCATTTTAAATACAATATAAGTACGCTTTTACTTGGGAGGTACTGTGGTGGTTTTCCGTTGTCTTCCACATCGCGGTAGTGTGTCTTAGACTGCCATACCGACCCCTATGGTCTCTGCTAATCTAAGTACCGAAACAGCCGCTGCCCTCTTTCGGGGACCTGTCTTAGTCTGATTCCTCACTAAAGACCATACTGATTTGGTTGAACCTGTAGTTTGGTTTTTTAGACCACTGGAACACGGAAACCATTCCGCCTGTTCCCGTAATCTAAACTTCGTCAAAGTGCAAGTCCATTCCGAATGAAACGAGTTTTAATGCTGACAAAATTTTCTGTAATGTAACCAGTAGTGTACATCTTTCTGTGAAACCAATTTAAATTTGTTGTATTTGAAAAAACATTCTTGCAGCTCTACAAACCGTTCCGAATACAAATTTTTTGCTAGCGTGCCTGATGATAGTGCTATAAATTGCGGAGTGTAGATTCAGTATGAATATGTTCCCAAGTCGTCACCTTCTGGTTCGAAGTGTTTCGTAAACGAAATTTACCTCTTTTTGTTATGTGATGTTACACTGACGCTTTTCGCTTAGTACTCTAGTTCGTTGATGATGATGTGAACATCACGACCATTTAAATTGATAGCAAAATTACTGGTGGACTCCCTGTCGGTCAGATCAGACGCAATAGCCGTCATGTTCGACGCAATAGCCATAATGTCGGGCGTTGTCCGGAAATCTTGTTCAGTTTACTTCTTTTCCTTAAAAGAGAAACAATGCAGATGGTAAAGTAAATTTAAACCATATTTTATTGTGTTTGGAATGTTAAAGTTGATAGTAAATATTAGCAGGTTTCACTCAAAATAAACAAACTTGTTCGCGTCACAGATAATAATCCTTTCCCAACTTTTCAATTAATTTTATAATTTGTATTTGTTTTACTGCTTACATTCACTTTTATTTGCATGCAGGACAGTTTTGAAATTTTCAATAATTTTCTCGAAAATCTCTGTATACCTTTTGTTTTGCATTACGTACATGTAATTAATGTTTAGAAACCTCTGTGCTAGATTTCGAGAAATAAACAGAAATCTAGATGTAAGATAGATTTGGATTAAGGCTTTATAAGGCTTACTTAGAGTTGAACATTTTTGAAATGATTTGAATTCTCTACAAAATTGTAAATTAAAATACATGCTTGGGTATTAAAAAGGTTCTAGCAATAGAGTTGAATCTATATGTGCGTGCGTTAAAAAGACTGTAATTCCACAACAGTTAGACCGATTTAAAAATTCAAAAATATTTAGATTCCACTTGAAATCCTGAACTAAAACATATTTTAGCGTTCCGAAAAAACTCTCGGAAACCGAGAGAATGAGCAACGTGCAAAAATTATGGCTTCTGTCAATCTGCGTCTGCTAGGTCAGTTAAGCCTTACCGGCTAAGAAAAATAAACATGTATCTTACTTGTGTAAACTCAACTATTGGATCGTGCATCTTATTAAACTAAGTATTGTAAAATACGTTTAGAAACTACACATCTATATATTAATTTTTCTCTAAAAGAACTTTAAGATAGTAATACCTTACTAGCTTATTAACTATAAATAAAAAATTTTGTGTTTGCCAGTTGAAGGGACATTTTTTCCAACGAGATTTAAAATGATTTATTGGACCCTTCTTTAATTATGCTGTATTACATTTCTTTTATACCAGATGCTTATATTGTTACTTTAAGGCAATGCCATTCGCTCCGAAATCTAAACCCCTACCTTCTAAGTCTGATTTTTGCGATTCTAGCTTATCTTCTTAAACGGTATTATATAATTGACCGACACAGGTTTTCTTTCTTTTAAAGTGCGCCTTAATAAATTTCTCCGTCAAGTTGGTAAGCTTTCTTAAAGCCCCTGGAGAGGCAAAACTTGTTAGTAGCGGTATGCCCTAGAGCGCCGATATTTACATTTTTGGAAATTGTCGACAAAAGTGCTTCGAACTTAGACAAAAATGCGTATGTGGCATTATCATAACATTTGTATGTATTTAGTATGTCATATTTCTATGATCTATGCTACACATCGTCTAAACAGTTAATCTATAAACAAAGAGAACTTATGCGAAAATTACATAATATACTATCTCGGTTCTGTTCCTAATATTGCTTGATACCTTAAGCTGCAATCAAGCGAGTTTTTCCCTAATAAACATATCGCAAAATATATGGCAACAATTGAGATGCATATTTTTAGCTAGTTTCTTCCCCATTTTCAAATTAATATCGATTACATTGTTAAATGCAGAAAGTATAAATTTATGTCTTTCAACAATGAACGACAGTTACTCTAATTATACACATTATCAACCATGTAAAAAATTTTAGCTAAATAGTTGTAAACGTTTGCTTCCGTTCCGTAATACTATGTTCTTTAACCAGATTGAACGTATGTGTCGGTTTCAGCCAAACACATTGACAGCTGGTTGTCCCTGTTTGTCAATCGCTGATATACAAATTTGTTACATATTTTAACATGTGTATTGACCTTTACCATAATTAAGCAGTCTATACAGTTGTTTTGTATTATTTAAATTACATTATTGTGTTGCGGATATTTTCCTTAAGTGACAAAGTTACGGTTTTTCGATAAATATTTTCACATTTTGACCATATTCAATATTCTGTTAAAATCATGAGTTACATCCAGATCTAGAAGATTAATGCTTTTTTGGATTGCTAGAATGTGCCTGATGGTCACTGCCTAATATCTACTGAGTTTTTTCATTTTTGGTTAATATTTTTCAAACCCGCCGCTTCAATATTCATTTTGTTTTAGTTTTGTAGTAGATAGGGTAGTTTAGATTTTGCTTCATATCTAGCAGACACAGATTTTGAAGACTTTCCATGTAGCTTGTTCCATATTTAATAACAGATGCTTTCTTATTTTGTTAAATTTTTTTGTCGGTTATTAAAATAATCGGATAACTAATACTATACGTTCAAAAAATAGTATTGTATCCATTCCTACAGATCTATTGGAAAAATTATTAATTTGCAAGGTAGTTATTAGGATATTGGATGCGGCATGTCAATTGGCATTAATACCCTGCTGTCACATCCAGACCTTCTGTCTAAATTTTTTGCACATTATTAGGTTTTTGTTTAAACTGGCAAATAGTTTGTAAAGGCAGTTATTTGCATATTTTAGTATGACGCATCGACAGTTATTATTATGTTTTAGTGCAATGAGTCATTCCTAGGGTCCTTTTGATTTTCAATCCTTAACCCTGAAATAATTGAAAATGTTTAAATTTTGTAAAGATATTTATCTACATATTTCAGAACGACGCATCGATTAATTTATGTACCATGTTGGTACTTTGCGTCCTTTTAGTTTTCAGCGTATAATTCTAATAGGGTTAAATATAACGAAATTTTGAAACGATAGTTATTTGCATCAATTGATGCAATTACCATATTGGCACCTAAGGCTCTTTTGATAAAGATAGCTAAGTTAACTAGACTTTTACAAATTTACTATAGACAATTATCAAAGAAGATTCCTAAATTTCATATTTGTCTAATTAATGATTGTTTGGAAAAAATGTAGATACTTCTAATGCAATCTACTAAACATGTCTCAATTCTTACAACTTTATGTCTCTAGGGTATAGTGATAAACGGGTTAGCGTGCTTGTTTTTACTCAATAGTGCCTCAGTCCTAATTCCACAACGACCGACTTTCTTGACACCAAGGAAACAACATAGAGTTATAGAATTAAGGTAATCCATTAACGGATGATCTTAGATAGTATAAAAATCTTTAAAATAACTTAGATTTTCTTATGAAAAACTCAGAACTGATGTACCTATTCTACTTGTTGAATATATTCTTGAAATGTGAATTCCTGAAGACACTTTATGTCGCAAAATATTAAAAGTAGGAAGGAGTAATCTACAAATTTTTAAAGAAAATTTTTTCTTAATAGATGAAATGTGTCGTTATTTGTACAGATATTTTTTAGCAATAGTGGTTTGAAAAGATTAACAAGAACAATCGCTCGACACAAATATTTTCGACCACAGTGTAATCCATAGACATGCTGTAGTATCAAAAGGCATAGATGTGAAATAGCACAAGCTACTAGAAGACGCTGTTAATGTAATTAAGTATATTAAAACCAGCCTTGATTAGTAGATTTTTTCATATCTGTGCTTTAAAATGAGGCCTATGTATAAATAGCTTTTACTTTATACTGAAGTCAGATGACTATCTTGTGGCAAGGCACGACAACAGATTATTAACTCTAAAATAAGGTTTATATGTTCTTGGGAAAAAGAATCACAATTTGACAACTTTATTTCATTACAAAAATTGACTAGAAAAACTGAACTTTATGGTTCATATTTTCGAGAAACTTAACAATCTGGATGTAATTCTGCAAGGAAGTACAAATGTTCTAACGTTGAGTGAATATTTATTAAAACTTGGATAATTAAATTGATCAGGAAAATTATAGAGTTATTTTCACGCTTTTCTAAAGAAAATAATTTAGACTATTCGTTATTTAAAGATACTATATTTATTTATTATACCAAATTGGAAGACAGCTTTTTAAAACGGTTTCAAACATCTTCTTTTGAAGAACTGGGCTATATTTATGACCGTTTTCTTTTGACATTTAATAATTCAAACTTTTTAAGACAAGTTCTTGACCTGCCAGTAATTTTAGATACTATACGTCCTGATTACCTTAATCTGAAGAATAGCCGATGAATATTTTAATATAATTTGTTTGCATTCACTTACGCAATGTTGGTTTTTCAAAAATAGTTCTCACTACAAAAAAAAACAACCTCGATTGGACTCGAAGAACGACCTATAAGATGTATTAAATATTAACTTTAATATGAAAACAATTATGGGTTCGGGGTAAGCTTATATTTTTCGTTACATTATATACTGCAGCACCGGTTAGTGTACCTCTGAACAGAATAATATATCGGAATGTCAGAGAGACGTTTATACAGTGTAAGTCTCCGTTGACGAGACGGTCCATTATGGATAAACGGTAAACAATTTAAAATTTTTGCCTGTGCAACGATAGGTGCATTGTTAATGGTTACATTTTAAAATTGTTTTGAAATATACAGGGTGTCCCAAAAAAGTGTGGCGTATCAAACTTATGTTTTTTCTTATGGAACACTCTGTAGTTTATGCATATTTAGACTGTACGTAAAAAATGAGATTGTCTTAAACAAATCCTGTACCTAAACATTGTAGTTCTGTAGATATTTTGATTTTTCGTAAATTTGAAGGTCTGAAAGAAAAGTTAATAACTCCGAAACAAATAAATTTATCCAAATCCAATTTTAACGATAAATATTAGACCAATAATAGAAATCTATTTAAAGTTATCCAAAATTCTACTGGGTGTCCAAAATGGAACACTTTGCTGATGACATCTTCAAACGTCAATATCGTGCTCATGTTAAACAGAACACCCTGTATTTTATAATAAGGTCATGTAGTATATTTAATTATCTTTCAAAAATTATAAAGGTGTACCATACCTAAATTGTTTAGTTTTGTTGAAAGTTTGTATAATTTTCCTGTTGTGTAAACTATGTTAGGAAATGAAAACAACATATCCAAAATTAACAATGCAGATTTAACTGCAAAATAACATTAAAATTACAACAAGTGTTCAAAATGATGACCATTTTCTTGAATGCAAAGTCTAACCCTTTCTTCAAAAGACTTCCTCACATTGCATAACACATTTGGATATATTGCCTAAAATACCTCTCTAATTCTTTCTTTCATGTTTTCTGCTGTGGAAGGAGGGGTATTATAAACAATGTTTTTCACATACCTCCATAAAAAAAATCCATAGGAGTCAGCTCAGAAGATCGAAGTGGTCAATTAACTGATCCTCCTCTTCCTATCCATTTGTTGGGAAATTTTCTATTTAAATAATTTCTTACATTAGTTGCAAAATATGCAGGAGCACTATCCAACTGAATCCACATCTTTTGTCTACTATTAAAGGAACATTTTCCTACAGTTCCCAGAAAACTCGTCTTAAAAATCACAAAAATTTATGACTATTTAAACGACCATCAAAAAAGTACGAACCAATAACTGTATTGCCAATAATTCCTCCGTAAACATTAATTAATACTCCACCGATTTTGACGATTTATTGTGTGGAACACCTGGCGGATTTCTGTATCATAATAGTGAAAATTATGATGGTTCACTAATATACTATTATGGAAAGTGGATTTGTCCGTAAACAGCACATTTAAAAAAATCATCTTCCTTACTTATCTTTTCCATTGCCAATAAAGAAAAATCTAACCGCATCTGAAAATCTGTTCCATACAGATTTTGATGCATCTCCAAATGGAAAGGGTGGTATTTATGTTTTTTAAAATTCTAGATACACTAGACTGACTTAAATCATTCTCCTTGACTACGACTCGACTACTAGTGTTCGGATTTTCAACAACAGATCCCACTACCATAAATTGGACGTTTTCATCATCAATAACAGGTTTTGCAGTTATATGTTTCGGATATTTAACAATACCAATAGCTCTAAAAATTTTAAGCAGTATTGCGAGGCTTTTACTATCAGCATGTCGGCGTTAGGGGTACTTCGTTTTGTTCATTCTTTCTGCGATTAAACAACTTTTAAGACATTCTCCGATTATTAAAATTATATCTATTCTTTCTTGCAGTGAATACTTAATTTTCTTCGTTTACAATGACAAAATTGAACAATAACAAAAGAATGTTTCTACTTTAACTGACAACAGCCTACTTAGATATTTGCGAGAATATCAAAACTTGAAAAGGAAACAACACTTGTTAATAAAGTTGAAACTTAAACACGCAGATAGAAATCCTATTAGTTTGAACAATAGTGGAAAAGTAATACAAAATAAAAATAACTTCAAAACTAAACAATTTAGGTATGGTACACTTTTATAATTTTTGAAAGGTAATTAAATTTACTACATGACTGTATTATAAAATATGGGGCGTTCTATTTAACATGAGCACGATATTGACGTTTGAAAATGTCATTAGCAAAGTGTCGCATTTTGGACACGCAGTAAAATTTTCGATAACTTTAAATACATCGATAGTTTCTATTATTGGTCTAATATTTATAGTTAAAACTGGATTTGGATAAGTTTATTTGTTTGGGAGTTATTAACTTTTCCTTTAGAATTTCAAATTTATGAAAAATCACAATATGTTGGGAGCTACAATGTTTAGGTATAGGACTTTTAAGAGAGTTTATCTCATTGTTTACGTTAAATCCAAAAATGTAATAAAATACAGTGTTTCATAAGAAAAACATAACTATGATACGCCACACTTTTTTAGGTCACCCTGTATATTTTAAAATAATTTTAAAATATAGCCATTGGAAACGCATATATTGTTTCACAGGCAAATCTTTTGAATTTTTTACCGTTTATTCATAATGGACCGTCGCGTCAACGAAGACTGACACTGTCTACAAAAGGTGGTTGATGAGCCCTGCGGTGTGGGATCTCTAGGGAGATCTCTTGGCAGGTACAAGAGTTTTGCATTTACAAGTTATTTAGTTTACAATAAGTATATTGGAAATGTTATTAGCATAATTTTTGATATGTTCTCAAAATAACCAGTGCAGGTGAATAATGAATGTATATAAATTGCCTCCATGAATATTGGAGTTGAGTTCTGACTGCAACTTTGACTGCGATATGAGTTTTATTGAAGATTTGAAAGCCGTGATATGATATAAATTACTGTTGATATAAATTACCCCATGTGATGTGAATTTTGTAGTGGTCGGTATAAGTTTTTATAGTAATCGATATAGATTAATAAGTGCTTGCATAGTTATAATTATAGCGCTTCGATATTAATTTGATTAGAAAGATAGCATCGCAGAGTTAAATTATTGGTATTTGTACTGTAAGCAATCAGTGGTAGTAGGTTGTTGAAAGTGTTTTAAAAATTTCATTGTAGCTGCGAGTCGTTGAAAAAGTTGTAGGATCAGTTTGATAATAAAGAACTGTTATTTGTGCAAATAAAGTTTTATTTACAGTGGTGTCAGGTAGTGTGGTTTAGTAAAACGACATTTGAGATTCATATTTGCATGCTTGCAACTTAAAGTCAACTACTTGAAATGGATAGCAAAATTCTGTCTTTTTTTAAGGAGTTCAAGTCAAGCCTTGCAGAGAGCTTGGCTGGAAACTCTGCAGAATTCATGGAAACATTAAATAAAAATTCCGCCAGTTCTACAGACAGACTGCTGGGAAGCTCTGCAAGCCCAGCAGTTAAAAAGAAATGCGGAAAAAGAAAAACAAACCGCAGCAAATCCTATCAGAAAATTAGATCAGAACACGAAAGCCATTGAACAATTAAAAGAGTAGTTTATACAGGTAACTGCAAAATCCGCAGAAAACCTGGAAGCAAAATTTTACCGCGGTTTACACAAATTGGAAACAAGGTTTTCAGAGGAATTATTACAAAACTGGCATTATCTGGAAGCGAGATTTTTGGAAAAACTTTTAAAAACCTCACGAATAAAACTTGAAGACGTGATACAACGTCCCTGAATTTAAGAATGTCGGGAAATTCAAACCGGCGTGAAAATTCAAAGTACAACCACCCACATTTGACGGAAAGTCACATTGGCAGACATTTTAAGCATTTTGAGGCTGCCGTAAGAGCAATCGGTTGGAACGACGGTCAAAGGGGCTTGTATGTTCTCGAAATAACTAGTATAATTGAATAATATGTGTATATATATATATTTTGCTGTGTTTCCTCGTATTAAGAATCGAGCCTCACGAATTGGGCGTCAAGATTCTGTGATGTTTTGTAAGGCCACGTGTTGTCTGATTTCCAGTTCAAAATGTCGTGATAAGTACTTGATTATTTGTCTGTCCGTCAATGGTGGATTAAGTTGTTTGGCCACACTGTATTTTCGGATGGCATATTGTTCCCTAGAAGCTGCAAACTCTCCCTTAAATTTTCCTGTAATCAAGTCGTCCCTAATCTGATCCTGTTTGTGATCACTCCAGTAACATTGTAAAAATTTGTTTTTAAAGTCCTGATATGTGTCTATGTCCTGTCCTACTAAATTATACCATGCTTCCGCATTGTCCTTCAATAAAGCCTTTATCGTATTTAGTTTAGTCTGTTCGTCGAATAAATTTCCCACTAGATTTCTTACACTATTAATAAAAATTTGTGGATTTACCCTGTTATCTCCATAAAATTTCATATGTTGGTCCAATGATGCGCCACCTGTATAAAATCTGGGACCATCCCCCATTAAACTTGACATGTTGTATTTGATACTAGTAACTTCGCGTTCTACCCTGCCTAACTGATCCCTACATGAGTCCGTTACTTCAGTCATTTTTATATTTATCTCTTCTTCACAAAAAATACGTACTTCGGACCTTAAATGTCCCATTTCCTGTCGAAGACCTGTAATGTTTTTCTCATTTCTATCAACCCTACTTTCTACTTTCCCCATTTTCACGGTAGGACTATTTTTAAATTCTGAAACTTCTTGATTCGTCTTATCTATTTTCTGACTAATTTGATCAAACCTACGATTTGATTCCTCACTCATTTCTCTAATCTCCTTTAACTTCCTGTTCGATTCTTCACTCATTTGCTCAAATTTTCGATTTGAGTCCTCTTTAACCCTGCTTAACGTCTCATTCATTCTTTCAAGCATCCTCATTATCATCTCGTTTCTCTGATCCCCTGATTCCGTCCTCGACTGATCTCTACTGCCTCCAGCTTCTTCCATTTTCGAATTTTTTTCACACAATGCACTATCGTCACCTCCAATTTCCACTCCTTGGCTCCTTAACCACTCCTTTCTCTGCATACGTTCTAATCACTCTCACACACTCTAAAATACTCTTAAATTTATACACAAACAGAAACTCTCTCTCTCAGATCGCCAGTTTCCTGGAATAAAATCACAAAAATTTTATTTGGAACTCGAGCCTCACTTTTGGGTCGCCATTTTCCTGAAACAGTTACACACTATTTGGAATTCGAGCCCCGCGTTGGGCGCCAAGAGATGCTGTGATCCTCTCCAAAATTCGGGAACTACGGTTTTCGAATCGAGCCCCAGCGTTGGGCCGTTATAAAATGCTGTGAAACCTACAAAAAGCTTCACCAAAGTAAAAAAAAAATATTCGAGCCTCTCGAATTGGGCACCAAGATATGCTGTGAAACCCTCAAAATTAACTGGTCCGTTGACTTTCTTTTGATAATCGCCTCTTTACTCTCTCCGCCTCGGCTGCTCACCTAGTTAAAACTTTCATCCTCATTCATAAAAAAAACAAACACATTCCTACCACAAACATCAACATTAACTCTATTTACATCAATATTCATAATACATTAAAATTTCAAAATTAAATTGTAGCATAAATTTCAACATCATAAAATTTCAAGTTAAAATTTGTCATCATTTTAATTTGCATCCAGAATTAGAGTCCTTGTAGGATGCATACTAATTAAGTTAACAATGTGTGCAGACCTGAGTCTGAATAAAAGGGAGCATCTCCTACCCCTTTACGTTAATTTAATAGGTTAGTCTAATTGAGCTCAAAGACAGACCCGAATTCTCATCATAATCAAAAACATAAACCTGATAAATACTCCTTTCTACTGATACAAGAAAACTTTACCTTAAAATTAAAAATTTGTTGTTTATACAAATTTACTACTGTCCATTTTTATCAAATAAATTATAAAGATATTCAACACACACCAAAACATCTAAGATCGAACAAAATGCATAATTTACCTGAAGGTTACTGCAGCCGTGGCTTCAATGTACATCGGACTTACTCATCCCACCATTCCAGCTGGTTTATGTTTACGGCTTCAGATTCTGACCGCTTTTAAAATTTTTCTACACTACCATTCATCTAAATTGTTTCAGGGCCTCTCAGGAATTCATCTACGTATATCTAAATCTTGTTTTGTAGATCCAATCACGTTTACGAATAACACTTGATTACTCACTCCCGAACAAAATAGCAAAGAAATTCATAATTTGTTCACGCTATACTAAAAACTGCATACTTCAATGTATTTATTTATCGCTACTAATTTGGATAATTGGTACAGTAATACCCGCAAATATTACTAGACTTTATTACCTTATCTATCTTCTCTAAGTGTACTAATAACTTTTATTGTAGCACGTAATCACCACGTATTCTACTTAAAGTATTAAATAATCAAAAATAAAGAGCAAAACTGTTTAAAGTATCGAATAAAATCAAAAATCTAAGAGAGCAAAACTCCTATTAACACGGGTTTATATAATGGCCCGCTTTCACGTCGAATTTGTCCCGCAACGGACAATTTTTAGAAGTTCGCATTCTCTTTTCCCTTTCGACGGCTCGTCACAGCGATTCTATTAAATTTGCACACGTCCAAGTTGAAAATCTAAGAATTTTCCACACGGCTCGCAACGTGTCCGCAAACAACTAACTAATTTTATACAGAAATTGTTATGTTTACACTTCTCATGTTTGCATCTTATTTCAACCAATCGTAGCCTTAGTGAAGCTTCACAAATCAAGCCTTTTATTATCTGTGTCTCTGTTTTACGCTTTTTATCCGTCCTTTTCTACCTTGGTCTGAGTGGTACAAATCGATATTCTTTACTATCTGTTATTTAAATCCACGTGGATTCTTACGTAAGTAAAATAACCCCTCGTCTAGCATTTCCTGCTAAAACATCCGACCGTTTTCAATATACGTAGAAGCTGCATGTTTATCTATTCAAATTTATTAGAACTTTGACATTTAAAAGTTTGCAAGTGTGTGCTCCTAATGAATGTTTTTAAATATAATTCTCCGAGCTTTGTTTTCATGGTATTTTAACCAAACTTGGATTTTCACAGGCTTTTATGCTTATTATATATTACTAATGGTTCAATTAACTCCAATTAAAATAATAATGAATGGCATTGACTTCTACCCTTTAATTTTTAGCGAATACTAATTAAATATTAGTTATCATTTGTACACTTTGTTTAATACCCGTTACTTAAAATTGAATTAATTAATATAAATTTCGCACGTAATTTCTCGCTAGTTTTAGTACTTGGAACAATTAAATTACATACAAGTTGAGCATTTTAATTCTGCTTCTTTTTATAGAAAGCGTCTAGTGAATAATTTAAATCCCTTATTTTTAATGAAACGAATAAATTTTTATGCTCCACGGTTTTAATAACGCGTATTATCGAATAAAATTCTATACAAACCCTACATTCTAATTGAATGATTTAAATCTTCACAGTAGGCCTTTAATTACGCGTACTTTTTCCCAAAGCTTTCTTATACACGGTGATTAAAATTATTTGATGTCGTTAATTAATTTTCTACCCTGGTCTACATTTGAGTAATATATATATATATATATATATATATATAACAAGACAAGATATTTGCAGTCCGCAATAAGGAATTTGTGCAGAACACAATAAAAAATAAGATGTATCTGTAAATAATCCTTATGAAAATAATAAGAGCTTATTTACAATACAAATCGAGCTAATAATTGCATAGCCATTAACAAAACAATAGCAATATTATTTCACAAGGGGAGAAAACATCCACTTACCTGTTTCAGCTTCTCTAAGCTTCGTCAGAGCAGATTAGTTTCCAACAACCCTGTGAAGTAATCGAAACTATTGTACTGATATAATTTCGAAAGAATCTTTGTACTATGGCAAGAGTAAATAATAACGCCATCAGATGGTAAAACACTAACACTACGAAGCGTGAAAGTACAAAAATTGATCCGAAACTACATCTTCGTTCTATAGGTCAGACATACTTGTATAGCCATATATAGAACGAAGATGTAGTTTTGGATCAATTTTTGTACTTCCTCGCTTAGTAGTGTTGGTGTTTTACCACCTGATGGCGTTATTTTTTACTTTTGCCATAGTACAAAGATTCTTTCGAAACTATATCAGTATAATAGCTTCGATTACTTCACAGGGTTGTTGGAAACTAATCTGCTCTGACGAAGCTTAAAGAAGCTGAAACCAGTAAGTGGATGTTTTCTCTCCTTGTGAAATAATAATGCTATTGTTTTGTTAATGACTATGCAACTATTGGCTCGATTAGTATTGTAAATAAGCTCTTAATATTTTTATAAGGGTTTATTTACAGATATATCTTATTTTTGATTATATATATATAATATTTATATTATAGATTAAGGGAAAGGTAGACCAAACAAGTATTTTAGTTGGACATTCTCTTTATTTGTGATGTCAAGCTTTCGAAATTTGCTCCAATTTCTTCTTCAGGACACTAAAATATAAATAACTAAATAATACATTTAAAATACAATATTTAAATCTTACACAAACGTGAGATAGGTCAAATAAATAAAACTAAACTAAAACTAAAACTAAAACTAAAACTAAAACTAAAACTAAAACTAAAACTAAAACTAAAACTAAAACTAAAACTAAAACAAAACTAAAACTAAAACTAAAACTAAAACTAAAACCAAAACTAAAACTAAAACCTAAAACCAAAACCTAAAACCTAAAACCTAAAACTAAAACCTAAAACTAAAACCAAAACTAAAACTAAAACTAAAACTAAAACCAAAACTAAAACCAAAACTAAAACTAAAACTCAAAACCAAAACTCAAAACCTAAAACTAAAACCAAAACTAAAACCAAAACTAAAACCAAAACTAAAACTAAAACCAAAACTAAAACTAAAACTAAAACTAAAACCAAAACTAAAACTAAAACCTAAAACTAAAACCTAAAACTAAAACTAAAACTAAAACTAAAACCAAAACTAAAACTAAAACTAAAACTAAAACTAAAACTAAAACTAAAACTAAAACTAAAACTAAAACTAAAACTAAAACTAAAACTAAAACTAAAACTAAAACTAAAACTAAAACCTAAAACTAAAACCTAAAACTAAAACTAAAACTAAAACCAAAACTAAAACCTAAAACTAAAACTAAAACCTAAAACTAAAACCAAAACCTAAAACTAAAACTAAAACTAAAACCAAAACTAAAACTAAAACAAAACTAAAACTAAAACCAAAACTAAAACAAAACTAAAACTAAAACTAAAACCAAAACTAAAACTAAAACTAAAACTAAAACCAAAACTAAAACTAAAACCTAAAACCAAAACTAAAACTAAAACTAAAACCAAAACTAAAACTAAAACTAAAACTAAAACTAAAACTAAAAACTAAAACTAAACAAACTAAAACTAAAACTAAAACCTAAAACTAAAACTAAAACTAAAACTAAAACTAAAACTAAAACTAAAACTAAAACTAAAACTAAAACTAAAACTAAAACTAAAACTAAAACTAAAACTAAAACTAAAACTAAAACTAAAACTAAAACTAAAACTAAAACTAAAACTAAAACTAAAACTAAAACTAAAACTAAAACTAAAACTAAAACTAAAACTAAAACTAAAACTAAAACTAAAACTAAAAACTAAAACTAAACTAAAACAAAACTTAGAAACTAAAACTAAAACTAAAACTAAAACTAAAACTAAAACTAAAACTAAAACTAAAACTAAAACTAAAACTAAAACTAAAACTAAAAACTAAAACTAAACTAAAACAATTACCAAATACATCTCTTTACCTCAAATTGGATCCTTAACTGACAAACTAATTAACGTTTTCAAAACAGAAGATATTGTTATAGGAAAGAATTACACAAAAACAGTAGGGAGTATTTTTAGTAGATTGAAATCTAGGTTACCGCCATGCGCACAATCACTTGTAGTGTACAAAATTTCTTGTAACAATTGTGTACAATCTTATATAGGGCATACGTCACAAATTATGAAATCAAGGATCTCGTTACTTAAAAGTGATGCCAAACTGAAACCTGAGCGGTGTGCCTTAGCATCACATGCGTTTGAATTAGGACATAAAATTGATTTTGATGGAGTAAAGATTCTAGCTAGAGAAGCAAATTTGACAAAAAAGAAATTTCTGGAAATGTGTTTTATTATTGGTGAGACAAATCGGATGAACAAAAAATCAGACACTGACAAATTAAGTGTTATATATACCTACCTTTTGACATCGCCACATTTACATGGGTATGATGGTGCCTTGGATGAGTAATGGAGTCACATAATACATTAGAAGTGAATGTTTCATACAGGACTATTTTAATAATTGTTTAACAAGTTCTGTTTACCGCATATGTTTCGGTACTATCAAGAAATTTTGTCAGTCAGTTGTAAACTCTAATATTGTTTGGTTGATATTGTTAACATTTGATATTGTGTGAAAGAAAAAATTTTGATGATATAATTTAGTGTTCAAATTGGGTGTAACTGTAACTTTATATAATCATATGAGTATTTGTAATTTGCCAATATTTTAAATATGCTGAACGTTTTATTTATTTGACCTATCTCACGTTTGTGTAAGATTTAAATATTTATTTTAAATGTATTATTTAGTTATTTATATTTTAGTGTCCTGAAGAAGAAATTGGAGCAAATTTCGAAAGCTTGACATCACAAATAAAGAGAATGTCCAACTAAAATACTTGTTTGGTCTACCTTTCCCTTAATCTATAATATAAATGCATATCAAGACCATTAATAATAATTTGATTAACATATATATAAATATATATATATATATATATATATATATATATATATATATATATAAATCGCCGTCATGAATATGGGAGTTCAGTTCTGACTGCAGCTTCGATTACGATATGAGTTCTAATTGAAACTTTGAAAGTTCTTATGTGATACAAATTACTGCAGATATAAATTGCTCTATGTGATATCAATTATTGTGGTGCTTGATAAGAATTTATTAGAGTGATCGATATAAATTAATAATTATCGTTTGGATGCTTAATTATAGTTAATTAAGAAAATAGTATCGCAGTGTTAAGTAATTAGTATTTGTACTGTTAGCGATTAGTTTGGAGTAAATTGTGTAAGAGCTTTTAGAAAATTTCCTTGTAGCTACGAGCTGTTAAAAAGGCTTGTATGATCAGTTTGATAATCAAGAACTGTGGTTTGTGCAAATAGAGTTTTCGTTACAATACATATTTACATTTATTAAAAAAACTATTTGTTTTGTAATTATCCATTGTTTCTGCTTTTATTTTTATGCAACGAAAAAATCTTTTTTAGATTTTAGATGGTCGTTAAATGTTGTGTAAGTATTTTGCCTTTAATTGAAGCCAAGTAAGAAATACCCACATATCATTGTACTAAACAAACGCGACGTTCAATCTTTTCGTTTTGCATAATTGTTAGGAGCTCCATAACACTGTCACGTATTCCGAGCTTTAGTTAACTCAAATAAATTACCCATAGCAGTTGATATTTTGCAAATGAAAGAATCAATCCTTCTTAGACATTTTCCCATTTTTACCATTTTGTGAATTATTGCTGATTGCAATAAATTGGGTTCTATTTGAATGTAAAACTAGTCAAGATAACCCTAGTTGATGTTAATTAAATCACAGTTACATTAAATTTATTTCAAAAATTTCTTAGGGTGGCCTAAAACAGTCCGTCGATAGAAACTACTAGAATGTAATATAAAAAAAACGCTATAGGTTTCTGTTTATAGTCTGATATTATACAGCAACCTAACGGTTAATTATAGATGAGCATAATCCATGACTAATGCAATTATAATATTGGTTTTATAATAATAGAAAATAGCTTCATCCATAATCGGTGAATCCGTTGACATTTCAGACAAAGGACTAGCTACCTGCATGCATACAATGCAGCAAACATCAATAATGTGGGTTTTAGTATCTAATATGCAAAATGTCATTAGGGCAGGAACGGGCAAGTCTTGTTGAAAAGAGATTCAGGATGCATATGAAAAGCACTGCAGGGATCCCACACATACTCTTCGGATCATTACACACAGGTGCATGGTAATGCTGTTCACCCTAATTTTAAAACATGTTTCAATCCTCCCTCCCATTTTTAAGCTTTATATATTTCTATATTATTTATATATATATATATATATATATATATATATACTTTCCATATTGATTGAAGTTGTAGAATATTTGTGGAATTATAACTTTTGATTAAACTGATTGGAATAAATAACTGCTTTTATTTTTAACTAACTAGGGACGGTAATACAACGAACGCCCAGATTAGAGTATTGCTCCTATCGTTGGTGGCACATGTCACATATAAAACCGTACATTAGAGAGACGGGTGACATGGCACTATGCTCACTTGCGTCAACGATGCATCCACAATAATGACTCAAATTATAGAATTAATTGAATTTAAATGCCCGTAGCTTTATGTACATCTATATAACTCAATTAAAATCACACATTTTCCGTGACTTAAAATTCTCCAAGCTCAATTAGAACATTGATCAAAAACTTCTACAATAATTCTATTAAGGCTTATCAAGTTGACCACCCTTATAAGGCACAAAAAATGCAGTTCAGAAAAATATATAGTGTTTGGATTTCAAACCCCAACCCAACCGCACTTTCAGTTTTCAGAAATATTATATCTCTAAGTGCAGATTTAGAAGTTAACTACAACATTTTATTTCTCAAGTGCAAAAATGATCTATTGTTGCAAACTCATTGCCCCGTTGCTGATCTATTGTGCTTCACGTATAGACCCAGTATAGCACTAACGTTTCTCAAATATTCGACCTAAAAGTAGATAGGAAGTATACGGTAACTTTTTTTATGCAGAAGCACTAATGATCAGATAAGGCAAAATTCTTAGTGCTTCGTTAGTACTTCATTGAGTTTCAAACCTCAATGTAACCGCAGTTCCTCTTGCCGAAATATTAGACCAGAAAGTTGATTACAACTTTTCTGATGCTTAGCTAAACGTTCGGTAATTAAAGAAAATGATAGACAATATTTACAGCGCAGCAATGAACGTTAAACTGTACAAAACTATAATGCTTCTATAACAAAAAAATTGTAATCAGTGCCAGTAGAGCACTTCGAGCTATATTGTTTTTGTAAAGGGAAGTGTGTCTTGGTTATGATTTCAAGTACAATGAAAATAAAGCACTATTAATGCACTAGGGATTTTGATATTTCAGATTATTATTAGTACTATAGTAACAAAAGGTTTTTTCCAAGTTCATATGTAATTTGAAGTCTAATATTTCAGAAACGGGAAAAACGGCTGCGTTCGCTTTTAACGCACCGATGTACTAACAAAGCAATTGCAACTTTGATATAGTAGGTACGTGGACTTTAGTCTTAGTACTAAAGTTTCTTTGAGAAACCCTTCCGCACGTTTATAAATGTTTCATAAAATAATATTCAAGGTAAGTCAATGTTGGCTTGTGTACTTCATGCAGAAACAATTAAAATAAGCTTTGTATTTCCAAAACATCGATAAATATCTTCATAATTTTTTAAGTGAATGCTTTCTAAGTTTTCTTCAATTGTAAACCCTCTAAGGAGGTATAGCGAAACCCAGGGCTCCAAGGAACAATGTTTGATGCGCCGCTAAAAGAGTGCTGCGAATTAGATACAGCAAATTAAATTTAAAATTGTTGACTTACATTTTTTTAACTATGCCCGTCTAGCTCAACGGAAATGTTGGAATTTTCAAAATGAAATCAAACACAGCAACATCACAAAGCATTTATACAGTATTAAATATTTTCTTTCATACAAAAGCATATTGAACATTTACAGCATTTTTCTTTCAAACATCAAAGTATTTCTAACAAGTACTTATTTACTTAATTATAAAAAAATGTTCCTTACCTTCTTAAATATACATAACTGAATCTCTTCTCTCATGAATAGTATATCTGGTTTTTTATTCTCACGCTTGTAAGGTTTGTTTGGCCAAAAAAATCCTTGACAGATAATCTATTAAAAGATCACAGTGTTTCGAACCCTGATTATAAACTATCCTAGTAAAGATCCTTACAAGAATAAAATGATTAGGACTTACTCTATCCTAAACTAAATGACAAAATGCAAGTATCAGTTACAAACAATGTTTAAAAAAATCATACTTGCAAAAATCCATGAAAGACTTTTCGAATTAAATGTCTTCGGCTTCTTGGCTTTACTTTAAGTTAACGTTCAAATCCTAGTTCACAAATTATTGCATATTATTTAAATTGTCATTTAGAAACTAATGTGCATCCTCGGAATTATTAAATAAAATTTTTATTAACTTTTTATATCGAAGCATTTCCCATCTTCATTATATATAATTACATTTAATAATTTTCATATTTATGTGCAGATAACGTTTAAAGCATACTTCTTTATTCACTGTGACTTGTTAAATATTAAATTACAGTATGCGTATTGCATACCTCAAATAACGTCTTCTCGATTTAAATTAACATTTCGCAATCGGGTTCACGAATAAATACTATAATCAATGTTCCGCGTTTATATACAAAGTTATCTCCTTTTCAAAACGTACTCGTATCGTATGGAATATTTTACCCCGCAATGACGCAAGGATTCCAAGAAAAACTCATTAGCGTCTAAAATCGCCGCGTTTTATTACTTTGTTGGTGTTAACTTATGTGCGCTGTTTGTTTTAATCTAATATCTACAGTTATTTGTTTGCGGTCTCCCTCACTAATACGCAAGGCTATTAAACCGCATTCTTATCGACATTTTTATGGGTGTTAGGGTTCTGGCCATTTCTTGGAATAAATGTTTGATTTATTAATTAGATAAACATAGTTCTAAGTAGAGATAATACATTCTATATTTCTAATATTCTAGAAAACTCTTAATTTAAAATGAATTTATGTAATTCACCGGGAAATTAGTTTAAACTTTAATAGATTTATAATGCAAATTAGTTGTATTTTTATAAAAAATATTTGCTTTTACGGTAAAACGTTTCTAATACCCAAAACTAAGACACAAAATTATTTATTTTTATGCACGGAGAGGGGCATTTTTTTAATACAAACGAATAGCTTTTGTATTTATCTTAATTTGATCGATTTGCGTTCGCATTTAAAGCGTTCTTAAGGTATATTAAAATTTATTACTTTACATATACAGCTTACGTTATTTGCTATGTATTTACAATACGCTTGTATCATTCTTTATTCTGAAACACCCTGTAAATATATATATATATATATATATATATATATATTGTGTGTGTGTGTGTGTGTGTAATTAGTAGTATTTCTCGAACGAAAGTATGTAAACAACTTATTCAATTAAAATCTTGGGATACACTCGTTCTACCAGATAAAACTACAACGTCAAATTGTAATTTTTAATTTAATGTTGCGGCATTGACTTTATGCCTTCTTTATAAACTGAAAAATTTAATGAAGATTATTACAATTAAATTCAAACAGTATATCTGTGTACTTACATAAATTACTATGACTTAAACCTGATTTAAACTTAACAAACAACACTTATACATGACATACAACTTGGTTAAATTTTTAAAAAGTAATTACGGCAACACAATTAAAATGTAACACAGTCAATTAAATAAAATAAATAAATAAATTAACATTTAACAACATGCATTTAAACCTAATCGTACGGCGCAACAAGCATAACTAAACTAATCCTATTTAATAATAAATAATGTTGTCACCTGGTGATCAAAGCAAGTCATAATCTAAAACCTGTATCTTAATAGTTTCCTGGAAAAATGGAACACACTAATAAATAAAGCAACACGAAACAGAATACATAATTAAACATTTCTACACTGTTTGCGAAAATGACCATTATTAAACTTGTAGAGCGCAGAGTAGACCGTATTCAAGTTGTTCATATCCACTTTCTTATTTAGTGGATTCGGTTGTTGCTGAATATAAAAATATTCTAAGAAAAGTCGTTTATAATAATTAGATTCTATATCTAATATAGTGGTATTCTCAAAGTTCGCTGTATGTTTAGTATTGTACAAATGCGACGCAAGAGCACACTTAGATTTTTCAATCCTGGCATCACTTTTGTGTTGTATGATGCGGTTCTTTAGCCACTGTTTTGTTTGACCAACGTACGTTGAATTAAAAATTACAATTTGACGCTGTAGTTTTATCTGGTAGAACGAGTGTATCCCAAGATTTTAATTGAATAAGTTGTTTATATATATATATATATATATATATATATATACACACGCACATATATATATATATATATATATATATACACGTATTATGTAATATATAATATATTAGGTAACTGTACAAGGCAAGTTGATAACTACTAATGTATTAGTTAGTAATGTGAAATAATAATTTAGACCACTATGCAAAACCTAAGTAATTATTTCAAATAGAGCTAGTAATATAGATACAAAATGTAACGTTCCGCACAGGATTCAAACTTGCAACTTCGGTTTTCACAGCCGATGCTCTAACCAATTACGCTATCCGGAAGGATGATTGCAATCGAAAAAATATACAAATCTAAATCATGTACGCAGGCTATCTTTCGGCTTCGTTTGGCATTTTTGTCAATTATATCTGATACCGTCGAGTGATTGACATATGTCAGATATAGATAAGAAGCAACACTTCAAATTACGACTGTCAGTAAACTAGTATTGTTATTTATTGCACAAGGCAAACTGTTGTTCAATGTTAAATTACATAATAACATGAAATAATAACTTAAACCTTTATGCAAAGCCTAAGTGATTATTTCAAATCGAACTAGTAATTAAAAGATGAAAAATCTAAAGTTTTGGTCAAAATTCGAACTTGTATCTTCGGCTTTTACAGCCGATTAACTTAAAATGCTTATGTCTTAAAATAGGTCGACTTGCTCAATATACAGAGTGACATTAGTTATATGTCATTAATTTGAAAGGGGCGTAGACACCATTGAAACAAACAAAAATTGTTAATCAACTGATGGTCTAAAATGAATGGTTAAGCTAGAAAGGGATACATATAAAAGTATCTAAACAGTTGTAGAACCTTTGCAATGTTTAGCTACGTCATTAATCAAATTCGCAATAATACCATTCTTTAAAGTCGATCAACAAAATTGTGACACTATGCAAACATAAATTAGTGAAACATGGTGTCTGTGAGCTGTAAAACGAAATAACCCAATGTGCTTTAGCTGCTACTAAAGTCAGTTTAAAAATTGTTTTAAACACCGAACTTTTGAAGATAATCACAAAAAGAATAAAATTTCTTTAAGCTGATTTGGTCGACTGTAATAGGTTTCTGACTGTAGTCGGTTGAAACAATTCAGCAATAATCCACTTTACGTTGATTGTACTTTTTCGTAAATCATGTTAAATGTTTGCAAGCTTAACTCTTCTTTGTTACTAGTGTCGGACGATGCAATTCCATCACCTGCTTTGGTAATACATTTATACGTAGTATTGCGAGATACTGTAATTATACTCGTTTTTAGGTAATTCCATTTCGAATGAACGTGCACCTTGCCGAAGTTCTAAATTACTAGAACAGGTGAAATGGCTTGCATGTTCTATTGAGCTAAAGAGCCAAACTACAGGTCCAACCAAAGTAGTTGGGTCGTTAGTGAGGAACCAGACTAAGACAGGTCCCCGAAAGAGTGCAGCGGCTCTTTCGGTACTTAAATTGGCAGAGACCATAGGGGTCGGTATGGCAGTCTAAGACACACTACCGGGATGTGAACGGCAACGGGAAACCACCACATTATCTCCCAAGTACACAGCGTACTTAAGTTGTAACAAACATGATGGCATTGTCTGGAGTAAAAGATTCCGGAGTTAAAATAGTTCCCCATTCGGATCTCCGGGAGGGGACTACTTCGGAGGATGCGATCGGAAAGTTAAAAATAAGAGTCGGGAACATTCTGCGAGTCGGAGCGTGGAATGTTAAAAGTATGCAGCAAGTAGGTAAACTAGAGAACCTAAAAATCGAAATGAATAGGCTATCACTAGACATAGTAGGGATCAGCGAAGTTCGGTGGCCAGAACCGGGGGATTTTTGGAGTGGAGACTTCAGGGTAATTCATACAGGAGCAGAGGAAGGAAATTTGGGTGTGGGGATAGTTATGCGGAAAAAGATAGAATACTCTGTAGAAAATTACTTACAAAAGAACGACAGAGTACTCATGGTTAGATTAGAATCAAAAACCGGTAAACACAGTAATAATACAAGTATACACGCCCACCTCTAGCTACAGTGACGAAGAGGTAGAAGCCATCTACAAAGATATTAAAGACATATTAAGTTACGTAAAAGGACATGCAAATTTAATAATTACGGGGGATTTAAATGCCGTGGTAGGTGAGTGGTAGGGAAGGAGCGGTAGAAGGTTTATTTGGTTTAGGCACGAGAAATGGCAAGGAAAATAGGCTGGTAGAATTTTGCGACAAGAACATTTTAATCATCACAAACACATTATTTCAACATCATGCTAGAAGACGATATACGTGGAAGATGCCAGAAGATATAGAAAGATACAAATAGATTACATTCTTGTTAGACAACGGTTTAAGAATCAAGTAAAAAATTGTAGCAGCTACCCAGAAGCAGATATAGATACTGACCACAACATCGTAATTATGAAGGCCGCACTTAAATTTAAAAATGTGAAAAAAAGAAACGGTAAAAGGCACTTGGACTTAGAGAAACTAAAAGATAAAGATATTCTAGAAACATTCGAAAAAAAGTCAAATGAATTGCTTAAGGATATCGAGAAAATATCTGATACTAAGGAAGTAGAAACAGAATGGAATAACATTCAATCCAGCCTAGACATGGCGGCCAGAGATATTCTGGGGTATACACAAAAAGAAAATAAGAAACCATGGATAACAAAGGATATCCTGAATTTAATAGAAGAAAGACGAAAATACAAAAATAATTCAGAAGAAACAGGAAAACAGAGATACAAAGCCATAAAATGGGAAAATATTCGAAAATGCAGGAAAGCTAAAGAACAATGGATTGATGAAAAGTGCAAAGAGGTACAAACGAAGATGGAAATAGGAAAGATCGACGAAGCATACAAATTAATTAGAATGAATTTTAGGGATATAAAACCGTATAGCAAAAATATAAGAAACTCACAAGAAAACGTCATCATAGAAAACGTAGAGAAAGTGGGTAGATGGCAAGAATATAGGGAATTTATATGCAGGAGAGGAATTAGCTGCATTAGAACAGGAATCAGACATTGAAAATGATGACTTGAGATATGCTATACTTAGAGATGAGTTTGAATTAGCATTACAGAGTCTGAAAAATGGTAAGGCGCCGGGTACAGATAAGGTGCAAGCAGAAACTCTAAAAGCCGCTGGACAAGCAGTAACATAACGTCTCTTCCAACTTGTAGGCTATATGTATGAGACAGGCGAGACACTTAAAGATTTCAAACGTTGCATCATAGTAACTATACCAAAAAAGAAAGGCGCGGATACATGTAAAAATTTTCGAACAATAAGTTTGACAGCACACGTGCCAAAAATATTAACTAGAATTGTGCAAAGACGAATGGATAAACGGGCGGAAGAAATACTACGAAAAGACCAATTTGGGTTTAGGCGAAACAGGGGAACACGGGAGGCTATTTTTGCTCTGAGAGTGATAATCGAAAAAACAATAGAAAAAGGGGAAAGCGTGTATATAGAGTTTGTAGATCTGGAAAAAGCATTCGACAATGTAAAATGGAAAAAAATGTTTGAAATACTCAAAAAGATTGGAATGAGTTATAGGGATAGACGAATAGTACATAGCTTATACAAAGAGCAAACAGCTGTAATAGAATTAGAGCAGGAACGTATAGAAGTAAACATTAGAAAAGGGGTGAGACAGGGATGTGCTCTATCCCCATTAATTTTTAACTTGTACATAGAAGAGGCAACGAATACTGTCAAATGCAGGAAGACATTTGGAATTACTATGCAGGGACAAAAAATTGATATGCTTAGATTTGCAGATGATATAGCGGTATTAGCGTCTAGCAAGGAAGAGTTAGAAGCTGTTCTTAATGAAATGGAAACGGTTTTAACAGAGAGATACGGTAGGAAAATTAACAAAACAAAAACTAAAGTTTTAGTATGCAAAAGAGGGGAAAATAAATCAAAAACAAGAATACAAATATGTAACACGAACTTACAAGAGATTGAGGATTTTTGCTACCTATGAAGCCAAATAACGCAAGATGGGAATAGCACAAAAGATATAAAACAAAGATTAGCACAAGGTCGTGCTACATTTAACAAGAAAAGGCAACTACTGTGTTGAAAGACCACAAACATAGAAAGAAGGAAAAGATTGCTTAAAACATATGTGTGGAGCACAGCACTGTACGGCTGTGAAGCCTGGACAGTAGGAGAAGCGGACAAGAAAAAGGTAGAAGCCTTTGAAATGTGGCGCTACAGACGTATGATTAAGATATCATAAACAGACAAAGTTAAGAACGAAGAGGTACTAAAAATGGTAGGGGAAGAAAGAAATATGTGGTAAACGGTGAAAAATAGGAGAGATAGGATGATAGGCCACATACTACGTCATGAGGGAATAGTGCGGAATATATTAGAAGCGGAGATAGTAAAAAAGAGAAAAAGGTGCAGTCTTAGGTTAGACTACTGCACATAGATAGTAAAAGATGTAGGCTGCAGGAATTTTAGGGAGATGTGTGGGCTAGCTCAGAATAGAAATCAATAGAGGTACGCATCCAACCAATCCCAAGATGGATAAACTAATGACGAAAAAATAACTGTGCTTAAACATGATGATTATTATAAGTAACTACAAGAATTGGGTGGGCAATATTCTCGATTAATGTTAAGTGTGTGAAAGGATTTACTGGAAAACCATTATTTCGGCAAATGTCTAAGTGTTAGGGGATCTTGGTAGCCACAGGTTGCTTAACCCCCTTCACTAAATCTCGGTGAAATAGGGCATAAAATTAGAAAATAATAGAAGGGGAACGAATTGTATACACATGCTGTGTGAGAATTTCAGGGAACTATGTAGGCTAGCTCAAAATATAAATAAGTGCAGCTTCGTGTCCAACCAGTTTTGAAACGGAAAACCTAATGACGAAAAAATAAGCGGAGATAAATCTGATGATTAGTATAAATAACTAGTTGTTGGTTGCGAAATATCTGCAACTAATGTTGACTGTGCGAAAAGATATATTGGAAAATATATTAAATCGGTAAATGGTTAAGTGTTGGGGGAACTTGGCAGCCATAGGCTTCCTTCACAACCACTGAAGGTCGGAGAAATAGGGTATATAATTATAAAACAATAGAAGGTGACCGAACTGCATCTGACAAGAAAGAACAGCGCCTATGAGGAAAGACAACAAACATAGAACAAGAAGAAAATTGTTGAAAGCATATGTGTGGAGCACAACACAGTATGCATATGAAATACGGGCAGTCTGAAACACAGACAGAAAAACGGTAGCAGCCTTTTGAAATGATATGCTTCAGAGGTATGAGGACGATAGCATGGACAGACAAAGATAATAACAAATAGGTTATAGAAATAGTAGGGGAACAAGAATATCTGGGGAAAAAGATAAGAGAAATAGAAGGGAAGAGTACGTGCTAAGGCATTTTTGGGGAATAGTATGGGATATATTACAAGCAGAGATAGGAAAAAAGAGGTAGATATAGACCTAGATCAGATAGTGATAGATGCAGACTGTGCAAATTTCAGGGAAATCTGTAGGTTAGTTCAGAATAGGAAACAATGATGGTACGCGTCTAACCGGTTCCAGGACTGAAGACCTAATGATGATGATTAGGTAATTAGAGATATTTTGTTGCTTAGTAAACTGCGTGAAATTTCAACACGTTGTGGAATCAATTCATGTGTATGACGTGATTCAGGCTAACACTAGCACAAGTGACCTATGTTTTTATAAACATGAGATAAAACAGCAGTTCTAAAACTTTTATCGAAATAGACCTAGGTCGAGCATTTAAAAATCGGTCCAAGAGTAAAATGCCTAATAGATTTTTTGTTCGACTTATCAACCTCTACCACCTCCCCAATTGAATGACATACAACTAATGCCACTTCATATTTGGAAGAGTTTAGTGTTTACAAATGCATCGTCGCCGTGAAAACTCCACATTGCAATTATCTCAACTAGTTTTTACAATATTGATAGTTGTTTAATAAAGATGCTAAAGGATATGTCTCAACAAGTGAAGTATGCGCTAATTACTATTGATGTTCAGTGATGGATTAAAAGCAACAGCCTATTCCTTGTATAAGTTCGTGGCAAGGTAGAATTTATCACGTGTCATTAAAATTCGTATACGAAGAAGCTGTCAAAATAATTTCTTTACGGTAGCAACCTAACTGCTAATATAAGACGAGGCGTTATGGTTTTGAATAGTTGTAAATCATTATCTTAATAGACCATAAAACAATGGTGCTTTTATTCCACTTAAGACATGGATTTCAGTAATGTTCCTGTCCAAACCTTTAAAATTACTAAACAATGATGTACATAAAAAACCTCTATAGTTATCTATAAGACAAATGGAGCTGTATATGGAGTTGTGTAATTTTGCACTCTAAACCTTTGAAATTCTATCTAGCCGTATTATTTACCTCTAAAACTGTTCAATTAGTTTTAGTCGTATTATTTATTAATCGGCGCTTGCGGGTACTATTTGAAAGCGTCTAAGCTACTACATAGGGTCACATTTCATAGCTAATGTTGTTGGTGTATAATAATTATAATTCATTTTATTAATTTGAATGCATAGTAACAAAATAGTAGAATTACATTAAGGCTCTAGCGGATTGTGGTTTCTGGCTGACGTGACCAGTTACAAACTATCTGCCGTTATAATATCTTACCATTAAACTACATTTTCAAAAGTTTTTTAGTATTTATTAATCAGCAATTAATTTAGGGTAATTCAGTATCACCCTAGCAGCGTAACTAATTGCCCAATTGGGTCATTTTTGAAATCAACTTTACTACTTTATTTTTCTCTTTTTATTATTAAAACTAAAAAGAGTAGCAGAAGATTAAGTGAATGTACGGGTACGTAAGGAAGGAAGAATTTAAAAAATTATTTCTATTATTGTTTGTTGTGAATAATGTCAGAAAAAGATTATCTTATATAATGAACAGTTGATTTAAATGTTGCCTATTTATACACTGACTACTAATATTGATATATTTCGCAATTTTTAGTTCCCACAATTTTCTCAGAAACATTACAAGTGTGCTTTTGTTGTACCTAGGGTCATTGTTTTAATTTAGAGAGTGTGTATACTGGTAAAGCAAATGACTCCCCAATTCCTAGTTCATTAAAAAAAGAAAGCTTATTCACAATTTTTTTAATGCGGAATAAAATAAAAGAGGTACATACAAAGTTGATATGCTACCATCGTTCGAGCGCAAAATATTTGTTTTATTATGGAATTTTACACTGGAAATTCTAAGGTCCATAAAGACCATTTTTGCCAGATACAAAAGTCATTCACCTCGTCCATTGACCTGTCACGTACAGACTCCCACCTATGATCACATATGACGGTTTTAAGGCATACATTCGAAAATTACATGACGTTAGTCCCTCGGGCCTGGGGGTCCCGTAGGGTGATGAGGGGTGCCCTTGCCGGATGGATCGCCGGAAATGCCCCATGCAGGATTAATCGTAGGACGATGTCCCATTGACCTATTTGATTCATTTAAGAATCATCTGCTAGCTGTCATTAAATATATGCGCTATCCGTTTACACAAACAACGCCAAATGGGCTCCAATATATCATAAACTAAGAATGAAAGCAGCTCTCTGTCAAACAAACACCTAGGGCTACGCTCCCGTTCTGAAAAAAATTTCGATTCCATCGCTCTCGGGTGCGGCGGAGGCGTAGATAGTGGAGACGATCCAAACTCGAAACATAATCTTATAACTATTGCGAAACATTTTGATATTGATATTGGGCGTTATAGGAAGAATTTCGATCAATATATAAATATCGGTGTGAAATAAATGGTTAGCCGTAATCCAGAATATAGGACTATATAATTGAAAAAGTGGAAACCTTATAGAAGATATAATATCCATATAGATAGCTTTTGGAGACTGTTTATACCGTACTGTTGTGGAGAAAAGAATCGAATACTACATTAGATAAGAAGAATGCTCCATTATAAATGCCATAGAGTAGAACGCTAGATTACTGAATATATTCTGAAGACAATCAAAGACATATATACAGCCGCAGGCCATTCGCACACTATTGGGCAGCGCACTTGCCATAACACCAAAGCCAACTAGTTTTGCGTTTGCGGAAGAACGATTTACCTAGCTAGGAGGGAAAATATCTACATTATTTGTATCTGCAATGTGCTTTTAAAAATAAAGTTGTATAAGTTTGAATAATGTTATGATAATACAGGCATAAGGAAATGTCTTTTCCATCACTGCAAATGCATCATTTACAACCCATGGTCGTCATAGCGTTACCGTTAAGCTACGATCGATCAATGGTATTCAGTATACCGCGATCAGCCGTAAACGACCAATAAATTGTGCTCATCTAATCGCATCCTATGTCACTTTTTAAGTTCTGACGCAACTGTTCCGTATATGCTCAAATTGTTACAATACAAAGTAACTTTCTGCAATAGATTATAATAGGAAATTACAATATGAAGTGTAAGGGGATTAGGTAGTTCCTTATAGCCACCAGGCAGCATTTTCTTTATACTACATATACCTGACATTAACAGATGAAAATCTAGTTTGTAAGCAGGGCTACGAATCATACAATGTCGATACACTCCTGATTGTGGTACCTGTCGTATAAAGAATGACCGTTCATCAGCTCAAAACTCCATCTCATTTTCCCATTTACGACCTTTCATAATGCTATTTTTAAAAACTATATGTTGTTTACTTCTTACCATGATATTTGGGTGTAAGGTAGCACAGAGCATTATAACGTTTACCTCTTAGCCTACTTGCCGGGCTTTAGATGTCGAGATGAGACTATGCTCCGATCATCACGAACCCAGCATTCGTGAGAGGCACAAACACTGAACTATCATGCGCACAAACGCCAAAAAAACATATTGAATGTCGTTTAATACTTCTATAGATAAATCATAGCTATTAAGTTAATATTAACAAATCATACAGTTTAAAGTAATCTTGTGACCATTTTATATAATAACAATCTATTCTCAACTTGTAGACCTCCTACAGGGTATCTGGCGTCATAGAAACTTTTCCATTAAGGCGCCAGTTACATATCCCCCAATTAATATGTATACGAATTTAAATATAATTGTTATATCTTAAAAATAGAATGTTACATTGTATAATTGAAGGACACATTATAAAAGGTTAATAAAAGTTTATAATCAGACGTAAGAACGGAAGCAACTACTTTGTATTCCAGACGCAACATGATACTGCAGGCGCAGGTCACAATGACCTATAAGAAAGCAATTGTTATAATTACGATTACTAAGAAGTAATACATTGTAAATTATCAAGAAGTAGCAGTTATGAGATCTGCACTTCCTACAAGATGATACAATAGCAGGGATTACATAAATAACCTGAGCAGCCCATGATGGCCAGTCAGTCTCGAACTTCATAACTTTAACATTGTTGGTAGTTCGGCTACTTATTGGTAATTATTAAAACATAACTTTGATTAATTGTTAATTAAAATTAAGATGTTAATGAATATAACGTACAAGTTGCCACGCCATTTATGTAAATAAATTTGATAGAAGTGTTTTTGGAAAGAAAACTTTTTAAAAAGAAGCTCCTAAAGGCCAAAAACCTATTTCGCCCACTATCAGATATAGATCTGACAACACAAATCGGAAAATAGCTTAATATTATAAGCAAATGTTATAAAAGTTTTACTCAACTACTGTCCCTTTGTAATTTATCTTCGTAGTATAAATGAATGCCACAGGCTAAGTTTTATGACAACTGCGCCACTACAACTGGCTAAACCCGGAAATAATGCAACAACATGGGGCAACTGCGAGAACAAAGTAAGGTAGCACTTGGGGTTAGGCTTGGCTAAAAAGTTTGCTCATAGTATGTCACCAACTTGTTAATCCGACTTCGTCTCCTCAAGCTATCAAGCACACGCAATTGTATAAAGAGAAGCCTAATAGTTATTAGTTTTCTATTTCCTATTATTAAAAATCTTATTTACCCATAGTGTAGTATCGATACTTACCTTAATATGTGGGGTAAATATGCACCTAAAGTAGTTGATGGTTAATCAGTTAAAACAATAACAAAACAGTAGATGGATGTATAAGCTAAAAGGGTAACGTAGCACTACTGCAGGATATTAAAAAAAACATGCAACGTGGTATACAAAATGTAAAAGAGCTCCTCAAGAAAGACTTGAGGCACCTTATGTACATTTAATACAGTATTTTCCTAACTACTAGTACTCAACTTTACATATTAAATCAAACAACCGCTCAAAAGAAATTTAAGGTATGTGAAATTATCACACTTTTAATCATTTTCTAAGTCCCACAAACTTGGAAATTCAAAATCTCGAAAATCGAGTTAGAGAAACCAATTTGGATCAAAAATATCCAGGAATCCCATCGTTCTGGATCGTATATGAAATTTCATAATTTTCGCACGAGGAATATTCTAAGTATAATATTTTTTAAAAAGTAACTTTGGATTAAGGACATCTAGTGGCGGCAAGTGGTAGGGTTGCTAGGACATGTGCGATTATTGAATTTATTTTTGCGCTGTCCATCAACGTTTTCGGGATACAGCTCCTAATGTAAAATATTCAAAATACTAAAATAATTCTAGGTCAACCTTATTTAAAAATTATGCCATTAATTGTTTAAAGAGGTGATGCTATTATAAATCACATAACACTACTAAGTTTGTTGAAAAAAATACAGATGAATTTGAAACACAGATAGATAGCTTTTCGACGAAAATGCGTGCACAAACAACCCGACCTACAATGCCTCTAGCAATATATAAATTATTATCCATACCTGAGGCGCGCTATTAATATGAAAATTTAGTAAATGTACTCGTTAACGGATAAAGTGCAACTAAACAGGATGGACAGGCGATATTACTTTTATGTATGTTTCAAAATTGAAAGTGAATAACATAAATCTCCTCCCTCTAGTATTGGTCAATGCAGTCTAAAATAGATACATTTTTATAATTTTTTGGTTAGGTCGGCATTGCAATAGCTGTTAGCCAAGTTAGTCAATGGATTTTCGCAATTTTATCATTGTCAACTATAACATCGCAGTTTTTTTGTATTCGCCATTGTAGCAAAAGTTACGATTTGTAGTTAAATAATGACATATCACCGTCGTGCTAAAAATACCAACAAAATCCTGGGTTTATATCCAGTTCAAAAAGATAGTAATCATCATTTTTGAGTCCGTCTAATCTATCTGGTAGTTCTTCCAATAAAGTTTCTAACTTAACATCTGCTAGTTTCACTTAGTACGGAACACATATCGGATTGTTAAATTTTTCATTAATTTTCTCAAAACCTTCTTTTCCGACAATTTATTTTACTCCATATCCCATCTTTTTAGTGCTTTCAAGTGATAATGGAAGTTTAACTTTAACACCATGCTTAGTGGAAATAAATCTGCCAAAATTTTCTCGTAGATGGCTGTTAAATGCGTCACAAATTTTTCTTTTTGGAGTAAAAATCCTTTTGTTTTCAGATGTGTGCTCGACGTCAGAGAGGTTGCAAATTTTAACTAACATTATATTATCGCAGAATGGTTCTGTAATTGGCGTGTGTAGTCCACCAGTCATCATATGGTGCCTTTGACATAACAAGTATTACCAATATCGGTAACAAAATTATTGTTGCACAAATTTTCTGCCAGCACCACAATCAAAACCGCTCTTAAGAAAGATGATACCTTATACATATACACTATAGAACGAGAGCCGACGGATGCCGAAACCATCCGAACTAAGTTAGGGGATAGGAGGACAGAACTAAAGTAAAAAGTAAATCAGAAGAAGCGTAAGCGCATACTGAAAAACTACGGCATGCGTGCTTTTTTGAATCAACCGAAAGTTGGCGGGAATACCCTAAATAAAGTCCACGACCGGCAGGAGTGCTGCCCACTTCAGCCTCGGAGCGTAGCTTGGCATTATCTGATGGTACCCTCCGACAAATGCGCAATAGAGGTTGTTTTGGTTTCCCAACGCATTTCGGAAGTATAATTTCCCATCCTCCAACAAATGATTTTAATGGGCAAAACAGATTTTTTGCCATACAGCAGCTTTCGCCGCATAGTTATACATTATAGCTCTTTGCATCCTCATACCATGTTGTTTATCCAAACAAGATCTAAGTGTAGTGTATAATCAATCACCCGGATCACCGATAAATAAATCCCTTATATGATTCCCTATCTGTTTGCTAGTTATACGTTGAATATTATGTCATTTTCGCCTAGATAAATATTCCAACAAAAAATTCAAAATTTCTAATTCCGTATTTTAATCTTGGTTTATTTGAATTAGACATTTGTATTTAATACGTTAAATGACTTTTAATTCTCTAATACTAAATTTAAACCTAAACCTAAACCTAAAGTATAGAGTAAATCCGAAAGATCGCAAGCACAACCGTATATCATATTTAACACAGTTTATACTTCCCCCAACAAATTTCTTGTTTTTCGCATCTTACACGAACTACATGGAATGTGTATACTTCTCTTTAATATTTTTCAACTCTTCTATCTAATGTAATCTGTATCCATTTACATGTTTTAACTTTTACGCCTTATCCAACTGACACAATTTTTCGAGAAAGTTCCACGTAAATAACTATTAAAGACTCCACATCTCTTTTTCTTAACAAGAAATTTGCGATTTTTTGTATTCACTTATCTAATACTATCTACAACCTCGATGATTTTAAAAATCTGTTTTTCTAGGTGTATACCATACTTGAATGTAATTATATTTATTTTTAAAACTGTGTTTATTTTCTGCATAATAACTTTCTTATTACAGAAGGATTAGAACTTTATTATAAAATCAATCAGGTTATAATTGTCGTACCGCTACTAAAGGTAACTTACCATATTTTTAAAAAATCCTTACTAAATACAATAAGAAAGTACGTAAAAAACTGCACTTGCTTACTAAGTCAATTATCTCGATTCACTAACGCAGGTGCTACAATAGCAAGGATCAGCTACGTCCTCGTGACTTCTCCAAATACATAGACGTACTTCGGAAGTATAATTTCCCATATTGGGGTTGATTTGGTCACATGTCGGGGTTGGGTCCATCATATGTCAGATTGGGATCGTGACATGTCAGGTTGGCTTCGTCATATGTTGACTTGGGTTCATCAAATGAGGGGTTAATTTCATCAGATGTCAGGTTGAGTTCGTGATGTGTTGGGTTAGTTTCGTCACATGTTGATATAAAACAGCTATGAAATTCCTTATGTATTTATTATTAAAACAGTACATTTTTTTTATAAAAACTTTATTTGAAAACATATACACACAAACAGTTGTGAATAAATCTATTAACAACTTCCGTAAACGGATTGAGCTATGTCTTCGGGACTTCTCTGAATACATAGACGCATTTCGGATACATAGCTTACCATCTTCCAACAAAAGAATATAAGTGTATAAGAATTGGATTTACCCTTGAGCACGGGGCCAGGGTTTAGAGCGTAGACCCGGGTTTTTGTATCATTTTGGCTATTTAGGTGGTCCTGTGGCCAGTAGCCTTGTGTTCATGTGGCCATGTTGTCAGATTGTTATTTTTTCCGAGTAGCCGCTGCATCTTTGTTCATTGATCTAATTCTTTCCTATCGTGCTCATGTGCGTGTGTAGATGAAAATGGACAGAATGAATTTTTAAAAATGCAATTGGCAGCCTAAATATTGTCTTTTTATTATTTTTAAGAATGCTTTCTTCTGTGTGGGACAATATTTTGGCTGCCAAGAGCATATTTTCAAAAATTCAGTCTGTCCATTCTTATCTACACACTTCCAAGATTACGAAACAAAAATAATTAGAACAAAAACAAAACACAAAAGATGTTTACTTGTGCAGTTAGTAATATATAACCTTTAGATTTTTAATCTCAATTTCAATCTTGTTTTGTATCAAAATTAAGATATTTTAAAATCTTACGATAACCGAGAATTGCGGCTAACTAATTGTGTAGAAAATATACTTACTATTTTCGAAGTAGCACCATACTAAACTTTTTCAACCTTCAAGGACAATTGCAGTTCACGGTTTAACGATCACCATAGAATGCTTTCTGCTGCTAGGTGATCCTATGTCATGACATAAATATGTGCACAATGAATGACCAAAAACGGGAACGCTCTTAACAATGAATTGTGTTATAAGATCTACTTATTGTGTTGTAAGTTGATAAGAATTGATCGGCAAATGGAACTGTTCTGCTAGCTGGCGCATTCACCCTATACAAAATATTCATTTAAATTCCTGTATATTGAATTCCATGTATTTTCAGTTTCATTGACAATTAAGTGTAATGGAATGAGGTATGCAGTAGATACTTCAATGAACGAATGGAATGAGAAACAAAGAGAGGCTAAGTTCATGTAGGTGTAAACGTGGAGAAATTTTGTATAATTTAGTGTTCTAGCGATTAGCAACCACGGACGTGTTTAATACGGCTAATACCCAACGCCATTCAATTTGGAATTAACATATGCAAATAGCGCTTAAGCTGGAGATTAACTGTCAGAGGTTTGTCAAGCTCATGAGCATTAGTGCTATCAATTTCATCAAAGGTTTGTTCCAAAAAATGTATAAACCCCTTTGTATAAAGGTAGATAGTGGTATGTGAATATATCTGCAAAATAATATTTTAAATATGTCGCTTACGGGTAACTGAAAAGTGTATGAGAAGTTGTTTGAAGCTATTCCAAACTCTCGATAGAAATCCACCGATGCTTTCATGAATTACGGAAATATTTCCTTTCTAAAGCGTACGCGGTGCTTTGTTCTAGCGGAAAGATACGTTGCTCTGTTAAACCTTATATTACCTGCATTTGATAGTACTTCCAACAAAACAGAAAAACTATGCAAATCACACTGCTAGAGTTTCTACATAACAATTGAAGTACGTGCGAATTAAAGAACAATAAGTGTGTAGTTGGTTCACAGGCATGGACCAACAGTAGATGTTACCTTCGGTAACTAAAAACAAGGAGAGATTTGGTAAAGATAAATTTGTTCTTATATTAGTTGACAACATAAGTTGAGAAGCTACAAAAATATTCTTTTTGAAGAAAACCTAAATAAATAGGGATGCGCGTTATAAATATGAAACCACCATTACTGTAGCTCTTAGTTAAGAACATTATAAAATTGTGTTAAAGCCACCAACTTAATCAATTTCTATGTCAAAATGTAATGCAGTATACACTCAAAACGATGGCAATAAATTCTGTGGAACGATTCAATGCAAATATAATGGAAACCCTTTAACTATACGTGATTTTATTCTCCAAACAAATTTTAGCTACAAAGTGGTCATCATCAGTAGCAATAACCTTAAAAAACGCCTAAGGCTATTCAGGAACTGCCTTCAGGATACCTAAGCAGTATTTTAACATTGCAACAACGTTGGTATTTGACACCTAACGTCGAATTGCAACGATGGTAAGACCTTCAAGCGTCCCATCTGTATGCTTATTTGATGAATCAATTTTGAGTCGATTCGATGTCAGTATTCGACCAAAGTGGTCGCTAAAGGTATACAAATTTAGATCTTTATGAAGGTAATCGCGTCGTAACGTCAAAGTTTCTCACTATATGATACTGAAGTCGGCATCGGTACAAATTCTAGAACTAGGTTTATAATAATAGTGTATAATAGTAAATAAATCTGTAGGCATTTTAACAAATCGGTTTACTTTACTAAAATATATACTTTTAATGCATTTATTTATGAGGTAGATATGCGTATTATTTAATATGAAATTTGTGTCCAGACAATCATGAAAATATAAACGGAGAGCGCTATACATATTTATATATATATATATATATATATATATATATATATATATATACACTATACACTCAGTTGAGTGTAATGTGTTGATAAAATTAAAGCGCCTTTAAACTGTCAAATATTTCTTTACAACTATATAATAATAGTACGCATATGAGTAGAGGATGGGGCCGATCCTGGCGCAGATCCAACTTATGGGATCCACCCATAGGATCCACCGGATCCACCTCCTTATGGGAATTTACATGTAAATTCTTTGAAAGTGAACCTCCTTCGAACATTTACTGGGGATTTCCTCATTGCTCTCTCTTTGCCCCCCCCCCCTTGCTAGGACATCTACACATCAGCCATTTTGATTACGTCACCCCCGCCTTCTTTGATTACGTTACAGCTCCGCTGGCTCAATTACTTCACATCGCCATCTTGTTTTTTTACTTCTAAATATATTTGCACCGCGTTTGGGGATCGCTGGAAAGGTCCTGTGTGAGAATTACAGATCCAACACAATGTTTACCTAAGCGCACCCCAACCCGAAATTTTTTTAAAACTAAAATGCTGGAACGCGAATACTAACCACACCATGCGCAAAAACTCCAAATTTTTTCTTAGCGCCTAAAGATTTCCAAGAATTTTTAACATCACTTTTTCCACACTTCATTTATTTTTTTCTATTCACCTGTCTTATATCTAGATTCACGCTAAATTATAACTGTGCTGCAGCTCATACCTAAAAAAAATCCAACAAACAATTCTTAAAACTCTTTATTAGACAATTTTTACTAATGCAGTTGAAATTTTGCAAACCACATTTCTAAATACATATTAACAATTTTTATTCTTAACCTAGAACTCCTCACATCGGCTTTATTTATTTCTAAATAGAGCACCTTTTCCAAAAACCAACCGGACCCACATGCTTCAAATTTCTCTGATTTTGTTCTCATGCTTTCGCTTAAGAACTCTTACATATTTTCCAGATTACTAGATGATTTTATAACCATATTTTTTGTGTTAAAGGATTTCACATCGGTAGTCTCTTCTCCTATTTTTGTGTAGGCGCCGTACAGTTCGCAAATAACTTTTATTGCTGTATGTTGCTGTTTGTTCTTTTTCATTAATTAATCAAATAAGCCGCCCTTTCTGCTTCCAAAAAAACTCGGACACGCCATCGTCGGCATTGTCGTTCTTTATGCGATAGCTAGCCATACGGTTGTTAAACGCTGTGCTAATCATTTTTATACAATCTTCGCCAGTAGCAGAAACTGTTGCATTTTTGTGTCTGTTGCTCCTCAAGTATGCAGCATATGTAGTCTTTTCCACTTTCAAATCGCATACTTTACACAGAATTCGGGGTTGTTTTGGACAAGACCCTTCAACAGCTGGCGAAGCTGAACGTTTACGGCTTAATGACATACCGTGCTGTTTTTCCTTGTGCCGCAGTAAGTTGTCCATTCTCGTAAAAGCGATACGCAAGACCCACAGTTTAAGTATTTTGCTACTGACGGATGTATAAGCTTAACGCTGGACGATGTTACACCACGACATTTGTTCTGGAGCCGTTTGAGAGCATTTTTATAGATATAGGAAGCACCACAAGAGTTGCAATTAAAAATATTCGCGGACGGCATTTTTCTTCGACCAACTTCCTAGGAGCATGAATTATAACTAAAGCTTTACATGTAGCGCCATAGTTTATATACATTTTGAAAACAACCGAAGATTGTTGAAGACACTCGAAAAGTGGGCAAGCGCGGTCACTAAACGAATTAGCATTAATACCTAGTATTTCGCACTTTCGTAGGTTGCTCATTTTCTAGAACCAAATCTTCCCCATAACGGTCGGTAGCACATAATTATTTTTAAAGCCGGCAAGTATTCGATTCCACCCAAATAGAGAATTAGATGCTTGGTGACTGGTAACTTGCCCTTCCCTCGTAAAAAGTAGGAAAATCTCGGTCAATCATCCGTCTAACTTATACTTCGACTCGATCACATTCCGGTAATTTCCAAACACTTTTCAAAGACAATGGTCTAGAATTTTTAAACCTCCGAGGGACGTTTAAGTAATGATCAATTACACGTTCGAGCTACCCGCATACTAACATATTTTATAGTAACAGCAATGCATGCGTACCCCTTCTCTGTGCGACTGCTATTCTTGTAGTTGGTTGAAAAAGTCAGTCGTCGTTTTTACAGCTAGGACCGCTGCAGTGCATCATTCTATACTTTCTTTATAAGTATAGCACATCGTGCACTTCTTTTGTCTGATTATTAAATTTTGCTCATGTAGGCTTTTACACTTTTCACATATTTAAACGTTTTATACGATCGATTAACCACTTTTGACTATTCACACTTTCACACACTAACACCTAACGTACTTTCCTACTTTTTGTTAAACAAAAAATACCGGTATCGCCATGTCCGTATGTTGGCGTAAGCAGATGTTTGTGAATGTGTACGGGAATATATGACCATATACATTAATCAGTCTAAACTATTTTATTTAGTCCAAGGAAACTACTATTTTTCTAAACCACTATTAATAATCGTCTTTATAGGTTTTAACGTTTTTATCAATTTTCGATGGCGGGTGCCACGTACATGGAAACTTTAAAAAAGATCTTAACTTTTAGATCTCTTGGTCGTCCTTTATTTTTATTCCGAGAAGTTTGGGACATCTATCATTTTTCAAAAACCAATGATATTATTATTTTTATACCTCTGCAATACTAGGTAGAACTACCGGCATTAAACTTGAAGTCAAAAAGCACAACATTTTTCCGGCTTATACCCTAAATAAATTTTTTTAATTTTTGCAAGTCTTAGTAACCATAATCGTAACCACATTCTCAAAAGCCTCTTACCGACACAAACCTCTGCATTAAAAAACTAAAGAATTGCGTTCATATTATAAAATAATTCTTTTTTAGTTTCTGCGGAATATAATACGGAGTTGCAGCAAGAATTAGTGAATCGCCGCATCGAATGGAAAACAATTCCTCTTCGCGCACCACGTTTGAATCAACGTAGGAGAGTAACATTAAAAGTTGCAAAACTTATTTATTTCGCGTTATAAGTACGCTATCTTATGAAGAAATGATAACTGTTCTTGCACAGATTGAATGTTTACTTAATTCTCGTCCGCTCTGCTTACTATCCGTTGATCCTTATCCCGAAGCTCTGACGCCATCGCATTTTTTAATGTCCACACCCATTCAGTTTTTACCTGGATACGATCTGTCTGATTTTAACATTACCTATCGCAAAAATAGACAGTCTTATAGTCTCTTACTGGAAAAGATGAAGACGTGAGTGTTTGCATACTCTTCAGATCCGTTAAAAATGGTGTACTGGTTCGAATCCTGTGAAAGTTTGTACTGTGGTTGTGATTGATCAAGAGAATATTCCTTTGCTTTACTTGTCTTTAGGCATAATACAAGAGCTATTTCCAGGCAGCGACAATGTTGCCAGAGTAGCATTCGTTAAAACCAAATCAGGCGTGTTTAAACGTCTTGTTAAATTGTATCTGCATCCTACGCAATAAGATAATAATATATTCTATTTATTAAAAACAGCTTATTTACTCTAAAAAACAAAGTTTATTTTTTGCAGTAATTTTTTATTTATTGCCTTTTTTGCAAAACGCTTAATTTAAATTAATTTAGAAATTATTTTCCTATTCTTTGGAAATGCCCTTTATTTTTTGTTTCTCGCGCTAAAAAAGAAATCTTTTTTATTTACATTTTTTTTTTGTATCTTTGTCACTCTATATATTTGAGGTTTGAAAGCTTCTGTCAACCTTTCAAGGCGGTAAACATGGTTTGGCAAATTTATATATAAACAATTATAGCGCGCATAAATTCGTACTACAATTTCCTCCAAAAGATAAACCAGCCAGTCATAGTAGAGAAATGGAAATTCAATTGGAAAACACCCGCCCGCCAGTAAGTACGCGATTGCTATGAGTTTACATATAAAAGTGCCCATTAATTTGAAAATTGGGGTGTTTTTTGTGTGTTTGTCTTGCATGTATTTAACTTTGTTTAACTAGTTACCAGCCGCTTAAGTCAAAATTTCAATCCCTTACCCGCAGGCAATTCAACTCGCATTTTATTTATTTATACGCTATACCTAATACAGTCCACATCACTTTGCCACACCAAACACTATATTCAATAAGTCTTCCAAGCATATAGATTGGAAGAGAGGGAGCAATTGACTGGTCAGCTCAATATCCCACTTTAACAATTTCAGACTTCTTGTTATATTGTCGGAGGCTTTCACGGCCAGAGTCATTATAAATATTTATGGTTCCGGGTTGGGACCGTGTCATTTTATAAATTAAGATCGACGTTTCGCCCACTTTTGTAAGGAACTTCATCAGGACAAAAAAAGATAAAGGCTAGTGAGTCTGCTAGTTCAGGAGTAACTCTTGTCTTTACACTTAACTTGTCTACTTAATATTAATATTCTCTTTATTATTTTTAAATTTTTATTTTTCTTATTATTATCTTTTTTGTCCTGATGAAGCCGCTTACAAAAGTGGGCAAAACGTCGACCTTAATTTATAAAATGACACGGTCCCAACCCGGAACCATAAATATTTATTCAGACTTCTTTTTCCAGATATATCTAAATCACAAATTGTGTATTAAAAGACCGAACAGTGTATATTTTAAATTCAAAATTCGGCAAGAGATGGCGCTAGTTACAGCCGTGTGACTTTCCTATGGAATATTGCCTACGTCAAGAACACGGACAAATTGTTAATGATGAATGTTTTAAACACTTAATTTAATCGCTAATACTTTTTGATTTATATTTGTTTTGCCACTTTCATTGTTTTCCATCTTTCTGGGTTATTGATTGGTTGTATCGTTACGCCATAATACTTTTTTTTGTTGAAAATTTTTTAATTTGATTTCTGCAAATTCTTTAAAAAGATAAAGATACAAGGAAAATATTTATTCAGCAATGTCTATCACGCCCAATGTTGACATTTTAGAAGGTTTGAAGCAATATAAAATCTCGAAGGCAGTTGAATTACAAATCAATTGAGGACTACAAAGTTATGGTGTATAATTTAAATCGCTATACTCCTTGAAAGATTTTCTTTAAACCTATACTTAATGCATTAATTATCCCCACTCGGTATGTTAAGTTGCTATTTTTTACTTCTAAATAATTATTAATTCCACGTTTTTTGTACATATTTTTAAACTTCAAGCAACTTATTTGTTTTTACACGAGTTTGTTAATTTTCCGTAATTTTTTAGAATCCGCAAACATTTTCCAAATTTTTGCTGAATTTATATTTTTTGAATTTCTAGAATGGTCACCATTGTTAATTTGTTAGAAGCTTAAATTGCACTTTTATTAAGGAAACAAGTTGATTAATTTTGAGAATTAACTACAGAATATTAATTTATAAAAAGAATCTTTAACAAAATTTGTAATAAGATAAATCGAACACATTATGAAATGTACATGACACTCTGGAAGTGGATCGAAAAGTACGAAGGCGTAGAAGGGCCACAAAAAATCGCATTACTTTTTTTGGTTAAATTTCGACTTCGATGTCGAAATCTATTAAATTTCGACTTCGATGTCGAAATTTAGTTAAATTTAGACTTCGATCTTGAAATTTAGTTAAATTTCGACTTCGATCTGGAAATTTAGTTAAATTTCGACTTTGATGTCGAGATTTATTAAATTTCGACTTCGATGTCGAAATTTGGTTAAATTTCGACTTCGATCTCGAAATTTACTTAAATTTCGATTTCGATCTCGAAATTTAGTTAAATTTCGACTTCGATCTCGAAATTTACTTAAATTTCGACTTCGATGTCGAAATTTATTAAATTTCGACTTCGATGTCGAAATTTAACTAAATTTTAACTTTGATCTTGAAATTTATTAAATTTCACATCGATGTCGAAATTTAGTTAAATTTTGGAGCATTTTTCTTCAACAGTCTTAGATAATAATATTATAAATCGATATTGTACCCCAATACAGGGCCAACACCATATTGACTCTGCTCGATTATTTTCTATTGGGCTATTTACTTAACCGGTAAATTTGGACGAGTTAAGAGAACACTATGCAAGAAGTACGACGTATACCTGTGCACGTTATTGATGAATTTCAAAAAGAGTTTATAGACCGCCTTGGTCAATGTTATGCCGTCAACGGCTCCCAATTGGAACATTTTCTGTAATTAATTGATATTTGTTTTCAATTTTTAGTAGATGTTTGTGTACAGTATAAATTCTATTTTCTGGAAATTTTTATTATGTAGCCCATATTCATATTCACTTTAATGTAAGTAGAAAAAAATAGTCTTCTCAAATCCATAATAAAAATTGTGGTTGCTATTTAAGAAAAATATAGATGACGTCATAACTCTCTCAAATATGACCGAAACAATGAAATAACATTAATAAATGACAATCTCTATAAATCGTTTGACGTGTTTTTGTAATTTTTTTAATAATTTTTAGGGTTCCATAGCTTATAAGGTATAACAGAACCTTTATAAGATCACTCTCGTGTCCGTCCGTTCGTCTGTCAAAAAGGTTTTTCTCGAAAACTATGTAACGTAAAAATTTAAAATTTGGCACAATGCTAGGTCTTTATGGCACGCACATATATCAACAGTCAGAAAATAGAAAAAAAATATTTTTAGTTAAAAATGGCGAGGGTACATTTGGTCATAAGAAGAAAAGTTTTAATAAATATATCGTATGAAATATCATTTGAAAGAGCATTCGAAACGGCTTCTAAAAATATTTTTTTTATAATTTTCGATCCAGTAGTCTTTATGGTATAACTCAAAATGTGCCAAAAATGACCGCCCCCCCTCCAATCTCCTACATTTACAAAGCTAAAATTTTTATTCTAATAGGAATAGTAGCTATCGAGTCATAGGTTATCGGAAAACTGCAGGTTTTTTTGACAGTGTAATAGTTGCTGGGAAAAAATTTTTAAACACAGTAATAGACAACGTATTTACTAATGTACCAGTACAATGTGGGACAATATATTCATTTTTCAATTATCACAATCAAATTTAGATAACATTTAAATATACATAAAAAATGAAAACAGCTTAATTTGGTTTATTGATTGCTCACTGTAGTATTGGTAGTTTAGTCAATAAACCAAATTAAGCTGTTTTCATTTTTTATGTATATTTAAATCTTAATTTGATTGTGATAATTGAAAAATGAATATATTGTCCCACATTGTACTGGTACATTAGTAAATACGTTGTCTATTACTGTGTTTAAAAAAATTTTTCCCAGCAACTATTACAATGTCAAAAAACCTGCAGTTTTCCGATAATCTGTGACTCAATAGCTACTATCCCTATTAAAATAAAAATTTTAGCTTTGGAATTGTAGGATAATGTGAGGGGGAAGCAAAACGGTCATTTTTGGTACATTTTGAGCTATATCATAAAGATTACTGGACTGAAAATTATAAAAAAATATTTTAGAAGCCTTTTAGAATCCTCTTTCAAATGATACCTGTTAAGGCTTTATAAGTATTTTGGTTGTAGTGTAGTATGCCAATCACAATTAATTTAAGTCCTTAAACTATTCCCACCTAGAAACCCTCCATTATCCCTACCTTTAGTGCAACGACATAAAAGGGTTGGTAATGTACGAGTGGACGACAATTCAACTTCGTTCTCGCTTGGCTTTGGTTCGTGATTTAGTTCGGTGCATCGAGCATCAGTAATTAGCAACAATTAGTGAACATTATACATACAGTCCATAATTATCTGATAGCAGTGCAAGTACAATCAACCACTACAACCAGTGAAAGGTAGGTGATATATTCCTTTAAATTATCATTTCCTTTGTGTGATTGTAAATGCAAATTAACATTTTGATTAACATTTTTGGTCCTTTGAGCAAATATTTTGCTTATTAATTGGTTTATTATTGGCATTTTGGCATTCAATTTAACTACATTGTTAATTGCTCTTCGCTTAAATTAGGGTTGACCGCATTTAGAAGAAAAGTGTAGTCATACCACCAGTTTCATAGTCAATTGTGTAAACTAACTTATAGTAGATGCAATCTCGCATTAAATTTGAAATTTTGTACTGATACAGAATCTTATAAAGCCTTAAAAATGACAAATCTTTGTAAATTTTAGGGATAGTTAACGTAAGAATTTGTAGTCAGAAAAGTGTTTAAGCAATACAGTTATTTTAAACTTGTAATTCAAGTTCGCTAGAGAATTCAGGTATTCGTAAAACCGGGTAGAATAGAACCCTTTGCTCTTTGTTAGATTGAAACTTGCAAGCTCCCGTTAGGCACCTTGTAGTAAAAATTCTTTGCTTAACAGGTAGTTCAACATTACCCTTGGTATATCCTATTATTAGGTGAACAAACCCTTCGTTTTTGTAGCTGAAATCAATATAAAATCGATATTAGTAACCTTGTTCGTTAGGATGGCACATATTTCATCGGATAGGTTGATAGTGGATTTAAAGGCCGCACTCGATAGATTATCTGATATATCTGGTGCGATAGATAAATTGGAGCATATTAAAGGCAATTGTATTTCTGTTAATATTATGGCTGAAAGCGCCTTTGATATCAAAAACGATGTAGATACATCTTATAAAACGTGCATATTGGATGAGGACAACTCGGAATTATTAAATGAAGTTACAACATTAAGAATTGAAATAGATAGGTCTTTGTTAAACATTAAAATTATTAAGGCACAATTTGATAATATATCCACTGCTGAAAAATGCTTGACTGAAAATATTACTAGCATCGGCTCATGTACTAATATTCGTCTCCCTCGGATAGAAATGAAAAATTTTCTGGAAAAATAGAACATTTCCAAGAGTTTATTCAATTTTTAATAATTTAGTTCATGAAAATAATCAATTGCTACCGATCGAAAAGTTCTATTTTTAATTGATGCGTTGGATTTTAAGTCTAGAGAACTCATTAGACATTTGCAAATTTCGAATAATAATTATATGCTAGCTTATTCAATTATTGTGGAAAGGTTTAATTCAAAACGTTTAATTGCAAACACGCATTGGAATGCTTTAGAATCGTCACCAAAAGCAAAATTTAATTCACATACAGATTTAAGAGAATTGCTTAATTGCTTTACGGAAAATATATCAAGCTTACGTCAAACTAAGATTGATTTGCTCGACTTCGTATTGTTTAATTTGTTATCAAAAAAGGTAGATACAAATCTTTTGAAAACATTTGAGTTAGAAAATACATCAGACATTCCATCTTATGATCAATTAAAATTATTTCTAGAAAAACATTGCAAGGCATTAGAAATTAGCAATATGGTTGTTTCCGATACACCGTCCAAATTTAATACGTCCGTTAAACAAACCATATCATCTAGTGTACCTTCTAAACGTTCCTTTGAATATTCAAAACCCCAAGTTCGAAAGTCATTCGTAACAACTTCATTCGCTCAGAAATGCAGTCTTTGCAGTGGTACTCATAACTTATACCAATGTGAAATGTTTCTGAATAAATCGCCACAAGACCGTTATAACTTTGTTAAAGACAAACACTTATGCATTAATTGTCTTCGCAACTCTCATATGGTTACACGCTGCTCTTCCAAACTTGTTTGTAAAAAGTGTGCAAGGGTCATCATACTTTATTGCACTTTGAAAACCCTACAGTTGCACAGAAACCTGCAATCACTCAGGCAACAGATCAACTTCCCGAACCCACCTGCAACACTACTACAAGTACGTTGTTATCATCTAGATCGTCCAACACAATGACGTTATTAGGCACCGCAAGAATTTCAATTACAGATGGGTTTGGTAAAGTTCAGACAGTAAGAGCACTTGTAGATAGTGCATCAATGGAAAATTTCATGACTGATAAGTGTTGTCGACGCTTAGGTTTAAGAAAATCGAATATTTCAATGAAGGTTGAAGGCTTAGGTCTATCTGCTTCTCATGCGTATGGACAAGTATCGTGTAAAATTAGTCCTCAAGGTAAAACTGTTCCAGAGTACAGTATTGATTGTTTTGTTTTACCAGACATTTGTGGAACCCTTCCTTCATCAAGGATCTCACCAAATAGTTGGCCTCACATAGTTGGATTAGATTTAGCAGATTCGGACTTCGACAAACCTAGCCATATCGATTTATTGTTAGGTGCAGATTTGTTCGCGCGTGTTTTATTAAACGCAACTCGCATTGGGTCACTAGAAGAACCCGTGGCAATTCACACTACCTTTGGGTGGATATTAACAGGAAGGTTCTTTCTTCTGTTACATCTCGTATATCATTAGCTGCACTTGTAGAAGATGCTAACATTACTCGATTTTGGGAACTGGAAAATATTCCAGATTCTAACAAATTATCTCCTCATGCGGAAATTTGTGAAAGGCATTTTGTGGACACTCACAAGCAGGATGACACCGGTCGTTTTATTGTTTTGTTACCTTTCAATGGTCCTGAACCGCTATTTGCTGGCTCTCGAAATAGCACTTCGAAGATTTCTTTCACTAGAACGCCGTTTGGAAATAAATCCTCAACTGTATAATTCGTACAGAGAATTTATGCAGAATTATATCGATAGTGGTCACATGTCTCGTATTGTATCGGATTCAACTCGATCGTCTACATTATCGCCGGTATATTACATACCACATCACGCCGTGTTCAAACCAGACAGTACAACTACAAAACTTCGTGTCGTATTTGATGCTTCAGCCAGCGCTCAAAGTGGAGGGTCTTTAAATGATCATTTACTCGCAGGCCCCTCTTCAAAAAGATATCATGGAGTTGTTATTACACTTTCGTTTACATTCTGTAGTTTTAACTGCGGACATTAAGCAAATGTATAGACAGATTCTTATTTCTACTAGCCATCGAGACTATCAACGTATAGTTTGGAGATTTAAGTCCTCGAGTCTGTTATCGATTATCAGCTAAACACTGTTACATACGGCATCACATCATCACCATTTTAGCCATGCGTGTAATTCAAGAACTTGCAAAAGTCAATCGTTACGTTTTCCTATTGCTTCCAAGATTTTAGCATCGGATACGTACGTGGATGATTTGATTACAGGGTGTGATTCGATAGAGGATGGCAAACGACTCGTGTATGAATTAAACCAAATTTGCCAATCAGGTGGTTTTATGTTGCGAAAGTGGAATAGCAACGTGCCAAGTGTCATTGGCCATTTACCTGATTCCGTTCGGTATCAGCAAACATTTTGTTTGAAGAGGTAAACAATACTTCTCAAAAAATTTTAGGACTGCAATGGCAACCATTGAGTGATGTGTTGTTTTACAATCTTAATATCGTTGATCGGCCTTGTACCAAAAGGAATATGGTTTCGGAAATTGCAAGGATCTTTGACCCTCTGGGGTTATTATCACCATTGGTCTTCTTCGCAAAACATTTGATTCAATCTGTATGGATATTAGGAATTGGCTGGGATGAACTTCCTCCCCAACAAATTGTTTTAAAATGGAATCTGTATCTTCAACAATTACCCGAGTTATTGAAAATTGAAATTCCTCGACGGATTCTTTGCGATAACCATCAAACTGTACAAATTCATGCATTTTGTGATGCATCGGAAGCTGGATATGCAGCAGCAGTTTATCTCCGCTGTGTCGATGAGAAAGGGAACATCCAAGTATCATTGGTCTGTGCCAAATCTAAGGTCGCACCAACCAATCGTATATCATTACCTCGATTAGAATTGTGTGGTGCAGTGTTGTTGTCGAACTTGGTCGAGTATGTGCAAAATACGTATAGAGATAATTTAGTATTGGACGATACATTTGCGTGGTCAGATTCCACAGTAGCATTAGCATGGATTCGATCTTCGTCGTATAATTGGAAGACCTTTATTAGCAATCGTGTCTCGCATATCCAAGAACGAGTGGCTCCATCATCGTGGCATCATATTAAATCACAGGATAATCCTGCTGACTGTGCATCAAGAGGATTATTAGCTGCTGAGCTTGTTAATCATCCTTTGTGGTGGACGGCTCCACCATGGTTACTATTACCTAAAGAGAATTGGCCTGCTCATATGGAACCAACTCTTACAGATCACACTCAGATGCACATTGAAAAAGAACTTTATCCCTTAATATACACGTTGCAGATCATTTCGTAGACTCGATGGTAAATCAATTTTCAGATTTGCGAAAAATATGCAGGATTCTGGTATATATTTGTCAGTTCATTCGTAACTTGAAAGTTCGTGCAAATTTGGATATTCGAAACTTAGAACAATTATTGGTCTCCCCGAACAGTATGCACTTCATTTATTAATAAAACGGGTTCAAGAACAAGTTTTCAGTCAGGACATTGATATCATTCGAAAGGAAAACTTAGTAATAAACAACTTCGACCTCTCAGTCCTTTCCTTGACAGTGATGGGTTGTTAAGGGTGGGCGGCCGGTTGCGAAATGCAGACGTATCTTATGATACAAAATTTCCATTGCTACTTCCTCGGTCACACCGGGTGACAGAGCTCATTATTCGAGATTGCCATACGAAATATTTACACCCTGGACTTAGAACTACTCATTTCTTGTTAGTACAAAATTTTTGGATTCTGTCTGCAAAAGGGCTATTCAACAGTGCCTAAACTCTTGTATTCGATGTTTTCGTCAAAACCTATTTCGCTATGCCCTCCTATGGGCGACTTGCCCCCTAGACTTACTGCCGGTAAAGCGTTTCTACATACTGGGGTAGACTACGGTGGACCCTTTTCTATCACCATGAATCGTATTAGAGGTGCCAAATCATTGAAAGCCTATGTTTGTTTATTTGTTTGTCTTAGTACAAAAGCGATACATCTGGAGTTGGCATCAAACCTATCTAAAGAAGCCTTTATTGCAGCTTTACGGCGGTTTGTAGCACGCAGAGGTAAATGCTTGCAAATTCATAGTGACTGTGGAACAAATTTTATCGGAGCATCTCGGGAACTAATCGAATATATGAAGCAGTCATCTGAAACGGAAGGTATTCACTTTGTTTTAATCCTCCGTCGGCTCCTCACTTTGGGGAATGTGGGAAGCTGGGATAAAATCTGTAAAGTCCCATCTCAAGAAGGTGGTAGGCGAACAAATTCTCTCGTACGAAGAATTTAACACCATTCTTGCTCAAATTGAAGCCATATTAAACTCCAGACCTTTATGTCCAATGAGTAACGATCCCACTGATTTTTCATTCTTAAGTCCTGGTCATTTTCTGAACGTAGAACCAGTGTCTGTCATTCCCGACCCTAATGTCTTAGATCTGAAACTATCTTCCTTAAATCGTTGGCAACTGGTTCAACGTATTCAGCAATCATTTTGGAAACGGTGGCATTTGGAGTACCTACACACTTCAACAGAAAACCAAATGGTTTTCTGCTAATTATTCGTTAATGGTGGGAACGTTGGTGTTGATTAAGGATACTCAGTGTCTCCATTACAGTGGAAAATGGGACGTATACATACGTTGCATTATGGAAAGGACAATGTTTGTCGTGTGGCTACCGTGGCAACATCCCAGGGACTATTTAAAAGGCCCGTGGTAAAATTGTGCCCTCTCCCATTTCAGAGGCAACTTAGTATTATAGTTAGTATATTAGGGTAAGTTAACTTTTAAATTTACGATTATATATATATATGTTTTTTTTTTTGCTCGTTTAGACACACTTAGAAAATAAGTTCCTAATACTTATTTTGGTGGGCGGTATGTTAAGGCTTTATAAGTATTTTGGTTGTAGTGTAGTATGCCAATCACAATTAATTTAAGTCCTTAAACTATTCCCACCTAGAAACCCTCCATTATCCCTACCTTTAGTGCAACGACATAAAAGGGTTGGTAATGTACGAGTGGACGACAATTCAACTTCGTTCTCGCTTGGCTTTGGTTCGTGATTTAGTTCGGTGCATCGAGCATCAGTAATTAGCAACAATTAGTGAACATTATACATACAGTCCATAATTATCTGATAGCAGTGCAAGTACAATCAACCACTACAACCAGTGAAAGGTAGGTGATATATTCCTTTAAATTATCATTTCCTTTGTGTGATTGTAAATGCAAATTAACATTTTGATTAACAATACCTCACACGATATATTTATTAAAAACTTTCTTTCTTTTGACCGAATTAACCCCCGCTATTTTAATCTAAAAATTTTTTTCTATTTACTGACTGTCGATAAATGTGCGCGCCATAAACACCTAGCACGGTACCAAATTTCAAATTCCTACGTTACATAGTTTTCGAGAAAAACCTCTGTGACAGACGAACGAACGGACACGAGAGTGATTGTATAAAGGTTCCGTAATACCTTATAAGATATGGAACCCTAAAAATTATTAAAAAAATTACAAAAACGCGTCAAACGATTTATAGAGATTGTCATTTATTAATGTTATTTCATTGTTTCGGTCATATTTGAGACACTTATGACGTCAGCTATATTTTTCTTAAATAGCAACCACCATTTTGATTATGGATTTGAGAAAACTATTTTCTTCTACTTACATTGAAGTAAATATGAATATGGGTTACATAAGAAAAATTTCCAGAAAATAGAATTTATACTATACACAAACGTCTACTAAAAATTGAAAACAAATATCTAAATAATTCCAGAAAATGTTCGATTTGGAAGCCGTTGACGGCCTAACAATGACCAAGACGGTTCATGAACTCTTTTTGAACTTCATCAATAACATCCACAGGTATACGTCGTACTTCTTGCATAGTGTTCTCTTAACTCGTCAAAAATTTATCGGTTAAGTAAATAACCCAATAGAAAATAATCGAGCGGAATCAATATTGTGTCGGTCCTGTATTGGGGTACATTCACGATTTATAATATTATTATCTAAGACTGTTGAGGAAAAATGATCCAAAATTTAACTAAATTTCTACATCGAAGTCGAAATTTAATAAATTTCGAAATCAAAGTCGAAATTTAACTAAATTTCGAGATCGAAGTTGAAATTTAATAAATTTCGACATCGAAGTCGAAATTTAACCAAATTTCGAGATCTAAGTCGAAATTTAACTAAATTTCGCGATCGAAGTCGAAATTTAACTAAATTTCGAGATCGAAGTTGAAATTTAATAAATTTCGACATCGAAGTCGAAATTTAACCAAATTTCGAGATCTAAGTCGAAATTTAACTAAATTTCGCGATCGAAGTCGAAATTTAACTAAATTTCGAGATTGAAGTCGAAATTTAACTAAATTTCGAAATCGGAGTCGAAATTTAACTAAATTTCGAGATCGAAGTCGAAATTTAACTAAATTTCGAGTTTGAAGTCGAAATTTAACTAAAATAAGTAAAGTAATTTTTTTGTGGCCCTTCTACGCCTTCGTAGAAAAGTTTCTACATATTTGTACAGGTATTAAGATTCTACTCCATAGGAGAAAAGATATTAAACTTTTCACATCTTGATTATGCAAAGTAGATGTGATTGTTCTTCAACGTTGACAAAATTAATTTATGCTAAATGTGCAAATTTAATTATCTTCGATATTCTCGAATCTATTACAAATAATATCTAACATACAGTTTTAACATTTTACCATTTGTAAGTGTATGACGTGAGCTCATTATCTCCTAGTTGCATGCATGATCCGAGCAAGAATTGAGAAGCAAGTTTCTATCTTTTATTCTGTTCTGGCACAATTGGAAATAAATCATGCACGCCTAAAGAAATAAAACAACTTCTTGAGTTGAGTGTACTACTACAAAATCTGTCTTAGCTATTAGATTGATGCTACTGGGCTTACAAGCGTTGTGAGACTGAATCGCCAGAAGCATGACAGAAGGTTACATGTTCTGTTTTCATTAAGCAGGTCATCAACTACCCACTACCAAAAGTTGAAAGAACCCTGTGGAGATACTTAATAAGGTTGAACGATTTACAGGCTAAATAAATTCTTAAAAACAAAGTGCATAATATTTATCTTAGCAGAAGGTCTACCTTTACTAAACTGTCTAGAGGCAAACACTCGCCAGTTTTTATACGTATGCTGTAACAGTAGTTCAACGTATCTTGGTCACTGTTTTGATAATATACTACAGGTACCACTACGCCACATCTTCAGTTCTGGTTTTTCAACTTTTTTCATATCATGTATTAATTACGCGTCACTTTTAATTCCGCTATTTCTTCCAATTTGTACGCGATTTAAAGTAAAGGACTAAAAACACACTTAAATGGGTCATTAGTACTACTAATTAAATTGAAGATTTTATTGTAGGTATTTTTAACACATTTTCAATTTTACATTTTAAAAATTAAGTACATACAAGATAAATCATCATCTCTTACGTGATGTGGAACACGGCAGGTATGCTTAATACCACCCTAAATTTTGTAGGTTTTTGGAAAAATGCATATCCAATACTTGCGATTTTCATATTCAATCCGCTAAAAAAGGGTACAATTACAGAAAAAGATGATTGAAATTTTTTCAGTGAATCCAGTTCAAATAGCAAGTAAAACAATGTGCAGGTAAAGAATATCAGTTGCATATAAAGGTATTTAAATATATTTATATTTGTAGTATTTCAAATTGTTTAAAGATCACCCTTTTCTCTTAAATATTTTTTCAGATATTATCCGACGTTTTAAAAAATTCAAATTAATTTTCACTAAGAACAAAATGGAATTGAAAATCGTACTTTACATTATAACAAATGACTCTTATTCACCGAAGCGTGGAAAAGCTGTCACAAACAGACAAAGTTATTCCGAACAGATTTTGTTTAGAAAATTTAGTGATTATTTCATAAAGAGACTCAGTAATGTAGCCCGCCCAAAATTTTGTAATCCAGAAAATTAGAGTGGCATTACACCTCAAAATTTTGAAACGGCCAAAATAGAACCCATTGCATAGCTAATACACAAATCTAATTTAGCAGTCCTCTTTTCTTGCCTGTTTTGCTGCAAATTCAGTTATTGCATCTTCAAAATTCACATTTTTGGCAGTGTTGTGTTCTATTGCCAAGGGATAACACATCCGATTTATCTAGTCATGCTCGATCCCGAAAATCATCTTTAATAATTTATAATTCTGAGAAAGATCTCGCCGCACTTGCAATGTTCGCAGGTACGAAACTTCCACATCTGTAGATATGGAATGTGCAAAATATTCTAAGAACCGTGAAATACTGTTAAAAATTATTAATTTGGATTCTTAATGGTTTTACTCTTCTTACGCCCCCCCCCCACTGCAGGAGCTGCAGAAAGTGTAACTACCCAATGAATACACTTGTAAAAAAAACAATCCATAACTGCTAACGGAAGTAAGCGGACAATACTGTAATAAAAATTGGTTCTAAAATACCAATTTGTTAAAACTATTCATATTACTTAATTATGTAAAACATAAAAAAAACTTATATGTGACCGTAACATTTGGAACTTAGCTTTCATTTGTCTCAGCAATTACTTTCGGTTTTTCTGAGGTATCTGGTTTTTTATTAAAATTACAATATCAAGTGCATACACATATTTCAACAATAAACCTGTTACGTTAAATTTCCGAAATCGATTGATTTTTACATATATAAATATTAATTTCTAACTACCTTGTTTTACTAAACGCTTCCTAAAGTTTCTAACCTAAACGACCTTATACTGTTTATGTTATTTCAAATTATACGAACTTTTATTTAACAAGTTTTATTATCTCTCAATTGACACGTGTGCCTATGTAAAACGTCCTATAAAATTTCTGTAAGTGCTTAAAACGACGATAAATACGTGGAATCTATTCTACAGTTTGTTTTGCCCTGCAAAAGTAAAGAAGCTTCGCTTGATAAATTAATTGAAAGAAGCAAACATCTGCTTATCGTGAAACAACTTCGCTTTAAAAATTCCTTGAAATACGTTCTAAACCACCTGCATTGTAAAAATATTAAAGCGTTTAATGATACTAAGAAATTCTAACTATACAGTATTCCGTTATCATGCAAGTTTTGAGCTTGCTCAAGTTTACGAGCAATGAACAGTCCTTTCATTAATTTAATTCTCGGTATTTGTAGTTCGACATAAAACCTCGCTATTATTTCTATAACAGTTAGGCAACCTATTATAAATTTCACTCCATAATGGTATAAGGAAGATTGCAAACTTACCTGACCATTTAGAAAATCATCATTTCCTCATACTGAGATCATTTGTTGTGTTAATTGGCTATTGTTCAAGGAATATTTTTCAGCTGCTGATTGGAAAATACTTAGTAGGTGTTGTTCGCAGAATTTTTAACATTTTATCGCTGAGAAATGCTTTTAAAACTGCAAACACGTTGTTGTCAATCTTTGAAAGAGACCATCGTATACGTCCTTTTACCAAAAGGAAACGCTGTAAATCGCGGTACTAAGATGCTTGGTTTTACTTAGTGTTCCAGTCTAGTTAAATTTGTTTCATCTAGTATCCAGTCTGTTGGCGAGTGTAGCACACACTTCCAATCCTTTGCGATGGTACCAGAAGCAGACAGCTTGTTTTAAGGTACATTTATTCTGTTTTCTTCTTCTTAATGCTGCTGTGGAAGATAGACACATCTTTGGATAGTTGCTAACCACAGAAGGGTCGTAGTGTTTCTTACTTGTATAAATTACAGACTGCACGTTACAAATTTACTTTCACAACGCATAAGTGGTTATATAATTACTCTTGAAAGTTACAACTAGTATAAACTGAAGCTCGCGTTCAAGCACTTTTAAGTTTCCCTTTTTTGTACATTAATGCTAACGTCAACAGCTTGACTAAATGGTAAGTTAGAGTAAACTAATGCCTGGTTCATTTCAGTTAGGGCTACGTTAATTCTTTTAGGAAGTGCATTTCACAGAGCAGGTAAAATTACTTCATATATGATGTCTAATTTTCTTCTTGTATATATTTAGGGTTGGAAATATTTTGTAAGTATGTATAGGTTATTTAGATTTTAAGTTTTTACATGTATAATTTGGCTTGAATGTATATAACCATGGCAAGTTATATGCAAATTGAGGCTTTTGTTTACACCACGTTATAACAGGAAGATTACGTAAATGCTCGATTTGGCCTCTGTAAAGATTTCTTTTATTATATGTTTGTTAACTAACGGTTTGTAAATAAATTTCTTACGGAGGTTTCCAATTTTTCTTTCTGTGTGACCCACCCCACTCTACGGCGTTTTGAGCTAACATGATATTAAGTTCTTTTGAATTTCTATTCTACTCTTCTGTTTTGTTTCGGTATTCGGTGTGGGCGATATTCTTAGTTACTTTACTACTTTCTTTCTTGTCTGCACGGAATACCGTAACATAAAATTCGGCATAACCAACGTGGGGCCACGATTTTCGAAATCTTTCTCTTGTACTTACAATTTGTCCGATTTCCAAAACGGTTTTTTTTTTATTTAAAAGCTTGTCTCCGATTTTTAAAAACCTCTACTTTTACTAAACGTTTTGTCCGAAATTTCTGTACGAACGACGTTTCGTCTTAACAAAAAGCTTTTGAGTTCGTTTTATTCTTTCGTATACGTTACGTAGTGATTTTCTGTAGGTTTTCCTTTATGTCGTTACCAGAATTGTGTTTTTGTTGGCAATTCGAGTTCTTGAAAACAGTAACGCCCTATTTCAATAAGTATTTCTAGTTGGCTGTAATATTCTATGATTGAGTTAACATGGCTGATGATAAACAAAGGCTATTTGATAATATCTTACTTAGGACGCAGTGTCTGTCGGAAAGTAGCGTTGACTATTCAACGTGTCTGAATTCCATGTTTCATCGATATTCTTCTTTACCCGATTATTTGCAATTGGATAGTATGTCTCGTAACCTTGCTCCATTCTATGCTACCCAATTGCCTATCGCTCGCTCCTTACAAAAATTAGAGGACGGATGTCTGAAGTTGGAGCCGAAAAAGTTTATGGCCAATAATTACGGGCGTCGCCGTGGATCAATGTAGTAAGCGTAAGACTACGGATCCCAAGGTCCTGGGTTCAAATCCCGACACGGCCGACTGCTTGAAAAATGACAGGTGAGCATTTTTCACAAAAATTACGCCCTCGTTCGGATGAGAGGTTAAATGGAGGTCCCATTGTGTGAGTATTGTCACGCACGTTAAAGATCCCTACTTTGCCTGGAACGGCAAGGGTTCGGCAAAATTCTAAACTTCCAGGCAACAAAAAACTCGCCTCTTGGCCAATGTAGTACCTTCTGCTGGAGCATTGGAAATATAAATGAACGGTCAATAATTACGAATTGGCTCCGTGGCGTAGTTGGTTTGCGTGTGTCTACTACGCCTAAGGTCCCGCGTTTAAATCCCGACTCGGTCTGCTTGAAACATGTTAGGCAAGTATTTTTCACAAAAATACGCCATCGTTCGGATGAGAGATAAAATGGAGGTCCCGTGTGTGAGTGTTGTCACGCACGTTAAACATCCCTACCTTGCTTAGAACAGCAAGGGTTCGAGAAAATTCAAAATTTTTCAGGTAAAAAAAACTCGCTTTCTGGCCAATGTAGCACCTTCGGATGAAGCATTGGAAAATCACATGTAGGGCTCAATAATTACGTACTCCTAGCCAGGACAAACACACATACGTAGAACCAGATTTCGCTTTCAAATCCGCTGCGATTAAGAAAAACACTATTACTTTACATGACCGAAACGTACAGATTCTCCTACGCCTACGGGTAAATCAAATACTTCTTCTTGTAATGTTTTCTGTTCGTATTCCTATGTCTACTTCTAATCGTCAGGTTGCATGCTTCAATTGCGACCAACCTGGTCATGTGTCGACACGTTGTAATCGTACTCCATTGCTATGGTTGCGGACATAAGGGAGTTACTCGACGCAGTTGTCCGAACTGTGATCCTACTACTAATAAGAATCAAATTCTTTCTGTTGTTAGTTATACATCCTTTTCTGCACCTCATCCCGGTCATCCTACAACTACCAAGACATACCCTACTTTGACAAGTACGTCTTCGAAAAATACTCCGTATTCTGTTTTTCGCTGTAGTAAAGAAATTTCTTCTGTCCTTAGCGATTCGAATAATGATTTATCGTGTCGTATTCACTTCCACCTCAGGCTGTGCCTCCTCCACGAATTAAGACCATACTTCAAACTAACGACTTACAGTTAGCAACTCAAGAGTCTGTTCATACTGCCTTAAATGATTCTACCAAAACAATTCCTGTCGGTCTGCAATAGCAGATGTAGCTATAGTGACGATAACTTATAATACTGACACAGAAGGTCCTATTAAAGTTAGCGAACCCGTATCTCTAATGCTTGTTACTGTTGTTTTCAAAGTTTTACCTGATCCTGTTTCTGCATCTGCTGTTGCCAAGAAAGCAATTTCTATTATGGCTGAATTTCTACCTGCTTCTGTTACTTTGTCGAACGTTGATGAAATTCATTCTGATTCAGTTCCTTTATCTAACGTTGATGAAGTTCTACCTGATTTTACTGCTTTATCTAACCCTGACAAAGTTCTACCTGCTTCTGTTCCTTCATTTAATGTAGCTGAGGTATTATCTGATTCTGTTTCTTTTCCTATGGTTGATACTCTTACAGTCAAGGCTGCTACTTCTTCTAACGTTGAAATTCTTACAGCCCATGTTGTTTCTTTTAATAAAGTTGACTCTTTTACAGCCAATACTAAAATCAAACTGAGTTCTTTCATAACTTATACTAAATTTCCTAAACCATAACCATCAATACTACCCCCACCATCGCCACCACCCACTCAATCGCGTGCTACGACTACCACACCCCATCTTAATCCTGTTTTGCAAAAAAAACACCCAAACAATTGTACCCTCTGCTTCGGTCACCCAACCAACGAAACCGGCTAACAAAGAAAATAATAGGCCGAAAATATTCAATGTTGATTCAGAATTTGAAAAGATTGGTGGACGAAACCCTAATGTTCTTGAGCTCGCTTCATTTTCATTCTGGCGACGTAAACTTCTTAAGTCCCATTACTGTCCTCTGCTCCCCCAAATTTATGCTGACTCCGCCATTATTTTCACTTCACCTTTTTCGTTTTCTAAATAATTTTCTTGCTCTGATTGATTTTCTTTCTTTCCTTTCGCTTTTTTTCTTGTACCCCACGCCGTGCGGATCCGGATTAAAATAGTCCCACGGTGCAACCAGCCTGTCGTAAGAGGCGACTGCTGTCCAACACACACACACACACATACACACACACGCGCGCACACACTTCTTACACACACATATTTTTGTTTGTTTATTTTTCTTTTGTTTCTTTTTTTGTGTCCCATCAAGTATGAATCAGGATTAAAATAGTCCCAAGATTAAACCTGTTTGTTGTAAGAGACGACTAAAGCGGTCCAACATACACACACTCTCTCACACATTTTTGGTTGTTCATTCTTTTCTTTAGTTTTGTCTTTTTTTGGTGTCGGTACTGTTCTTGCGGTTTTTCTTATTTTTAGTTTCACTTCTCCATTCTTTTTTACCCACTTCCCGTTCTCTTTCTTATAGCTTGCTTTTCACCCTAACTTGATTAAATTTTTCTATCCGCTTCCTGTGGTATGTGCTTGTAAGGCGACTCCATGGCGTAGTTGGTATTGGTGTGACTACTACGCCCAAAATCCCGGGTTTGAATCCCGACACTGTCCGCTTGAAAAATGTTAGACAAGCATTTTTCACAAAAATACACCCTCATTCGGATGAGAGGTGAAATGGAGGTTCTGTGTGTGTATTGTCACGCACGTTAAAGATTCCTACATTCCTACACACAGCAACGGTTCGGTAAAATTTAAAACTTTTCAGGTAAAAAAACTCGCTTCATGACCAATGTAGTATCTTCGGGTGGAGCATTGAAAAATCACATGTAGGGTATGTGCTTGTACTAAGATCCCGGGTTCGAATCCCGACCCGGTCAGCTTGTAGGCGAGCAATTTTCACAAAAAAACACCCTCCTTCGGATGAGAGATAAAATGGAGGTCCCGTGTTTGAGTGTTGTCACGCACGTTAAAGATCCCTACCTTGCTTGGAACAGCAAGGGTTCGGCAAAATTCCAAATTTTTCAGGTAAAAAAAACTCGCTTCCTGGCCAATGTAGTACCTTCGGGTGGAGCATTGAAAAAAATCACATGTAAGGTATGTGCTTGTAGACCTTTTTTCTTTTCTTCGGAAACCGCTATTTAGTTGACTTTTTGGCCTAATTAGTGATTTTTTCTTCGGTAATTCGTTTAACGCGATTTTTTGTTACCACACCCTAAAGTATCTCAATTTTTCTATTTAGCATTCTCGTTTTCTTACATACTTTGAGACTTGATGGTAATTGTCTCGTTTTGACTTGTACTGTTGGCTTTCCTCTTGGTTTTTTTTCTTACCTTTTGGTTTTTCGCGAAAAACCAATTTTCTTTTCTTGAGGTTGAAAGCCTTACTTTTTGTTCCTAGAGATATCCGTCCTGCGACGACTTTTGCAGTGTGGGCTATTCTATCTTTGTCATATTTTTGTTAAATAAACACCTGCATCATTGCATTAAATAAATTCTTTGAACTACCCTTTTAAGGGGGTTTGTATATACGTTACTAAGAAACTTTATGAAAGCGGCATTTTGTTATCACGCAGACGTCTGCGATTTCGCGCAATATTTCATAGTAGTCGTTATGTAATCATTAATTGACTCTCGTTTCCCCACTCAGTTCCACCAATGCTTTGCAGCTGTTTAATTGAGGATACTTGGAGCTGCGGGTGTCAGAATATTTTACACATTGTAACTGGGAATTGTTTGACGTTACTTTTCTTGTTGGTCAAAATATACATACAAGCTGAGCTTTGAAGAGTCCCATTCGATACAACATTCTTTTAGCGAAACAAAATTTTGTGAGTCGCGATATTAAATTGCTTTTGGTAATTAGAGTATTTAACCTAGTTAGGTTGGTTGATCCAATGTCCAATGCATCGACGAGTGCAGCCCGCATTCCCAAATTCTTTAAGATGGTATCAGAGAGGCATAATAAACTACAGTTATTCTGTTTATTTTTCTTATGACGCTGCTGGAGAATGTTCACTTCTTTTGCTGGCTCTGTAGTTTCGTACTCATGATTATCTAATACATAACAGACTGCACGTTTCAGAGGTACGTTCACAGTGCACGAGTAATTATGGACCTATCTCTAAGTCAGAATACGTATAAACCAAGCTCACGTTAGAGCACTTGTTACTGTGTCCTTTTTCTTTGTACATTAATGTTAACGTCAATAACTTGCTTGCCAAATTAGTTCACACTTGAATCATTTAAGTTAGGGTTACGTTACTTAGGTTTAGCGTTACGTAATTAATTTACGAAATGCACTTCCCAAAGCAAGTCAAATTACTGTATATATCTAATTATTTCTAGTATATATTTAGGACTGGAAACATTATGTAAGTATCCTTGTATATATGTATGTATTAATTAGATTTTAAGATCTTGTAATCGACGCTTAAACGTTAACGTTTATATACAAATCGACGCTGCGTATACATCACATTGTAACAGGATGATTACGCAAATGTCTGTTTTTGACTTTTGTAAATATATCTTTTTGGGACTGTTTAACTAGAAGTTTATAATAAATCTGCTTACTGAGGTTTCCAATTTTTATTTTCGTATGACTCACTCTACCCTACTATATTTTAAGCTTGACCGAAATCTAATTCTATTGGCTTTGTATTTTACCCTTCTCTCTGTTTTGTTGCGGTATTCGGTGTGGGCGATTTTCTTTACTTACTTTATTGCGTTCTTTCTTGTCTGCATGGAATATGGTAACAAAACGTTTGTCATGGGTTGCAATTACAGTATAATCCCATTTTGGAAACGTTTTTGAACCTGCATAGATAATTCTATGTAGTTAAAATTTTTTAATAATAAACTTCTAATTCATTTCACTAAGTTTTACGGGAGTTAATTTTTACATTAATTCATATAGGGCTGACAGAGCTGCCGAACGAGACAGATTCTAAGTATAAAGTGAGAGTTAAAAGAGTTAAACGTGCACTAGACCATGTGAATTACAATCATATTTGTTTTGTATTCCAAGATTTATCACAGGTGCTAGTTAATGAATATATCAATACCATTTTTTATTCATTAAAATTGTATGTATTCTAATGCTTTTACATGTACCACTTTGTATGTAATATACACGGTAATTCACAGATTTATAGAATTATTTTCACTGATGCTTAAGAAAGAAATGTACATTGATATTATTTTTTAATACTGTTACGAGCTACTATTGGGCAACCCGTCAAACAAACAAGCACCGTAAGCACTGTATATTCTCCAGGAACTTAGGATGTTCGAGCACATACCAGAGAATGAATCATCTATTTAATTCAGTGTATAAATAAGACCGATGCTGAAGTACAGGGGCAGTCTATATCAAAATGTCGAATATAAATTATATTGTGTAAAGTTAAATGGTTAAGGTTTTGTAAGTCCAAAAGTAAACATAAATTTGTATTATGTGAAAACGTATATTGTACCGACAGCTTGTCAAATACATAAATAGACAAAAGTGTAATAAATAAATAGTAGTGTTTAGTGTTGTTAATAGACCTATGGTTAAGAATTTAGTTTAAGAAGATACTAGTGCTTGTAAATAACATTAGTGTGATAGTGCTTCATTGTAATTGGACAGAAAACATCTATAAATAAGACATATACTGTTAATTGGACTTATGAACAGTGAGTAATAAAGACTTTTGTTATTACTTGTTCTAAATTAGTGAAACGCGGTAGTAGTAGCCCTCTACAATACCATAACCACTCAAAATTTAAACGGATGTTTTTAAAAATATCTGTAAATGTACGTGTAAAGTAAAGAAGCGACACACCACAAAAGTATATTTCCGAGGAACCGTTTTATTCTTTCTAATCAGCAGGTCACTTTACCCAATGTAGTTGTGAATCACTTTAACTGATGTTTAAAACGGGAAATAGAGCAAAAACATGAATCTTAAAAAATTAAAAACTTTAAGCAAATGATAATCCCTGAAAGTTACGTTAATGTTTAACAAAACTGCACAGAGGAGAACATTTTTGTGTATTTGAAAAAATTGAGAGCACTTTGGATAATTTTTGTAAGCAGTTAGAATATTTTTAGATACATTAGATACATTAATTTATAAGTTTGTAACTACACATACTTCTATAAACATTTGTTCAAGGTTTTAAATTTTTATGAAACTATATTTTTTTCTTAAATATTGCTCTATCACCATTTTTAAATATCGACTAAAGTAAATGTTTTCACAAAGTTGATAACTTTATGCGTGATTCAAACTTCATTAAGTTGATTTACCTGCTGATTAGGAAAAATAAAGTCGGTTCCTCACAAATACATTTTCTGTGGTATGTCGCTTCTTTACTTTACACGTTTCCGTACAAACATTCTTAAAAGCATAGGTTTAAACTTTAAGTCATTTTTTTTTAAGAAATGATCTTTTTAAGCATAGATATAAATCTGCGCCTCAGTAAAGAACTATACTATAGCTTGTAACTAAAGCATACGGTCCCAAAAGAATATTTATAAACAACAAAAACATACATTTACGTAATCGTTCGTTATTACGTGATTTAAACAAAGCGCAAATTTACATATAATGCAGTATAAACCTAAACATTTTAAAATATCGAGAATGAAATCTTATTATCTAAATAATAGGTACACCTATACATGTAAGAATACTTTATTGGAACTCCAAAATGGCAGAACAGTTCCTTTACCAGGGCATCAACGACGATTGCAGCTTTTTGGTTTTGTATAGTACTCGCTTCCGTCCACTTCGTAAAATACTCCATGGCTTCCAAGCTGTACTTATTCCCGGAGTCGGCCACAGGGAATGGACGCATAATATCGATTGCCACTCTATCAAAGTGATCGTGCGTTATATTGCCTCATTGGAGCTTTACGGTATTCCAATGATGCGCACAGCTGACACTAGCGGCATCACTCTTTTACATAAGTCTTTATTGGCCTATCGGTTTTTCGTTTATGGTAGCACTTTTCAGACAACTGGATGTGCTATGTTGGAAAGCGAGATACGTCTACCGCGTGATCATGAGTTTGGGCGTAAGCCCAGATGACATCGTGGGCGAGAACTACGTCGAGGAACTCAAGCGCAAGATGCACGACATCCACGGTGGCGCTACAAAAAGTAGTGAGATCTTAAACGATCAGACGAAAAGCTGATATGACATCAAAGCGCAAGTGTCTGGTTGTCAAGAATGCGACCGCATCTGGCTATACGGCTTCAGACGAAGACGTGGACTGTTGCCCAAGGTACAAAAACATTAGGAGAATCCGTACGAAGTTCTAGAAAGGATCAACGGCGTGGTAATTCGGTTTGTAAGCTCTAAAGAGCAAGAACAGTAGTAGTGCGCACCAACAGGTTAGCACCATACAATAGTGACGACGCCGGAGAATGGCAAGTAGTAAAACGAACAAACAGTTACGCTTGTGAGAATGAACAACAGTCTGAACCGAGCTATGATTGATTCATATTTTTGTACAGCGGCACAGGCCAAACGAGATTTGGACCTCACGGATATAATTCAATATGCCATCGGAATACTCCCTGGCACATTATGTAGCGGTAGACTTTGATATGTCTTGAAGACTTGCTCGGGTGTTCAAAAATAAATTTGGAGGCTGGAATCAATTTCGCTGACAACAACCAAAGTTTGGAAAACCATACGACTAAAGGATCGACATCAGTGCATCTACTACTTGATGATTAAGCAATAGCCTTCTGGTAAATCCAATTATCAGGATCTGGGAAAAGCGTTAATGGATCTCAAGGGTCAGATAAACAAGTTTGAAGAGAAGAAGGTGGCCATACCCAAGATCGGTTTTGGGCTCAATGTGCAGGATTGGGGCATGGTGCGAAATATGTTAGATGTACTGTTACTAAAAACCGGAGTCCAGATTTTGAAGTGTAGTTACAATCCAAATAGCACGTCGTTTGCTATGAAAAGGGTTGATACTACTCTTAAAATGAAAACCGCTGAAATGATTTTATCTGTCTTTACTGCCACATGAATTTCCAACGTCCAACTCACAGAGTGTTCTGGGACAGAACAGCTTTAAGAAAGGACAGTGTAGCACCGACTGGCTTGCCACTGAGCAGAATAACTATGTTAGAACGTAAACGATGCGTTGGTACACAAAAGATGATTAATAAACCCTGCGTCGAAACATTCTTTTAACTGAACTTGATTGACAGGTACAAGGCTTAGGCATTTAAAGGTTACATAAATTTTAGTAAGAAATCTCGAAAACTTTATTTGTATAATTTCTGGGGTGTTCTCAAAATAAAGAGTGCAAACTGATAGGTATAAATAGCCGTTACGGTATTTTGAAATCAGTTCTAATGAAAGTTTTGATTACGATATATTCTAGTTTAAAGCTTGGTAAATGTGAAACGAAATAAGTAGTGCTACATATGCGACATAAATTATTGTCAATATAAATTTTTCTTTGTTGATAGAAATTACTGTAGTAACCATATAAATTAATAATTAGCGCTTGAATAGTTAATTAAGTATAGTGTTTCGATAGTAATTTAGAAAATAGCATGGTATTTTTACGAAGGCAATACCTGTACTGTTCGCTATTAGCTAAAAATAAATTGTTGGGAGAACATTTCGTAAATTCCATTGCATCTACGAATTGTTAAAAAAGCTTGTATAATCAGTTGGATAATAAGAAGCTGTCGTTATTGAAAAATGGAGTTTTCGTTGAACTGGCGAAATCAAGACTTTTGAACGATTTCTATTTGCATGCATGTCAATTGTAGTCAAAAAAGAGATATAGACAGCGAAATTCTTTTTTTCTTGAAGAAGTTCAATATAAGGGTTGTGGAAAGTTTGGCTAAAAGTTACATAAAATTCCAGAAAAATTTTATAGAAATATTACAAGGAATTCTGCAAGCCTGGCAGCGAAATTAGAAGAAAGAATACTAGAAAATGAAGAGAAACGGCAATGTTCCTTAAACCTTGCGGAAAAACTGAACGAGACCGCCATAAATCTACAGGAAAATGTTACGGGGCACTTAGATCAGAGTGCAAAAGCGATTGAACAAAAGTTAATTGAAAATTGAATGCAACTGAGAGAGGAGTCTATACAGCAAGCTACAAAACCACTGAAGATTGGAAGACCAAATTTTCCGTCGGTTTAGAGCAACTAAAACCGGAGTTATCAGAGAAATTGTAAGAAAACTCGCATAAAATGGAAGTCATGGTTCTGAAGATGGACGAACGGATTGATTTCCTAACAGTGCGAAAATCAAAGCCCCCAGGGTCGGTGATATCACAGCACGCCTTAGATTTTAAGAATGTCGGAGAATGCAAACTGACGTCAGAGTTCAGAGTAAAACCACCAACACTGTATGGAAAGTCACCTTGGCACACATATTTGAAGCAATTCGAAGCTGCCGCGAGTATTAACGGTTGGAAAAATTGTGAAAAGTCAACCGCATTGATTGTCGAGTTACGATGAAGAACAGAGAATGCAGTAATGGAACGCTTGAATGGTATTCTGCAGATAGGTCTTGTGCGCTCTATTAAACCGCTTAAAATCAAATCCCTCAGAAAGGGTGTGCTTCTAGGAAAAGGCTCTGACAAAGGTGACGAATGGTATACCTGTTAGCATCTTAAACGCTAATGACTACGATATAGCGCTGAAAAAAGATACAACGGTTAGATAGTGTTTTTCGGTGGTTCACGTAGCACGGTGTAGCGGTGTTGAGAAAGAACCACCCACCAAAGTGTTCCGCGAAGTTATTGGTCCAGCTAACAAAAATGTGTTGGTATCTTGAACAACAACAACTGGTAGGACTTAAGAACTTGATTTGACCGTACTCGAACGTGTTCACGGTCGACGGCGGTCGATTTGGAAAGACCGCAGTAGTCAAGCATAGAATCGATACCAGAAATGCCTGGCCAATAAGACAACAGCCGCGGTGGCTCCCATTGGACAAACACGGGTAGACCGAAAAAATGATTGAATATATGGAGGGGCAAGAAGTCATTGATAATTCTGATTACCCTTGGACAACACCTATTGAGCTTGTTGAGCAAGACGGGTCGATAAGATTTTGTGTGGACTACAGACTATTGAGTGACGTTATTAAAGAGAATAGACACCCATTTCTAAGAATTAACGACACCCTAGATACACTTTCAGAGACACGAAGGTTCTCAATATTGGATTCAGCGAGCAGCTACTGGCAAGTGGATACGGAACCCAAAGATCGGGAAACACTGCTTACACTATTGGTACTGGTCTTTGGCAATTTACAGTCATGTCATTTGGGCTCTGTAACGCTCCTGCTATCTTTGAGCATTTAATGAATAAAATCTTGCGTGGGTTATCGTGGAAAACGTGTCTTGTATACTGAGATGACGTGATCATGATTGTGAAGTGGTCTGGTGAACACTTGGGAAATTTAAAAGATGTGCTTCAAACACTCAGCGAAGCCAATCTGCAGCTGCGTTGAAAGAAGTGTCACATACTAGACAAATAGAGGAAGTACCTAGGGCATGTAAATTCATGCAATAAAGTCAAGCTTGACCTGAAAAGATTAAGACGGTAGAAAGGTTGAATTACGCCAAAAGAAAAATATCAATTATGCAACTTTCTGGGTTTGTGCATTTACTACAGAAGATTCGTTTCCGCGTTTGCGAATACTGCCAAGTCTTTCACCAAGCTAACTGAAGATGGGCTTGATTACGTTTGAGATAAGGATTTCCAGAATCCGTCCCAACAACTAGGCATTTATTGACAACAGCTTCGATCTTGAGTTTTTTTCAATCCGAATGCAAATTTATTTTGGATACAGACACAAGTAGTGTCGCCATCAGTTACTTTGGTAAGGTGCTCTTGAAACCGGAACGGAATTATTATGTTACAAGTCGGAAGCCGTTGGCTGCGTTGAAATCCGTCAAACACTTTTATCTGTACTTCTTCGGAAAAGAATTTCACTTAAGGACCGACCACGCCACCCTGAAGTGTCTACTGCAGCTTACAAACCCCGAACGGCAAATCGCCAGATGGATAGAAAGACTGCAAGAGTATAACTTCAACGCGGAACACCGTGCTGGTACAAGTTGTAATGCGGATTCGCTTTCGAGACGGCCTTGTCTCGAGAACTGTAGTCTTTTCTCACGGTTAGAAACAAGATGTCATCTACTTGTTCGAATTATGAATGACGTTGGACAGCCTGTGCAGATGCGAACGAAACAGAAAAATGACAAAGACCTAGATATCATTACGGATTGAAATTCCTTAGCAATACGTCCTTTGTGGCAGGACATTAGTCCAGTGAGTTGCACACTGAAGTCGTACTGGATACAATGAAATTTTCTCAAAGTAGAAAATAAAATCTTGATGTGATTCTTGGAGAATGAAGATGAATCCGTGAGTAAGCTTCAGCTGGTGGTTCCTAAAAGCCAAGTGTCGGAGATTTAAGGACACTTGCATAACAATACCTCAAAAGGACACTTTGGCGTTAAGAAGACTTTGTAAGAAGTCCGAGAAATATTTTACTGCGTAGGCTGCAATGATAATGTACAAGAGTGGGGCCGCAAGTGTCAGTTGTGCGTACCATTAAGAAACTGTAAGACCCCAATGAAGCAATAAAACGTGGAAGCCCCCTTGAAACAGACTCCGAGAATAAGTACGCCTTGGAAACCATGGAATATTTTACGAGGTGGATCGAAGCGTATGCTATATCAAACCAAGAAGCTGCAACCGTCGCTGACGTTTTGGTAAAGGAAATGGTCCGCCGCTTTGGCGTTCCTGTGAAGATGAGCCGCAGAGCCTATCAATCATTTTTTTCTACAAACGCTTCGCTTAAGTTCTAATATAAGCGGCACACGTGTCGGCAATACAGTATACTAAAAAAGTTACAACACTCGCGCGGAAGAAAACAGATTTATAAAGAATGTTTTCTCCTTTGCGTACGCCCTTTTTTGTGTTTTGTTTTGTGTTTTAGTTTTTGTTTGTCATATTCATATGTGTGTGCGGATAAAAATGGATAGGTTGAGTTCTTGCAAATGTCCCTTAGACAGTCACAATACTGTTCTTGAGAGAAGAAAGCATTCTTAAAAAATAATAAAAGGACAGTATTTTGGCTGCCAAGGACATTTTGAAAATTCAGTCTGCCCATTCTCATCTACGCACGAACAGGAACACGATACAAACAGAATTGGGGCAATAAACAATACACAAAGAAGTTACAACGCCCGTACGGGATAAAATAGTCTGCCAAGGGCATCTTCAAAAATTCAGAATGTTTATTCTCATCTATCTACACACGCACAAGAACATGATACATAAAGAATTAGAGCATTGAGTTACAACGTCCGCATAGAAAACGTTCTAAATTATATTATTCGTTGATTAAGAAATAGCCTAAGTTGCACATGCAAATGTAGATCAATTTCGATATTTGAAAAATTTCTAAATATTTCGAACGGTATATTAGACGTTCAAATAATTCAACGACGCCTTAAAATATACGTACGCTATATTCAAAAGAGAAGGTTTTGTAAATTCAGTAACAATAACTTTACGGACTGGCACCAACGTAGTCTCTATTGACTACTACATCTTTATACGTATCAGTAAATTACGTTTATAACAAGCTTTCGTGATAACAGTTTACACGAATATATTGAAAAATCCAAGGAATAATTAACTCCAGCAGTAAAATTTTATTTAACTGTCTTAAGAGTGTTAATTTCTTTATTTAGAAGTCTCAACATGAATAATATTAATACTTATTTATACATCTCACGTATTGAAACGAGCGCTATTTCTGGCTTGCTAACGAGTCACTAGTAGTTGCGTTGAACATCTATTCTGCATTCATGTCACATTTGTTTACAAACGTACTATAATAAACAGTTATGTTTACAACTTTTCAATTAGAGTACTAATATGGGTGCAAATTAGTAAAACTCGTTATAATAAGCGCAATGACCCTTTTTATTTACTACTACTATAAAATTTAAATGTATTGACCTACGACAAATGATGTAACTATATGCTACAAAATTTATTTGTCTTCTTAAAGTATGTCACGAATTACCTAGACGATTCGACAAATACACACAGATATTTACACACATGTGAGCATGTATATATATATATATATATATATATATATATATATATATATATATATATATATATATATATATATATATATTGCTATTCCTGTCCTGATGAGCCCCAATTAGGGCGTAACGCGTCGACAAGATGCCCTCGTAGCTGAATTTGAGTCACCTGCCAATAATCTCTTTTTACTTTATATACTGTTATAACCCCGGGTTCCGCGTTCAGAGCCACTTCTGCAGTTGGCAACAGTGATATTATCCACGTTCACATTATTGCACAACAAAGATATTACGCCATAACTACATGTCAAATTGTATCACATGCCAAATATGTTTACAATGATACAAGTTGCACGCACCTTAAAAAAAGATAAAAAGTACTCACTCAAAAATGTGGAACGTTTTACGATTTTGCGGTCATACTTGCGCAGGGGTCATGCTGATTTCTGGGTATCTCGTTTGTTTGGGCTTGGGTTACGTTATGCCATCGTTGAATCCAGATTTATTGTTTTCCCTCTTCTGTCTGTAGCGGTACGATAGGATACAGGTAGAGGTACGATAGGGCAAGAAATAAAGGGAAACCTACATCCTAAAAAAGAAAAGACAAGAAAAAACACGACACAGGCAAACATTACCGTTTGACGTCTCGTTGGCTAATAATATCGTGTCACACACCGCGCACTTGCGCCATCACTCCGCGTTTGCGCATTCCTTTTGCGCAAACGCAACTGTCCGAAATGACGGAAATGCACAAGTCCATTTTAAAGATAATGGTGGGAATTCACTCACAAATTTAAAAGTGTACATGTCTAAATTTGGAATGTAATATATATATATATATATATATATATATATATATTGTAGTGAATAAGATGAAATAATAACTTAGACTTTTATGCAAAGCCCAAATGATTATTTCAAATCGAGCTAGTAATTGAAAGACGAAAAATATAAAGTCTTGGACAGGACTTGAACCTGTATCCTGGTTTTGCCGGAACCATGCTTTGCATAAAACCCTAAGTTATTATTTCATATTATTCACTATAATACGATAGTATTTATCAACTTACCTTGTGTAATTAACTACCTAAAATATTTATATATATATATATATATATATATATATATATATATATATATATATATATATATTATTATCGTGTAAATTATATGCAAAGAGGAATAGATAAGTCCAGAGAGTAATTTTGTAAGGACCGTGTATATAGAAAAGAGGAATAAATTATTTACGCTCCAAATTAATTAGTTTTGACCTTAAAACAAACGGATAATAGCATACATTTGTATTAATATTTTGTAATTTTAAAGTTGTATAGTGTGGAAGCTTTGTAGTACGTAAAAACGCAAGGAGAATGCGAGTACAATAGACTTTAATATTTTAAGGTTGTAAATCAAGCACATCAAACAATAAGGAAGAGCTTTTGTATATAAAATCGAGAATGTAAACGCATGTGTTCATTTAACTAAACAAAGCGTCCGTTAAAAACAAATCCTAAGAAATCTACAGGTTAAACAACATGGGAAAGTACAATTTCAAACTGGCAAACAGTTCATAAAATAGACTGACAGACAAATAAATAAATTCAAGAAACCAGAATGTACGTTGAAACCTAATTTTTTAGGAATTTGAGTTAACGGTCGGAGCGAAGGCTGCGAAATAGCAGGTGGTTTGAAAATAAAGTAGAGACTGGATATCAATAGCATAGGGTAAACGAGGATGACAAATAACAGGCGTTCGATAAAATAGCCATTTAAAGTGCGCGATAATTTGTAGAGGCTAACCATAATATCGATTTTACGTTTTTGTAGTGAGATGTTAATAAACACGGTAAATATGAGTTAGACGAGGATAACATAGTTGGATGACAGACCTACGACAGGGGAAATGGTCTGGATTGGCTGATTGCGAGTGGAGTGAGACATTTCTAGGAGCATTGTGATCGTTGTGCTTGATAGGCTGTGTTTTCTGACTAAAGCTAAGTGGAATGAGAAATTCTGAGTTTTAAAAGATCGTTGTAGTTTAGATTTTCAGAATCGGTTACAGTGGTGGTGTTTTTTGATAAAAACGGAGTACAGGAGATAGGTTTTAACGCTTATAAGTACACTTGGAGACGTAGTGGGCTCTCTGACTTCTTGAGTCCGCTTCAGACTTATATAGTAACATCTAAGTTAGAAAAGTTTTTAAATCGGTGATAGTACAGTCCGTTTTAATTTAAATTAAAAGTGTTTGAAAGCAAGAGTAAGTGCTAAGTTATAAACGGTGCTGCAAGTACAGACGAATAACAAATAAAAGATGTTACTGAGGTAAACGGTACTAGTTAATTTTTCGGAACGAGGATGCTGGGTGTATGGTAGATTCAGAAGCCGATCAATTTATTTGGACATTTATATGGGTAGATGTATTGAAGGCGTCTGCAGAAAATTGGATAGCGTGTGGAAATGAGTTTGATGTACATATAGCAGAGAGGAGTTGGATGAAATGCAACGACGAAGTTTTGGGTGGACAACATCCTCAGAGGTGACGGTGCAAAAAGCTTACACCAGGTAACGAAATTTGTTTTTTTTGTTATTGCTTGAAAATTTTGTGCTGTTATTTTGTACTAGAGTGATTTGACATATTGGGTGTATATTTTAAGAACATAAAATCTGATTTGAAGGTTATATGAAAAAGACAATTTGAATTTATTATTTTTATTTTTATATATTTATTACCAAGAGTTAACTGTTGAGCAAATAATTAAATCCTTCGAAATAATAAGTAGCAATAAAAAAAGTTTAGGTCTAACCCAAGTGATTGAAATGAGTATTGATACCGGCGACCATAAACCGTTTAAAAGGAAGCAATACCCAATGTCGCCTTATATGTTGGAAATTTTAAACTCCGAACTTGACGAGATTCTTAGGCTCGGTGTCGTTCAAGAGTCTAGAAGTCCCTGGTGTAGTCCAGTGCTTTTAGTAAAAAAAAATTCCGGTAAATACCGTTTCTGTTTTGATGGACGCTCCCTAAACGAAATTACTACACACGATTCGTATCCCTTACCTAGAGTTGATATGATTTTAAACATGTTAAGAGACGCGAAGTATCTCTCTACTATTGACTTGAAAAGTGCCTTCTGGCAAGTACCTCTTGACAAGCAATCTCGAGAAAAAACCGCTTTTAGTGTAGCCGGTCGAGGATTGTTTGAATTTACCGTTATGCCCTTCGGTCTTTGCAATTCAGCCCAAACCCAGCAGAGACTGGTTGATACCTTGTTCGGACTTCGATTTGAACCGAAGATATTCACATATCTTGATGACGTCATTATTACGAGCGCTTTTTTTGAAGAGCATATCGACTTACTGGTTGAAGTTAGAAATATCTTCCAAGGTGCGAATCTCACCATTAACTTAGAGAAATGTCAGTTCTTTAAGTCTTCCCTTAAATTTCTTGGTTACATCGTCAGTGGACACGGTCTTTTGACAGATCCCGAAAAAGTGGAAGCTATGGTCAATTACCCCAGACCCGTTAATTATACTGAGGTCAAGCGGTTCCTAGGCTTGTGCTCATGGTACCGCCGCTTCATTAACGATTTTTCTACATTAGTGGCTTCTTTGAATGCCTTAATCAAGGGGAGAAAGAAAGGACAAACGATATCTTGGACGCCTGAAGCTGAAAGTTCCTTTTTAGAAATCAAACAGGCCCTCGTTTCTGCACCGATACTTTATCAGCCAGATTTCTTACAGCCTTTTGTAATTCAGAGCGACGCTTCTAATACGGGAATTGGAAGTGTGCTCACTCAAATACTTGATGGTGAGGAAAGAGCGATTGCTTACGCTAGTAGAACCCTATCTAAATCTGAAAAGAATTACTCCGTCACGGAACGCGAGTGTCTGGCAGTAATATTTTGTATAGAAAAATTTAGGCCATACGTAGAAGGTGTTCGCTTTAAGGTCATTACCGACCATCATTCGTTATTGTGGTTAAGCAATATTAAGAATCCGTCAGGAAAACTTGCCCGATGGGCTGTACGATTAAGGCAGCATAACTTTGAATTACTACACCGTCCCGGTTCTTCTAATTTAATCCCTGATGCTTTAAGTCGTATTCCATCTGTAAATCTAATTACCGTCGTCGACAATGACAATGACAGACTTTATTCTCGACTGAAAAATAATATTTTAAATACTTCCGTTAAATATCCACAATGGAAAGTGGAGAACAATATCGTATATAAATTTATTCCAAATAACTTTGCTTTTCCTTCTAATACCAAAGAATGGAAAATACTAGTACCTAAGTCACAACGACATCAAGTTATTACCGAATCACATGATCCAAGTACATGCGCTCATCTTGGTTTATATAAAACTTTTTCGAGAGTTCGAGAACTCTATTACTGGCCCAAAATGAGGGTCGATATTTTAAAATACGTACGCTGTTGTGAAGTGTGCAACTCTCAAAAGTCTGCACCGCGTATCGGTCACATGGGCACGGAGAAAGATGTCTAATTCCCTTGGCAAATTATCTCAGTAGACGTCATGGGTCCGTTCCCGAGATCAAAAAAAGGCCATACCCATCTAGTGGTCGTGGGTGATTGGTTTACGAAATATACCGTGATGTTTCCGTTAAAAAAGGCAATAACACCACATATCGTGAAATTTCTAGAAAAAGAAATATTTTTAGTATTTGGTGTCCCACAGTTTATTCTGTGCGACAATGGGACCCAGTTTGCCGGGTCCGTGCTTAAAAAATTCTGTGACTCGTATCAAGTCCAAAAGATCTGGTTCACCTCTCGTTACTCACCACAGTGCAATTTCGTAGAGAGAACAAACAGAACTGTTGGTACAGCTATGCGATGTTATATAAAAGAACATGTGAATTGGGATGTAGAGCTACCGATGCTTCAGCATGCCATTAATACCGCTAAACATGAAGTCACAGGATATTCTCCCTCATTTTTAAATTTTGCACGTCACGTCCCGTTATCGGTTAAATATAAGGATGGCCACGGGTCCGGGCTTTGGCCCGGCCCGTCCCGAAGCCCGGCCCGAATATCAAGCCGGGCTTCGGGCCGGGCCGGCAAAATTTTTTTCGGGCCCAAGCCGGGCCAAGCACGTGTCGGGCCCGGGCCGGGCCGGGCCAGACAGCTCAAGCTTTTCGGGCTTTTCGGGCTATTCGGGCCGGCCCAAAGTTTATATAACAAAATATACAATTTTTCAAATAACTGATTAAACTTTTATGCTCGTTCATGTCGAGATACAAAAAAATGGGGGTTCAATTAAAAAATTACATAATTTTTCAATTCTGACTTTTTCACCTCCTAAAATTGTAAAAACTATTTTATTGTTTTTATTGAAAAACATTTCTTAAGGTGTAATGAAAACAATCTACAATCCGTTTTGATTAAATGTTTATCAACAAGATTTTTTAGATCAATAATTCCTGAATGCACAACAATTGAAGATACATGCACTTAAATCAAAATAACCATCTGTTAAAGCACCATTTATATATGCCATAAAATACAGGATGTGCTATTCAAAATAATTAATATGACAGATATTTGCAAGACTTCAAAACTATTTTAGCTATAGTTTCGCCTTGTTCGGTAACTCCTACACAAAGTTTCAATTTGCCAGTAAAATTGTAGTTTTTAAAATACTTTTAATGGATGTGGGATATCCTGTATACGTCTTTTTTTATATTAAAGAGCTAGATTCTTTGTAAGTATATGTTATTATTATACTCAGTACGTAGCAGATTCTCTATATACGGCGAAAGCAGCCTTTCCATACTTTTGAAGAACCCTGCTTATATTAATATTGAACATTTTTATAGATAAGATTGTCGGCATTTTTTTCACAATAATTAAGATTTCCAGTAAAGCATGCGATAAAAAAATATTCATAGACAACAAAGTAATGTCTACCTGATACGAGAGACTTGAATAATCAGTTCTCTGAACGGATGCTAGCACATTCTCGAAATGTAGACCTACACACAAACAATCTGTAAAATGGAAATTGGCAACGTTCTTTGTTTAGAATATGAGGAAACAATATTCAGTCAAATTTTGAATGCTTTCCTTGAAATATGTTACTATATACTAGTAGTAGTACATGAATTCTAAAATGCATTTTGTAACTTAAGGTTGAAGTTTGACGCAAACCACCTTCTATTTTGGATTGCCTGTGCAAGTGTGCATCATCTCCAAATACCTTTGAGATTCTTCGAGGTTAAAATGATACTATAAACTATGATTTATTAAGGTTGATATATTCAGCTTTTGTAGAAAAACATAATAATAGTAAAGAGTATTTTTATACATTATTACATGTGATTTTCCAATGCTCCACCCGAAGGTACTACATTGGCCAGGAAGCGAGTTTTTTTTTACCTGGAAAATTTTGAATTTTGCCGAATCCTTGCTGTTCCAAGCAAGGTAGGGATCTTTAACGTGCGTGACAACACTCACACACGGGACCTCCATTTTACCTCTCATCCGAACGAGGGTGTATTTTTGCGAAAAATGCTCGCCTAACATTTTTCAAGCGGACCGTGTCGGGATTCGAACCCGGGACCTAGGGCGCAGTAGTCACACACATACCGCTACGCCACGGAGCCGCCTAGTATTTTTATACAACTGAAAATACATAAATTAACAAATGATACGTTCCATTTGGATGTTGAAAAATCTATACATCTCTTAAGGTTTTAGTTATATTCCGGCCCGAATCGGCCCGGCCCGGCCCGAAGCCCGGCCCAAAATTCAAGCCGGGCCTCAAGCCGGGCCAATGCGTTTTGGTTCGGGCCGGGCCACCGGGCCGGGCCGGAGCAAATTATTTCGGGCCGGGCCGGGCCGCATCTAAAAGCCCGGCCCGGCCCGGCCCGAATCCATCCCTAGTTAAATACTATGGCAAAGTCTCTACTACCGCTGATACTGAAATCGCTCCCGGCGACAGGCATGCATACGCCGCCAGTTTAGAATATTTAGAATCTATCTTTACCGAAATACGTAAGAAACTACATTCCACTTATGAACGCAACGCTAAACAGTATAATCTAAGGAAAAGAGATTTTACTTTTAACGTTGGCGATAAAGTCTGGAAAAAGAATAAAGTACTTTCCGACGCCGCCGCCAAATTTTCAGCAAAACTCGCGCCAAGGTATGCTCTATGTACAATTAAACGTAAAGTTTCTGGTTTGGTATATGAGCTAGTTGATCAAAATAACTCTCCGGCGGGACAGTGGCATATTAAGAACCTGAAGCCCTACTTCGGTTCCAATTCTGATATTTCTGTTAATTAAACATTGAATATTATCGGTAGATGTAGTGGGTGCCTCGGATACCACTACCTTATCGACCCCTATTGTTTATGTCAATTTACGCATTCCGCACATTCCCTAATTACCTTTTGAATTTCACAACCTCTCTTTGTTACGTTGAGCGAGCAGCCTTTATTGGACCTTCCGGATTATCGACTTTCCCTACTATGAACTCTACCTGATTTGTATTACCCTGATATGTTTCCATTTGGACGTTTGGTACGCGCAGTTACTATCAGGTGCTCCTCAACTGATTCCTTGGCTTAGTCTGTGATGAAAATAGTCTAAGAGGTTAGCCTATTTTTTCTTTTTTGGAAGGGGGTAGTGTAGCATTTACAAATGCTCATTTTATTTAATTCTTTAATATCTTATTATATCGGCCTACAATTCCGTATCACCCAGTATAAATTTAATTTTGAATATTGATTAACATTTATATAGTTGTTAAACACGTAAAGGTTTGATAAGAGCGGATGCGCTATCTTTCAAACTAGTTCACATAAGGCGAATTGATATTCATTTTTGGATTTGATGGTGCCGTGAGCACTCGTGGTTAATAAACCACATTTATTTCATCAAGTACCTGCGGGTACTTATTTATCGTGTTCCCCTAATACAGGGGTAAGTATTTAGTAATAATATCTTATTATACGTTTATCTTGCTCTATTGTAATTCTCTTGTATTGGTTATCTTAGGAAACTTTTGGGAGTTTGAAATGTTTGCAGTTTGGAACTTGGAAGTTTGGAAGCCCAGATAAATCTGGACAGGGGATTTGATACAGCACCACAAATATTGCGGAAGTAACATTCTCGTATCGTCACCTGGTAAAAAAAGTTCTGAATCTATTTTTAAACACATACCGTCGATCTTGGAAACCCTGGTTATCTGTATTGTAACATAACACGTCCGGAAGCACATCTGTTATACACCGTCGAGGGTCGTGTTCAGCATACCAAGCTAACGGATAACAAGGTCGTATATCTCTTTTCGTATCTTATTTAATTTATTTTGATGCTACTATCAGCCTGTCAGAAGAATCAGGTGTTGGTAGATTCCTATAACATGTATTTGTGTGTATAACGTTGCTAGTAATCTTATTGAAATTCTTTGATGTTACATTTAAATATTTACAAGATTAAAATAGCGTACCTAACTATATTATCAGCTGGAAATGTATTAATCTACTCTATTGCTTAAATTATTGTTACCATAATTTTTAACAACTGAAATCCACATATACGTAAAAGTTTGTTTTGTTTGTAACAACGAGGTAACCATGGTAACTGCGTTGACCGTCACACACTCTTGAATTTTATAATAATCACTTTTTATGATTTACATATTTATTTATTTGAATTACTTGAGCATGAGAGCTTGTAGTCAATATTATTTGAAATGACATTATATGCGATACGCTAAAAATTAACCTCTCGACTATTTTATTTATAATAATTGATATCTTTTACATACGCTTGATTGACACTTAATTCTCCTGTTTCCAGTTGAATGTGTCACTGCGTCTAGTATCGAAACAGGTGGTGCCCAAAGTATTTCCGATTTAGTCTAGTTATTCGTTTGAGATTTATATTCTCATTAAATTTTCTGCTCTTAAGTGGCCTTAATTTTATTCATACATAAACCCACGCTTATAGTGCTCTCCAACGAACCCCAGCAGTTAGCCGGCAAGGTGCGTTTTCTTTTAAAAACAACACCACAATATTTAAAATTGTCATATGGGTCAATATTACCCAAACAGTACACGTGTAATATAAAAATGAACGGTGTACGAAAGTTAAACAAAAATTCACCAAAAGCATCCTTGCGCTTGAAAACAAACTAGTAAACTACCCAAAAGCCACCTAAATAGAAACACTCGCGCTAAAACTAAACGATGCTGTGGTTGACGCGTCGGCGTAATCTATGCGGCGGGAGAAAACGTTTAAAGAAAACGTACCTTGGTGGAATCTGGAGATAACCACTTAGAACGCGGAAACCAGTAACCTAAGGCGTCACTTTCAACGCGCAGCGGGAGAATTAACAGTACAGGGAAAGATGGAATATAATCAATGTCACAGAGAATATAAAATGCTGGTAAAAAAACGGGAACGAACAAATTTAAAGAATTCTGCACGCGCAACTCTAAAAACGAAACTTGGTGGACGACGTATTGCGTAATAAGAGGTAAAAAACAGAAGATTGCGCTCGGCAACGTCAAAAACAATAATGTGGAATATACGGAGGGATTTAAAACAACGGTAGAATATTTGTTGTACACTGAGAAAAGTGATTTGGTTGATACAACCAATTCTGTTGTTTTGAAGAGTAAAGCATTTGATCAAGTATTTTTTAGTCGTTCTAAACGAAACTATATTTACTGAACCGCTTGTAGATGGTTAAACTAACATCAAACATTAGTTGACTTAAATTTGTTTGTTTGAATGCATAATAACAGTTGGTTAATAAAAGAATGCAAAAGTGAATTTCATTGAACATCAGTCGTATTTAATACAAACTAATATTGTCAACAAATTTCATATTTTAGTGCAATACTACATTAATGTTGAAAAAAATCTATTTTAGTTAAATGAATGCTGAAAAAAGTGTCAAATGAACACGTTTTGTGACAAACTGAACATTGAAACAAACGTACTCTAACTTGTTGATTTAAATAAACTACGATTGCCACATCAAACGTCGGGTTATTTGTTGAATGCAACGCTATTTAGTACGTCTCCGATGTTGCGTATTGAATGTTCAGCGCGCGCACATTATATCTTTAATATACTGCTAACGTTCGACAGCGACACGTCAACATGGCTTCAAGCGTTACTTCGCATTGTTTATTGTGTTAGTTTCCATAATAGTATTTCAACTCACTGTAAAAATACACGGAAGATAAATTTAGTATGCTGTACTATGTTTAAACAAAATCTCTTCGTCTAAAAATACGTAAGTACCTTCATATAAATTGGTCTCAATTGTCCTTAACTAAATGCAGTTGTTTTTAGCATTCAACTATATAAGCGAACGTTTAACTTCAAAAACCAAAGGCAACCACAAGGAATAAACAAACTTTCAATAATCAGTGTCAGTTTTATAAAATTGAAGTGGAAATATATGCAGGATGAACTAGGGTTAATGTAACATTCAAGGTGAGATTTGATTCAATATACAACTTGATAATGTGTCTGAATGAAGTTATTTTAAATCAATATTTTTTTAAAATCTGTTAGGGATGAACAAACTCATTTGTTGATCGCCAAGTTGTATTAAAAAAAAATTTGATTAAAATAATTGCATTAAATCAGAATCGATCAAGCTGGATATTGAATCAAACTACCTTGGATGTTTAAACTAATTCTATATCTAAACAATGTACAACGCAACGAAATGATTGATTTGACAGCTAAATGTTTCGATTCAACACAATAAAAGTTTGAGTAAACCAAAAATGTTATTATTTGAACCCTTATTAGCCACTTACCTTAATAATTATTATCTACTCAACATATGGGTTAGTTAAACCAATGACGCTTTTTGGTTAGTTGAAAAATTTGAATAGTTTGTTTTAATGCTACAAACCCTTTCAAGTATTTGCTTCAATGATTTTTATATGTAAGTGGGATATTCAAAGTGTTGATTTAACATAACAGTTTATTTGATAAAAGTATTAAATAATTTAAATCAAACCTACAAGCAATTGAAGTAACGATACCTAACATTCAAGTTACATTAATAGCGATTTGAGTAAATGCCATAATTATTGTGGTGCAAATTTAGGTTTGTTTGCTTCAAAATCGGTTTTCCAACATTTTATTATGTTCTATTTAATGCATATAGATCATTGTTTATATACAAACCAAAATTCTAATTGAATCAACTAATTTTCAGTTGAAGCAACAAAATCCTTTTCTCAGTGTAGAAACTTTCCCACCAAACGACCCAGATGAAGATGATTGGTTGCACGACATGATACGTCGGGAAGCTACAGAGACGCAAGGGACAGGTGTCTATAAGACTATTCTCGATTACGAGGTCGTAATTGCTCTTAGGAGGATGAATCTATAGAAGAGAGCGAGACAAGATGCAACCTCTCAGACGCAACCCTCAAGACTCGCCTATTAACCCCGTGTATCTTCGCCGGGTTGTTTAATCTTTGTTAGAACAAGGACCTAGTTCCACGTTGTTGAAAGGTTCGAAACGTGAAGTTTAACCCTAAACCTAAAAGGCGGATGTGTCATACCCGTGCACCTGTCGTCCGATTAGTTAGCTACCGGTACTGGGGAAACTTTGGATGAAGCCAGGACCACGCGAATTGAGAACACGGTGCGAAACAGCGGCGGTTTTAATAAGCGACAAATTGGATTTGAGGAGGGTAAGAGTTTGTAGTCAAAAAAATTAAGTAAGCAAAGAAAGCAAAGGAGTATTGCATCGTTGTAGCTTTGTACATTTCAGGAGTATTTAATGCTGCCTGGTGGACATTTATCGTTCGGCGGCTCTGTGGCATAGTTGGTATGCGTGTGACTACTACGCCCAAGGTCCGGAGTTCGAATCCCGACATGGTCCGCTTGAAAAATGTTAAGCGAGCATAAAATACGCCTTCATTCGGATGAGAGGTAAAATGGAGGTCCCGTGTGTGAGTGTTGTCACGCACGTTAAAGATCCCTACCTTGCTTGGAACAGCAAGGGTTCGGCAAAATTCAAAATTTTTCAGGTTAAAAAGAAACTCGGTTCCTGGCCAATGTAGTACCTTCTGGTGGAGCATTGAAAAATCACATGTAGGGTCATTTATCGTTCGGAAGTTATGACGCAGGGATTGTTTGCAAAATCTGATGTCATTGATCAAGAGCTATTTCTCGGGGCGAATGACACAGGTTGAAATTCCGAGACATTTGTATTGCGAGTAGTGAAAAGAAGATGTCCGTAAAGGACTCCTACATTCTGGAAGTTGTTATACAAGAACATTTTCAGAGTCAAATTGTCCGAAACATGCACTATGGTTGGGTGTTTGCCCACGATACGCTTTTGATTATCAGGTCGAGATTGTTAATGAAGATGCAAATAAAACTAAACAAGGCGTTAAGCAAGTTGAACGAATTGTTACGGGAGAACATGTTGAAATTCAACACGTCCAAGTCAGAGGCGAAACAACGACAGCGTTTTTTTGTACTAAAGCTAAGAGGAAGAAAATCCACGTTCAAGAAAGCCATCACATACCTCGGCGTCAAGTTAGTCAACAAATTACATTGAAAAGCACATGTGGAGTTTGTCAAAAGCAATGCAGCAAGATACAGAACAGAATGATGGCAGTAGCAAAGATAAAGTCGGGATTCAGAGGTCAATCCTAAACGACGGTCTACGCAGGAGCAATTGATCTGGCGATGTTGTATGCGGCGTCTGTTTGGGCAGACAGTTGCGAGGTCAGGCAAGTCCGACAATTGACGAGCGTTCAGCGCATAACAGCGGTCATTGCAGCAGGGCGTACAGGACCGCATTTACGAAGGCGGTGTTGGTGATTAGTAGGATTCTCTCAACCGAATTTGTCGTCACGGAAATTAGAGATAGGAGATTTTTAAATATAAAGAAAGGGTGAAAAGTCGTCGAAATGCTTGGCTTTGGAACTAGGGAGGTTGAACGGAAAATCATTATTCCTGAATCAGGGCATCCGCCCGGACGTCAAAAGAATCGAGTTTGTCGAAGACGATAGAAACGCGACGGTGGTCAGAATTGATACTCATGGCTCCTTATTGGACGGTAGACGGAAGTGTATAAGGGGGATAAGGAAAGTGTTCCGATTCCATCCTAAATTGGTGCACAATCTTTCAGTGCCACTTGGTAGCTATAAAAGAAGCATAGAGTTCGTCATTAACTACTTGATAATTTCAGTATTTCCTTTTGTTATTTATGCACAGTTATATGCCCGATGTTTTATTTAAACATTTATATTCTATGCCTGTATTGTAGATTTATATAATTTATTGTTTTGTTTTGTCACTAGATTTGTTTAATTTGGCGATTTGCCTGTCCTTTGGTCGTAGTATATATAGGAAGAAAGATTAAAATTAGAATAGGTCAAATAGAGATCGATTAAGAACGTTAGGCACTAAGTTAGGGTGAGTTTATAGAGTAGGCAAAAATAGCTGGATTTCCTATTAATAAATTTAACATATGCTTAGAAATTTGAATTTATTAGTAATTATTAGTTAGCTAGGTTTGGGTAGTTATAAGTCGACTCTTCAGATCGCAATGGTAAGCAGAGCTGGCGGCTGCTAGCCGGTATTACGGATCCCTCCCTTACCTTTACTAGGGTCTTGTTGATCAGGCACACTCCAAAGGCAACGCTAGGGATACCATTATTTAAACCTTACTTTTAGTTTCAATTTATACATTTTATTCGTGATTAATTAATTTTGAAGTCAGATTTATTTGAAGCACGTTTATTTTTGCTTTTAAACCCAATGTAGTACCTTCGAGTGGAACATTGAGGACGTCACCCCAAGTGTAGCGGCCCTTCCATTATACTGTTATAAATTCTGTATATACCGCAATTCCTTACTTCTCAACAATTGCATGTCTGTCTCAACCCACGCCTGTAAGACGTATTATAATTAATTAATACCTAAAATTTATATTCGGACATCATTAAACTTCCCGTCCACCTTCAAGTTATTGCAACGCTTTCCTAGGAATTTAATCGACTGAATCTCTACACCTAACTGTGTATGTGTGTGAGCGTAAGGGTGTGTGTGAGTGTGTGTGTGTGTGTGCGCGCGCGCGCGTGCGTGCGGGCGTGTGTGTGCGTGCGTACGTTAGCGAACGTTCGCATGCATGCTGGAATATGTGTGTGTGTCCGTATACGTGCATGGGTGATATTACGTAGGGTAGGGTGTTCAATAAAAAATTTATTCTTTAGCAGTGGCATTTATGATTATATCTTTTTCGTAGAAATTTTGTCAACTTGATTGAAGTTTTGATAAATCATCAGTTTTTTTCATATTAGAATAAGCAGGTGCTCCTCGTCTCGTAGATGTAAATATTAATACGAACGTGTATTATTGAAATGTTATTAAATTTGTAGGTGGATATTTTTTAATAGCCTCTATTAAGTGTGATTATTATTTATCTTCTTGTGGCTAATAATAGCACATAATTGCAAATTCAAGGAGATACTCGGAAGGATATTTAGCGCAAAGGAATGAATGTCTTTACTTTCCGGTCTGTTTCACTATGGAAAGGAATTACTCAATCCTAAATCATACATTTAATCAAATGCTTTTTTAATAATCTCACAAGCAATTTATTTATTATGTAGTACCTAGTGCAAAAATTGTCATTGTTCTGGCTTGTAAAGAACAATTCCTTCACTTAGGAGTTCGTGTGTTTTTTATTGATACTTACCGCTTCTGTACATACACCATTGATATATTCTGCGATTAAGAAAACAAGTATATTCTTGTCGCATCCTAGTTTAAAATTCGCTCTGCGTGATGTTGTTTATGAAATCCTATCAATATTCCATTGGTTGCTTAGATTACGAAAGGTTGCAAGTTATTTTTTTATATATTGTCATACAACGAGCGTCGGATATATATTTATTTACTGATCACCAAAGATTAATACGATTAAGGTGACAAGATATTATAATTACAGTAATTATTGCATATACTTTAATACTGTTACCAATTATCCAACAAATCTCACTATCTAATAATAGAAAGCCAAAGTAGTAAATGAAGGTACAAGATGTGTACGTGACAAAGTAACTTAGACGATAGTCAAATTGACTTTATTATAGTTTATCAACGTGCGAGAAGGTTAAGTTGGAAGTAAAGTGATCATTTTTCTTGATGGTCCTTGGCAAACAGGATGCAATGATATTATCATTGAGATGCACTCGAAAAGGCTTTTGAAGACTTATTATTCTTATTTAGCAAAATATGAGTGTTGTTTAAGTTATTGGTGTTGCAATTAACTAAACCTAAGAAGAAATTATTTAAAGAAATATTTTACGGTAAGAATATCTGTGAAAGTGGTTTCAAAAAATATTTTGATATATCTGTATTTTTTTTCAGTTGATAAGGTTGCAAACGAACCTCTTACCGATATTATATTATTTATGTCTAACATGAGACAGATCTCATACTCTAGCTAAACTTTGCAGCTCTATAGAACAGCGTTTTGAAACAGGCAAGGTTTAGTATAAGGCATATAAGGCATACCGTCCTAAACGATCTAGTTGTTTTGCAATACCTTATTCTAAATTTTATCTTTTATATATTTACAGGTCATTACAATATTTTTTATTATTAAATTCTAAAAATGCACAACGACATGGAGGCCAATCAAAACTAAAACTTTCTACTTATTTAATTGTTAGTAGAGCAAACGATATTACAACACACTTTCAAACTAAAACCACAATGGTACTAATAAAATTGGTTTGAAGTATTTTTTATAAGGTTTTAGTTCTGGTGGAATTTTTAATTTAATGTTAAAGCTTTATCATAATAATCATCATTAGGTCTTCAGTCCTGAAACTGGTTAGACGCGTATCCTTATTGTTTTCTATTCTGAACTAACCTACACATTTCCCTGAAATTTGCACAGTCTACATCTATCACTATCTGATCTAGGTCTACATCTATCTCCTTTTTTCTATCTCTGCTTGTAATATATTCCTTACTATTCCGCTAAAATTCCTTAGAATGTATTGTGTCCGTCTATTTCTCTTTTTTTTTCCACAGATATCTTTATTACCCTACTATTTCTATAACCTATTTGTTATTAACTTTGTCTGTACATGCTATCATCCTCATACATCTGAAGCACAACATTCCGGAAGGCTTCTATCTCGTTCTCTCTGCTTTTCCTAATGCCCCTATTTTATGAACGTACTGTGCTGTGCTCCACACATATGCGTTGAACAAGTTTCTTCTTGTTTCTATGTTTGTTTTCTTTGAGCATATCCGCTGTTCTTTCTTGTTAGTTGTAGCTCAGTTACCTTCTATTGTTTTACAGTTATATATCCTATTTCTCCGACATTAAGTGGCTGTGAAGGGGGGGTAAGCAGCCTGTGGCTGCCAAGTTCTCCAGCACTTGAACATTTGCCGATATAATATTTTTTTCAATATATCTTTTCGCACTGTCACCATTAGTTGCAGATATATCTCAACCAACACCTGTAGCTCTTTATAATAATCATCTGATTAGGTTTTCCGTTTCAAAACTGGTTGGACACGTATCTTCACTTATTTATATTCTGAGCTAGTTCCCTGATTTTCCCACACAGTTTATATACAGTTCAGTCCCCTTCCATTGTTTTCTAATTACGTGCTCTATTCAGTGGTATGTGAAGATGATTAGGCATACTGTGGCTGCCACGATCCCCCAACGCTTGGACATTTGCCGAATTAATAGCTTTCCAGTAAATCCTTTCACACAATTAACATTATTCCAGAATATTGCCCAACCAATACCTGTAGTTTCTTATAATAATCATCATGTGTAAGTACAGTTATTTTCTTCGTCATTAGTTTATCTATCTTGGGACTGGTTGGATGTGTACCTACATTGATTTCTGTTCTGAGCTAGCCTACAAATTTCCGTAAAATTCCTATAGCCCACATCCTTCACTATCTGTGAGCAATAGTCTAACCTAGGTCTACCTCTACTTTCCTTTTTTCCTATCTCTGCTTCTAATATATTCCGCACTATTTCCTCATGCCGTAGTATGTAGCCTATCATTCTATCTTTCCTATTTTTTACCGTTTTTCACATATTTCTTTTTCCCCTACCATTTTTAGTACCTCTGTGCTCTTAAATTTGTCTGTCCATGATATCTACACCATTCGTGTGTAGCACCACATTTCAAAGGCTTCTACCTTTTTCTTGTCCGTTTCTCCTACTATCCAGGCTCCACAGCCGTACAGTGCTGTGCTCGACACATATGTTTTAAGCAATCTTCTCCTTGTTTCTATGTTTGTTGTCTTTGAACACAGAAGTTGCTTTTCTTATTAATTGTGGCACGACCTTGTGCTAATCTTTGTTTTATATCTTTTGCGCTTTTCCTATCTTGCGGTATTTGGCTTCCTAGGTAGCAGAAATTCTTAACCTTTTGTAAGTCCTCATTGCCTACTTGCATTCTTGTTTTTGATTTATTTTCCCTTCCTGTGCATACTAGTACTTTAGTTTTATTTTGGTGAATTTTCATACCGTATCTTTCTGTTAGAACTGTTTTCATTTCATTAAGAGCAGCTTCTAACTCTTTCTTGCTAGATGATAATACCGCTACATCATCTGAAAATCTAAGCATATAAATTTTTTGTCCCTGAATAGTAATTCCACATGTCTTCTTGCATTTGACAGTATTCATTGCCACTTCAATGTACAAGTTAAAAATTAATAGGTATAGGCATATCCCTGTCTCACCCCTTTCCTAATGTTTACTTCTTTACGTTCCTGACCTATTTCTATTAATACTGTTTGCTCCTTGTATAAGCTATGTACTATTCGTCTATTGATTTTATTTAGTTTGTATGCTTCATCTGTCTTTCCCATTTTCATTTTAGTTTGTACCTCTTTGCACTTTTCATCAATCCATTGTTCTTTAGCTTTCCTGCATTTGCAAATAATTTCCCATTTTATGGTTTTATATCTCTGTTTTTCTGTTTCGTTTGATTTATTTTTGTATTTTGGTCTTTCTTCTCTTAAATTCAGGATATCCTTTGTTATCCATGATTTTTTATTTTCTTTTTGTGTATACCCCAGAATATCTCTGGCCGCCATATCTAAGCTGGATTTAAAGTTATTCTATTTTATTTCTACTACTTCCTTAGTATCAGATATTTTTCCGGTATCTTTCAACAATTCATTTGACTTTTTTTCGAATCTTTCTTGAATATCTGTATCTTTTAGTTTATCAAAGTCAAAGTGCCTTTTTCCGTTTCTCTTTTCAAATTTATAAATTTAAGTGCGGCCTTCATAATTACGATGTTGTGGTCAGTGTCTATATCTGCTTTTCCATAGCTTCTACAGTCTTTTACTTGATTCCTAAACCGTTGTCTAACAAGAATGTAATCTATTTGATATCTTCCTATATCCCCTGGCATCTTCCACGTATATCGTCTTCTAGCGTGATGTTAAAATAATGTGTTTGTGGTGATTAAATTGTTCTTGTCGCAAAATTCTACCAATCTATTTCCCCTGCCGTTTCTCGTGCCTAAACCAAATAAACCTACCACCGCTCCTTTCCTATCCTCACCTACCACTGCATTAAAATTCCCCATAATTATTAAATTTTCATGTCCTTTTACGTGTCTTAGTATGTCTTCGATATCTTTGTAGATCGCTTCTACCTTTTCGCCACCGTAGGTGGAGGTGGACATGTATACTTGTATTATTACCGTGATTTCCGGTTTAGATTCTAATCTAACCACGAGTACTCTTTTATTCCTTTGCAAGTAATTTTCTACAGTGTTTTATCTTTTTTCGCATCACTATCCCCACCCCCAAATTTCCTTCCTCTGTTCCTGTATGAATTACCCTGAAGTCTCCACTCCAAAAATTCCCCGCCTTTGGCCACCAAACTTCGTTGATCCCTACTATGTCTAGTGCTAACCTATTTTTTTTAATTTTCAGGTTCTCTAGCTTTTCTATAAGGGGTAAAAAATCATTCTCCAAGAACATCAAAGTGAAATGTTTTATTCAAGATTTAACTATTCGCCGAGTAGGGGTGAAGTTTTAGCCATTTTTTACAATTCACATTAGACAACAAGCTCAATCAATTGTTTTATCTATTTACTGGAAATGTTATGTGTGTTTTCTATTATTCGACTTTTACTGCAAAACCAGTTGAATATAGGCCGGCAGGAAGTTTGCAAAAATTTTGACCATTTAACAACAATAAATAAAAAATATTTCTTTAAAACCACATCTAAATATATAAGTTGTTGAACGTAATTGGAGTCCACGGTTTACACATTTTAATATCAAACATCTTCGTTGGCACTAATTACGCCATTTCTCTAAAATCTATTTTATTGTAAAAGTCATTAAGAAGTACATAGAACACTCTGGAAATTACGTTTATTTTTATCAAAGCGGCCATATATTTTTTAGCGATATGAAAAGATGATTCATAGGTTTCCTGTTACAATCATATCTGTCCAACGATAAAAAGAATAATTAATAGGTATTGTAATACAATAGGTTTGATGACGAACAACCTAGATGTTTTCTCCATTTAACTAGAATAAACAATTATTGTATATAAGTGCGAGGCCCGTTGCGATAGATCAGTATTAGTTTGATTTCGGTCTTACTAAACGTTCGATGCGCATAAATAAATGTAAATATAAATTCCTTACCTAATATAAACGTGTTAGATATATAAATTACAAGTCAAGTTAGTGCTACAGTAGTGTTTAGTCATCGTATTTAGAAGATTAAATTAGCGTTTACAAAAAGCTAGTGCTAATGCAGAAAACTATTTGTAAATATTTGTAATTATGAAGAATAATTATGACATTTGTATTTATTGGAAAAAAAGTCAAAGGACAATTATGAAATTCGTTACATTATTAATATATATTTTTGTGTACATTGTTGTTTTAGCTACCACAGAGAGTTTTACGAGTCTTAAAGAAGCTAATTATTATTACCTACAATATACGTGAAACAGCAGAAAATGCGTACCTATCAAAAACATTTAATTATAGGTGTTGGAACTTACTATGGGTAACTATCAAATTTGCTGATTAACAAATTTATTAAGTTAGTTGGGATGATAAACTCGTTACTCATAACATCTGAAGTGTTGAATAACTAACAGGAAAGGATATTATTTTCTGCATTTTTATGCTTGTTCTTAATTAAAAATAAATTCCAAGAAAAGCGTCATTAAAGAGATTAATTCTCCATTGGCTCTTCAGCTGACAATCTTTAGTGTTAACAAAAATCTAAATAATGTCTTACAATTAACAAAAAATGAATATTAATTATTAAATGTCATATTTTTAAATACAACATGATAGCAATTATTATCCTGTAACAAACATAAAAAATATTTTCAATGAATCAGATAGATGTATGCCGCGTAATAACCAAAGACATGACAAGTTTAGTTTAATTGGGGTACAAGAAATCATCGTATTAAGCCATAATAGAAACCTATGTTAGGAGTGTCTGAGGTGTTAAACTATTAAAATTGGATTTGCCCAGAAGGGGCGCGAATCTCGTAACAAATTATAAGGCACCGGATAACTACAGTGGTGCGGAAGTGGGGTCCTAAAGAATCGATAAAAGAGCAGAGAAAAACAACTCCTAAAATATAAAAGTTAGCTAGGTGCATTTTAAGCTACGTTATCACTAACACATCCTGAAGGGTTTTAAATCCATCTTAAATTATGGGCGTCAACTCGTATAGTCTAATCTAGTCAAGCGAGAATCTTCTAGACGACGAGTATTTCAAGAAATTGTAATTATATTAACCTCGTGGTAATATGGAGTTCTTTCTACAAAATTCTAAATATGTTTAAACAAATAAAGCAACAAATTTCAACTTACTACGACACCTGAATCTATTTGATTGCAGCATTATATCATTTTGTCTGTAAATAGGTATATATACGAAAATTTAAAGTTAGCTGAATCATTTTTAACATCATCAGCTCAATAATATTCCTGTAAACAAATACGCACACAAAATTGCATTTTGACTGCTTTTTAAATAATTAACAATGCGCATTAAAGTAACATTTAAGCTTGGTATCCGGTCTTAAAATCAGAATGCAGACACGTATTTTACTAATTTGGCTTTGAGATATTGATAAAATATTTACATTTGTGAGAAATGTCGTTAGTTTTCAGTGGTGTATAAATGCTCCAGGTTATCATCTTATTTGGATTAAGTAAATTGGACAATACTCTATTAAATTTGAGAAAAGTGTTAGAATACGCCAACAAGTCAAAGTCCACTAACCTTTTTTTTTTATTCGTTATAGCACGTAACGGACATATAATTCTGATTAATAATACAGATGGTACTATTTTAAATTGCATTTCCAAGGTTTGTACACTTTTACATCTAATTTGAAAGCAATCTTGCCAGCTGTTTTGTTTATGCCTTGTTTAAGACCTTTTATTAAATCTAGGGAAGTAAAAATTTGTGTTTGGAATTTAATTTGAAATTAGAATTCAAATATATGATTGATTTGTGCATAGTTTCTTTATGTGATAGGATAATATAGATCAATACGATTAAATCGAGCTCTAGTAACAGTATTATAAAGATTTACTTGTCATCATATTTAACAAGCAACCTGTTAAATATCACTCTCTGATTATGCAAAAAAAAAGGATACATTTATATCAATACTCTGAACATATATGATTTATACAATTGATCTTGTTTATAAAGCATACTTATGCTTTTCTTGTCCTCTAGTTTTGGAACGTTATATAATTTTTTAATAATTATAACGTATTCTGATTGTGAGTAAAAAACGAATCTAGTTTTACGTAAATTTTTTTATTGTAATTTAAAGAACCAAGCACTAAGGTTCAGATTCTATTTATCCTTTGAGATTTAAAACATCAAGGATAATTAAATTTTTGTAATACTGACTATACATAATTTATTATGAAATATCCGTTTATACACTATTGTTAATAGAAATATTTTTGCGTTATTATATGATCTAACAAAATTTTCATTTCTTTTTATTAAAAGAAAGGTTTTACAGTAATTAAAAATATAGAATACTTTAATGATATTTGGTTATGTTATCAAATACAAAGTGATAATGACTATACTGTATTGCTTTAATTTTGAACTACATTTGAGGCGTAAATTGCTGCCTCATGTGTCCTATTTTTAAACTAATAATTTCTCGCGATTATCTCATCGTTGTACTTAATTTTTAGCGTCGGTATCAATTTCTTTGGGTTCTGCAATTCCTTTTCTTCCTAAATGTAGTGGCGCTCTTTTAAACATCTTTCAATACAACCCCACTCTCGTTCTATTACTATCTAACGCTTAGAGTAAAGTTTAGAATTTAGCCGTCAGGCACACCAATTTTCCCAAAAGGAAAAATTGAATTTTTCTTTTCAGAATTCCAAAGTGAGGTTAAGGTATTTCGTTTTTAGAGAGAGTATATGTGTATTTATATTGAAAGTATTTTACGTTAATACAGTTTAAGTTTGGATAGAATTTTATTTGAATTTATTTGAAAATTAAGTAAATAGGCAAAAATGTAAGGAATATCCAACTATTCCACTGATTGAACCTTATATGGAAAGATAGATATAACACGATAATACTTAAGATACCCAAGTAAGATGGATTTATGCGGAATAGCCGTCTTCGATATAAAGAATAAGGTCAAAAAGAATTGCTGTGACAGACGGCTTGGCGCTCCTCAATTTTGACAAAGGTAGAGAAACTTTTCAAGGTAAGCGATAGTGTTATGTATTTCGACAATTTTACTTATCGTTTTTATTTCTTTATTAGTTTTAATTCTAATTTTCCTATTTGCTTTTATTGTTTCATAAGAATTTACTCCCGCATCACTGCAGTTAAATGACGGACTCTTACATTGTTATGATGTAAACACGCCTTCAGAGCAACTCTATATTTATTTATTTATTTATCATTTTACGCGTCACACGTTATAATATTGTCTGGATTTTAATTTGTATTATAATTATACTTGCCTTCTTGAAACATTAATTCTACTACTCTATTTTACTAAGTTTTGTAAAGGGTTCTCCTATATTTGGGACAATTATGTTATGGAGCATGCATATAGATAATTTCACGGTAGTTCACTTCTTAAAGTATCTTAAAAACTTTCTTTAAATGACATACCATGAAAATTTACTTTGTAATAGCCTGATTACCCTTTTTGTAGCTTTAAAATAGTTTAAGGACCTGAAATACTACTAAGCTACAAATTGCTTAAAAGTTTGTGCTAAATGAACACTGCTATTTATGAAATTGGAATATTCAGGATACATCAATATCAATTTGTTCGTTTTATATTAATTTTTCTCTTTTTGCATCCGGTTTCTGTATAATGTAACGCCAAAGCATTATATTTTGCAAAAAGGCATAATTGGTTGCTATGTTTATCTAGAATTGTTACTCCACATCCGATAACAGACTTAACTAGAAATAAAAATTTGAACCAGAGCTCTTAATCTACCGGCTAATCAATAAAATTTTTAGTATTCTAAACGGCTTAAACGCTCCATACAGAATAGCGATAATGAGAGTTTATATGAGGAAATATATAAATTTGCAAATTGCCCAATTTTTTATGATGTAATAGACTCTAAAACATCTCTTTTGCTAAAAGAGTGAAAATCGGCAATTCCACAATATCAATAGAAAAAAAAGGTTATTCGCAGGGCATCTCATGATATTATTAACATATGTGTTCTTAAATTATTTCGAAAGTTATATCATTCGAAACAGAGGTTTTCTAATCTGTTGCACAAAAAAATTCTATATTTTTACAACAAAATTTTCATTATGCGAAATAAAGATGTTTAAGAACTTATACAGCAATGTGTTTGATTTCATTAGACTTAAAAATGTTTTTACTGTCATTTATCCATTTCCCTGATTTGAAAATGAAAGAGTGCACGAGTTTCTTATGTATACGAATGGAAGTTCAAGTAACTTATAAATTACCAATATTAAATACTTCCATTAAAGACAACATAAAAGTATTCTTTTTACACTAGAGAATAAGAAAAAAGGCATAGGAATCAATTATAAATAAATTTTTAGAACCTGATAAAAGTTTGGATTAGAGTACAAAAATATGGTTATCGTAAAAGCAATCACCACTTGCCGACACCGACTTTCCTTTATTGATGTTTCTGTACGCACATTATATGAAATGAATCTATGATTTTTCCGAGTCTTTAGAATTACTAATTTTTCATATTCTTTAATATTTTAGACATTTCTGTTTAATTAGTTAGTTATTTCCATTTAAAGAATATTTTAATTATAGCAAACCATTTTACACTAAACAGTGGAGAGCGATATGATAAAAAGATTTTCCTAACTTAAAAACTAATCAGTTCTAAATTGATCTGCACATTGAACAAGGTCTAGAATACTAGAACGGATAGAATGACTTGCGTGTTTCAGTGAGCTAAATAGCCGAATTATAGGTTTAATCAAATTAGTGGAGTCTTTAGTCAGGAGCCAGACTAAGACCGGTCCCCGAAAGAAAGCAGCAGCTCTTTCGGTACTTAGAGTAGCATAGACCATGGGGGTGGGAATGGCATTCTAACACACACCACTGCGATGTGGAACACAAAGAGAAACTACCACATTACCTTCCAAGCACTTAGCGTACCAAAAACGTTTTTTAAAATAATGGTATCCTCTGTGGTAAATGATTCCGCAGTAAAAATAGTCCCACATTTGGATCTCAGAGAGAAGACTACTTCGGAGAATGTGACCGGCAGGTTTAAAAGATGAACAGGAAACATTTTGCGAGTCGAAGCGTAGAATGTTAGAAGCATAAAGCAAGTAGGTAAGCTATGGAATTTGAAAATTGAAATGGATAGGTTAGCATTAGACATAGTAGGGATTAGCAAAGTTAGGTCGCCCCAAATTTAATAATTACAGGAAAGTAGGGAAGCAGCAGTAGTCGGTTTCTTTGGTTTAAGTAAAAACGACATTAGAAATAAGCAGGAAGAATTTCGCGACAAAAGCAATTTAATCATCACAAATACGTGATTTCAACATCATGTTAGAAGGTGATTCAGGTGGGAGATGCAAGGGAGACATCAAATAGATTACATTCTTGTTAGAAAACGGTATAGGTATCAAATAAAAGACTGTAAAAGCTATCCGAAGGTAGATATAAACACTGACAACAACATAGTAATTTTGAAAACCTTACATATAATTTTCCAATGCTCCACCCGAAGGTACTACATTGGCCAGAAAACGAGTTTTTTTTTACTTGGAAAATATGGAATTTTTCCGAATCCTTGCTGTTCCAAACAAGGTAGGGATCTTTAACGTGCGTGACAACACTCACACACGGGACCTCCATTTTACCTCTCATTCGAACGAAGGTGTATTTTTGTGAAAAATGCTGGCCTAACATTTTTCAAGCGGACCCCGTCGTGATTCGAACCCGGGACCTTGAGCATAGTAGTCACACACATTCCAACTACGCCACGGAGCCGCCTAATTTTGAAAACCGCGTTTAAACTTGAAAATTTGAAGAGAGGAATGGAAAAATACATTTGACCTTGAGAAACAGAAAGAAAAAGATTCCCACAAAATTGAAAAAAGATCAAACGAATTGTTGAAAAACATAGGGAGAATTTCTTATGCTAAAGAAGTAGAAGCAGAATGGAATATCATTAGATCCAGCTTACGGTCAGAGATATTCTATGGTATAAACAAATAAAGAATAATTAACTAGGGGTGATAAATGATATTTTAAATTTAACAGAAGAAAGGCAAAAATACAAAACCAACCAGACAAAATATAGATACAAAGCCACAAACTGGAAAATTATTCGCAAATGCAGGAAAGTTAAAGTACAAAGGATTGAGAAAAAGTGCCAATAAGTACTAACTAAGATGAAAAATAAGAATGACAGACGAAGCATACACATTAATTGTAATGAAATTTAGAAATACAAAGCTCTATAGCAATAGTATAATGCGCACAGGAGGAGACATCGTTAGAAAATAAAAAGAAAGTTGATAGATGACAAGAATATTAGGAAACTTATATGCAGGAACGGAACTAGAAGCACTAAAGCAGAAAACAGATATTGGAAGGGTGACTTGGGAAATCTTATACTTTAGAGACGAGTTTAAACTCATTAAAGCGTCTGAAAAATAATAAAGCACCGGGCATAAAAAAAGTGTAAACGGAAACTCTGAAAGCCACTAGGTAACCAGAAACAGAGAATCTCTACCAACTTGTCGGCTATATGTATGAGACACGCAAAATACCCAGAGATTTCAAACGTAATACCATAGTCACTATACAAAAAAGATGGGTGCGGATAGATGTGAAAATTTTTGAACAATACATTTAAAAGCACACGTGCAAAAACTATTAATTGGAATTGTACAAAGTTGAATAGAAAAACGTGCTGAAGAATTACTAGGGAAAAACCAGTTTGCGTTTAGGAGAAACAGGCGAACGCGGGAGGCTATTTTAACTGTAAGGGTTATAACCAAGGGAACAATAGAAAAAGGAGAAAACGTGTACATAGGGTTTCAAGATCTGAAAAAAGCATTCAACAATGTAAAAGGGAAAAATTTGCTTGAAATACAAAAAATGGTTTATAGAAATATGCGGATAGAACATAGATTATACAAAGAACAAATAACGGTAATAGAATTAGAGCAGAGATGTAATTACTAGAAACGGGGCCAGACAGGAATGTGCACTATCCCCATTAAATTCTAACCTCCATTTTGAAGAGGCAATGAACACTGTCAAATGCAAAATGACATTTGAAATTGTTATGCAAGGACAAGCGATTAATATGCTCATGTTCGCAGACGCTATATCAGTATTAGCATCCATCAAGGAAGAGTTAAAAGCGGCTCTTAATGTAATAGAAATAGTACTAACAGAAAGATACGCTATGAAAATCAATAAAAATAAAACTTATACTAGTATGTAGAGGAGGTGAAAATAAGTAAAAAACCAGAAGAAAAATAAATAGAAAACTAGAATATTCAAGAAGTTAAAGATTTCTGCAACCTAGAAAACCAAATAATCAAGATGAGAAAAGGGCAAAAGATATAAAAGAACGATTAGCACAAGGTCGTTCTGGATTTAACAAGAAAAAGCAAAACACTATATTTAAAGATAACAAATATGGAACAAAGGAATGATTTTTGAAAGTATACGTGTGGAGCAAGCACTCTTCGGCTGTGAAACGTGGACAATAGGAGAAGCGGACAGGAAAACGATCGAAGTCTTTGAAATGGGGTGCTACAGACATATGATGAAGATATCATGGACAGACAAAGTTAAGAATAAAAAAATACTAGAAATGGTAGGCAACAAAAGAAATATGTGGAAAATAGTAAAAAAACAAGAGAGATAGGTTAGTACAGTACGTTCTAAGGCATAAAAGTATAGTGCGGAATGTATTTGAAGCCCAGAAAGAAGAAAAGAGAGATAGGGATAGACCTAGATTAGAGTATTGCATACAGTTAGTAAATATGTAGACTATGTGAGTTTCAGGGAAATGTGTAAGTTAGCTCAGAATAGAAATCCGCGTTCAACCAATTGCAGAAAATGTAACGATAATACAATTAATAAAACGCAAAACTAAGGAATTGGAAATTATCCTACTTAACGAGGGAAATGATATTCTAGCAGTATAAAACTTGAATATGCTATACACACGACACTTTTTATTAGAAAAAGAGGTTACAACTAACAGAACAGTTTTTAAATAAACACCACAAAGTACAATTGATATTCATAAGCAGCACCTCTTTATGTTACGTACGTTCTCTAAAATATTAAAAGTAGATTAATTAGATATGTACATAATAGAGATCAAATATTTATGATTAGGCATTTTTGTAGCTTCTAATTGGTTATAGCTTTTACTAAATTTATAAAAAGTCAAGTGCATGATTACATATCAAAATTACCTGATAAGGTATCGCTGCTAGCCTTTTGGTAAGTTACATATATTCATGTTTCTCGAAATTTAAAAAATTAATATATCAAATCCAAATTAACTTAATAGAATTCTTAAATTGGTTTACCTAACGCATTTACAAACCATCCATCTACTGCAAAGATATTTGTAAGGTTTGACTAAGTATTTAAAATTTTGATATATCCCTTTATTTACAAAATAGCGAAAAGGCAACTAAAAACTAAAAGTTTGATTTTGTTTCAGGAATTCCGTTTATTTTTAAAACTAATCGGTGGGAAAAAGGCGCTTGATCAACAACTCACTCTAATAAATAAAGATCTATTAAGCTGTCTGAGCCAAATTATCAGAACACATCAAAATATATATAGGAATTATTTGCTAACTACTTGCTTTTTTTTGCTGATAAAACCAATTTTTTTGCTATATCTGTAAAAAAAGTTACAAGTGGCTAGATAGCTTAATAGTAAGCTATCTAGCCAACTAAAAAAAATACCTACACAAAATAAAATAAAAAAATTAACAATATATAAATTATTTGCTATTTTTTGCTACCATTTGTAAAAGAAAATAAAGCAAATTTTCAAATAATAAAATAAATATCAATATTTACAAGAGTAAAGTACATTAAAGAAATTAATTGCTGGCATGATTAAAGAATACCTACGTTTTATGAATTATTTACTCTTAAAATATAGGAATTATTTGCTAATTATTTGCTTCTTTTTGCTGATAAAACCAATTTTTTTGCTATTACTGTAAAAAAGTTACAAGTGGTCAGATAGCTTAATATTAAGCTACCTAGCCAACTAAAAATAATACCTACACAAAATAAAATCAAAAAATTAACAATATATAAATTATTTGCTATTTTTTGCAACCATTTGCAAAAGAAAAAAAAATAAAATTTTTAAATAATAAAATAAATATCATTATCTACAAGAGTAAAGTACATTAAAGAAATTAATTGCTGGCATGACTAAAGACTACCTATGTTTTATGAATTATTTACTCTTAAAATATGGAACTCCCGAATTTTTTGCTCGCGAAATTAATATAAAATATGATAAAATATCATATACCCACTTCGAATTTATAAGATAAAGTACATTAAAGAAATTAATTGTTGGCATAACTATATCATTCATACGTTTTAGGAATTACTTGCGCTTTAGATATGCAACTCCCAAATTTTTTGCTGGCGAAATTAAATGTTCAAACGATAATAATGGCTTTTTGTCGTGAGCAAAAAGTTCAGGATTTACATAATTTAAGAGCAAATAAATCAAGCTACGTGAATATGAAATTATGATAGAAGCAATTAATTTTTTAAAAGCACTTTACTCTTGTAGTCTCAGGCCAACTTATATTATTATTATTGTTTGAACATCTAATTTGGCGAGCAAAAAATTCGAGAGCTGCATATCTAAAGAGCAAATAATTCATAAACAATATAAACGATATAGTTGTGCCAGCAATTAATTTCTTTAACGTATTTCAATTGTTGTAGATTCGAAATGATTGGATGGCCATTTGTCGTTTTTTATATTAATTTTGCGATCAAAATATTCTGGAGTTGTATATTTTAAGGGCAAATAATATATAGAACGTAAAAGTTCTAGTCATCCTAGCAATTACTTCCTTTAATATATCTTACTCTTAGATGGTGTAGAACATGTTGATATTTATCCCATAATTCGAGAAAATTGATTTTTTTCGTTGGCAAGTGATAGCAAAAAAATAGCAAATTATGTATGAATTGTAAATTTTTTATTTTATTTTGTGTAATTATTTTTTGTGATTGGCTGGATAGCTTAATATTAAACTATTTAGCCACTTAAAAAAAACCTAAACAAAATAAAATAAAAATTAACAATTCATATATAATTTGCTATTTTTTTGCTACCATTTGCAAACGAAAAAAATCAATTATCTGGAATAATGAAGTAAATATCGACATCTAAAAGAGTAAAGTATATTAAAGAAATTAATTGTTGACACAACTATAGCATTTACAATGTTTATGAATTAATTGCTCTTTAGATATGCAGCTCCCGAATTTTTTGCTCGCCAAATTTGATGTTCAAATAATAATAATAATATAAGTTGGCCTGTGACTACAAAAGTAAAGTGCTTTTAAAAAATTAATTGCTTCTATCATAATTACATCATCATGTAGCTTGATTTATTTGCTCTTAAATTATGTAAATCCTAAATTTTTTTCTCACGAAAGTAATATAAAAAACGACAAAAGGCCATTATTATCGTTTGAACATTTAATTTCGCGAGCAAACAATTCGGAAGTTGCATATCTAAAGCGCAAGCAATTCATAAAACATATGAATGATATAGTTACGCCAACAATCAACTTCCTTAATGTACTTTATTCTTGTAAATTCCAAGTGATATTTTGTCGTTTTTTATATTACTTTCGCCACCAAAAAATTTGTGAGTTGCATACTTTAAGGGCAAATAATTCATAAAACTTAGGTATTCTTTAGTCAAGTCGGCAATTAATTTCTTTAATGTACTTTACTCTTGTAGATATTGATATTTATTATATTATTTGAAAATGTGATTTTTTTTCAATTGCAAATGGTAGCAAAAAAATAGCAAATAATTTATATATTGTTAATTTTTTTATTTTATTTTGTGTAGATAATTTTTTTAGTTGGTTAGATAGCTTAATATTAAGCTATCTAGCCACTTGTAATTTTTTTACAGATATAGGAAAAAATAATTATTTTTATCAGCAAAAAAAGGAAATAATTAGCAAATAATTTCTATATATATTTTGATTGTTCTGATAATTTAGGAGTTGCATATTTTATAAGTAAATAATTCATAAAACGTATGTATTCTTTAGTCATAACAGCAATTAATTTCTTTAATGTACTTTACTCTTGTAGATATTGATATTTATTTTATTATTTGAAAATTTGATTTTTTCTTTGGCAAATGGTAGCAAAAAATAGCAAATAATTTACATATTGTTAATTTTTTTATTTTATTTTGTGTTGTTATTTTTTTGTTGCCTAGATAAGTTAATATTAAGCAATCTAGCCACAACTTTTAACAGATATAGCAAAAAAATTGGCTTTATCAGCAAAAAAGCAAATAATTAGCAAATAATTCCTATATATATATTTTGATGTGCTCTGATAATTTGGGAGTTGCATATTTTAAGAATAAATATCTCATAAAAAGTATGTATTTTTTAGTCATGCGAGCAATTAATTTCTTTAATGTACTTTACTCTTGTAGATATTGATATTTATTTTTTTATTTGAAAATTTGATTTTTTCTTTTACAATTGGTAGCAAAAAATAGCAAATAATTTATATATTGTTAATTTTTTTAATTTTATTTTGTGTATGTATATTTTTAGTTGGCTAGATAGCTTAATATTAAGCTATCTATCCACTTGTAACTTTTTAGAGATATATCAAAAAATTGGTTTTATCAGCAAAAAAAGCAAATAATTAGCAAATAATTCCTATATATATTTTGATGTGTTCTGATAATTTGGCTCAGACAGCTTAATAGACCTAATAAATAATAAGTTACCAGTGCTATAGGTAACGCGAATCCATAGTGCCAATATCTGAGATATCCATTTATTCATTACTACTTTTCACTACAAGTTTCAGTAAATTTTTTTACCACCCTGGCCAAAAATTTACTTTTTACTCTATTCATCTCCGTCTAATATTTAAAACAAAGCTTACACTGTTGATACCGCATGCCCTACACCTAATCGAGGAACGTCCCACTATATGTAGGTAAATAAATCATTTTAGTCTAAAACATACATTTTATAAAATCCACCAAACACCAAAGACAAAACTGCTTGAAAGGTAATATAATTATGCCTAACTATGGCGGTTACTTGCTGCATTTAAAATATGCTCTGACTTCAAGAATCTCAAATTATAATAATTCCCTTTATGGAAGGCACCTATATAAAACATTACTGATACGCATTAAAAACAAACGTTATATTGGTAAGCAAAAAACATGTCACCTGCGGCGCTATTACAAAAATACAGCTTTGACTTTGAATTCAATAGCTAATCCAGTAATTAGCCATTGTGGTAAGTGTGAATATAAAATAGCTAGCAAATAGTAAACCAATGCAAAGTATTATGCTTTTTGTTGCCTGTGTTAAAAAACTTTGTTACTACAAAAGCCAGTTTTTTGCCCCAGTCGCGATCGTATTATACTCTCAGTAAACCTTATTCTAAAAGCGAAACGGTGTCTTTGTATGCGTTAGCAGGTAGCAGGTACACATCAGTTTGTGTATCAGGTGTCTTTAAATGCAGGTTTATTTTCGTTGACACAGAGATCGATGTCAGCGCGTCTCAAGTATTTATCTGCCTCGAATATGCAAAACTGGTTAACATTTTTTTGTTGAAACTTCAAACAAACGGGTAAACGCTGTTCTTACAGACCATCACTGTCAAGATATGAAAGCTTGCTATTGTTGCATGAAGGATGATCTGTGAAATGAAAAAAGGGCTCAGTGACAATAGTGTCTGATTGACAATAATAATTTCTGGTTTAATCGGAAGGGATGAAAGAATTGTATAATCGTAACGTTTGAAAGTTGTTTGTAGATATTTAGTACTGAGAAATCGTTTTCCTTGTGTTTTTTTGTCATGTTGATACAAATGAATAATGTGTTAGATTTTCTAACTGGATTTATGTTAAACATCTCCGTATTTTATTAAGAGAAATCACAGGAATTATACTAAAATATTTTACGGAGCAAAATTAATTTAACGAACTGAAAGTCTTCTAGTACAGTTCCCTTGCTTAATACGAGAACCAATAAACTAAAGGGGTTAAAACTAGTTCGTGTCAATATATACAAAGCGTCTTAAAAGCTTGTCAAAATGTTAGATACCGAAAAGTAGAATAGTATACCTATAATTCTGTAGGTAGAAATTTAAAGTTTGTCTAAATTTGAATAATCGTTGGTAGGGCTTTAGGTACGTATAAAGCAAGCGGCAGCTCTGAGACAAATCACAAAGACGTTAAAATAACGTTTGTACAAATAAAATTTGAAAGCTGAGCATCGATGACCCAAATTATTTTTGTTATTTTGTGAATAATTTTCTCCAGCCTACTAGCTTAAAACAACCTACATCTCATAAAATATTTCTATTTAAAGCTGAAATTGAGGTGTCATAAAGTCAGATGCAAAGCAACCTAAAACTTTCTGCTGTCCTGTAGCGCTTAAAAACACGCATGTTGTTTATTTTTAGCAACTTTTCTAATTAATCCCAATAAGGATGTTAAATTATTGACTTAATAATTAAAACAAAATGTACATTAGTGCCAAACCGATAGTTTCGTTGATGCACGCTGTACAGTGTGTCCCAAATTGGATGTATTAAATGGGTAACTTAGTTGTTATTAAAGATACAATAAAACTGTGTGCGCAGTCATGTGCCAACTTTTTGAGATCAATTCAATGGTGAAATCACAAATGAGCGATCTTCTTTTGTTTTCGAGTTATAGCCAAAAATTGATATTTTTAACAATTCTATTAATTCGTATAACTCGTTTGTTTGCAAAAACATCCAAAAATACTGTAGAAGTCTTTTATACGGTTTTTTACGTAGAATACAGTGGCGTACGCAAATATTTAATATTTATAATACTTTTGAGGTTATAATATAAACTTGCATTTTTTTAAATGAAAACCACAATCGGTTGTCGCTTTATATAAAAGCTCTTTTTGACAGCTTTTCAAAAATATATAGTTTAGTATAATTATTTTTTCAAATGGCCGATTTATTCCATGTTTTTGGTATAATAAAATAATTTATTGTATTGGTAATTTATAGTTGCCCGCGAAACAAAAAGTAAACACAAAACAAGAGTTTATTATTGTACCACACCACTCTAAACAACAAAGTTTGAAAGCTAGAAGAATACAATATCATAACTACATATATTACAAAAATTAATATAACTACTCTTAAATTGAAAATTATTCTTTCCTATCCACATTTAAACAGTCTATAATCCATATATGGATACACAAATACACACATACTCACACACCTCATACTCTCACAAACACACACACACAAGCACGCACCCACGCATGCGCACACAACCACACACACCCTCACCTACACACACCCTCACACATAATATATATAAAACACTAGAACACAGATGGGAATACTACAATAGTTTTATTTACTGATAATTCAGAGATATTGTTCAAACTGGCCTCCATTCTCTCTTAAACAAAGTTCGCATCGTTTTATTAAAGACTTAATAGAATTTAATAAATAAACCGCCTTAACTTTACGAAATGCTGTTTCAATTGAATTCCGCAACTCTTCAATACTATGGTTTTGGGTTTTATAGATTTCCTCTTTCAAAAAATTCCACAAGAAATAGTCCAATATTGACAAGTCAGGAGATCTAGGCGGCCACTGAACAGGTCCAAACGTACCCATCCATTTATTGAGATATTCTCTATTTAAATAATCACGAGTAATTATAGCGTTGTGCGGGGGTGCACCATCTTGTTGGAACCACACTTTTGTCTTTTTTCGAGAGGCATGTCCTCCAGTAATTCGTGCAAGTTGGTATACAAAATTTCAATATAGCGACAAGCTGAATGATTGTTTTCAAAAATATGATATTGAAATTTGCCACCAACAATGTAGCAACAAATATTCAAACCATAACGGCTTTGTTGACGCCTCGTATGTTTGATATGTATTTTCATTCGACCAGCAAGTGCTTCATCAGACCATATAATGTTATTTCCAAAATTGTTAGTAGCAGCACATTTACGAAGATACCATTGACAAAATCGCCTTCTTTTTTGAAAATCGTCGGGAAACAAACTATGGTTAATTTTATTTTTATAGGGTCGATATTTATTACGCTTCAATATTCTTGAAGCTGTTGATTTAGATACACCCATTTCCTTTTCAATTTTCCTACATGATGTTCTTGGGTTTGTTTCCACACATGCTATGGTTGAAACAGTAGTTTGCTCTTAATTAAAAACTGCATACTGTTTCGTTCTAGGTTTTTCAAAGCAGCCAAACTGTTGTAAATTACTATCTATCCTTTTAAACATGTTAATATTAGGTTGTTGTCTTTCAGGATACCTGTATTATTTACAAACGACATAGTAATATTATTTGCTATTAGTTACACAATTACCTGTTAAAATATAAAGTTTTTACTGATAGAGGAATTCTCGCAGACTCAATAAATGCAACTAGCATATCGTATTTTTCGTAATTTTCAAATTTTGCCATTTAGTAACAGACTGATGCTTCACTTACAAACTAACAATACAATTTATTGCATGTGCAATAGATATGATTGAAGCTCGTTGTCGTTTGTTATACAAACAATTGTCGTTTTTTGTTTACCTTTTGTTTCGCGGCCAACTATTTATTACCAATATAATAAATTATTTTATTATACCAAAACATGGAATAATTCGGCCATTTGAAAAGATAATTATATTAAACTATATATTTTGAAAAGCTGTCAAAAGAGCTTTTAAATAAAGTGACAACCAATTGTGGTTTCCATTTAAAAAAATGCAAGTTTATATTATAACCTCAAAAGTATTATAAATATTAAATATTTGCGTACGTCACTGTATTCTACGTAAAAAACCGTATAAAAAACTATTACAGTATTTTTGGATATTTTTGCAACCAAACGAGTTATACGAATTAATAGAATTGTTAAAAATATCAATTTTTGGCTATAACTCGAAAACAAAAGAAGATCGCTCATTTGTGATTTCACCATTGAATTGATCTCAAAAAGTTGGCACATGACTGCGCACACAGTTTTATTGTATCTTTAATAACAACTAAGTTACCCATTTAATACATCCAATTTGGGACACACTGTACATTTTACACATGTGAATCGTCCTGTCATGAATGAATTTGTTGTGTTTCATAAATTTATATCATGCCTTATGTATGATGTGAAAGTGAAGAGCAGTGCTTAGTTAGTTAATTAGAAAAACTTTAATTTAAATAAGTAAGAGAACATTTATAAATGACGAAAGGTTTTTGAGCTGGAGTTCAGAACCGTGCACTTATATTAAATTCACGCCCTTATTTGATACTTTCAGTAGTCACTCTTTTAAGCTTGATTAAAGCTTTATAGGAAACCGTATACTTTTCGGCATTATTCAAAACGTTTACGCTCTATTTACATTTCTTCAATACGATGTTTTGCAGAAACACTTTACTAATTTTACTTTAAAACCATTAAGCACAACAAGAAGGGAGACCTGAATAAATGTCATAAAACGATTCACGTACCAGATTGGAATATATATTGATGTAATTATGAGGTCACGAAAGGTCATTGAATACCAAATTCTATGAAAAACCATCCCTAAGAGAAGAAAAACGAAAAAAAGTAAAATTTCCATATATCCAATCCTTCTGCCTTGTAAAAATGTAAGCGTATTCCAATAGTACACAAAATAAGATTCCCATGTAAAATAACACTCTTTAGGAACACATATGGTATTGTTATACCATTTAAGAAAAAACTCAATTTTAAATCTTGTGTAAATAATGATTTTCTAGGAAAAACCTTTTCGTATTGCATTTACAAAGCATAAGAACGAAGCCCTCATTAATTATGTACTTAAAATTTGTGTATAAACATTTATTGCAGAATGGAAAAATTGTGAAGTGAATATAAAATATAAATACAAAACCAGTTCATTTCAGCCGTGTAATTAATTATTCTACACTTTGTAATAACAAGTTTTCATTGCGTCTATAGTAGAACGCGTTTAAAATAATATTGATTTGACGCATTTATAAAGTAAAGTATATTTTCAGTTTGTACATATATCATTCAACACAGAAGCAAAGTAACCATTGTCGTTAAAAACACCACTTTATATAAGTTTTATTAAGGCGTACCTTTATTTCAAAGAAATTATTTCCAGACGATTTGAGCATTTACGCTATTTAATGAAAAAATACATCATTTTTCAGAGATATGTTCGAAAAGCTATTAAATAAGCCCATTGTTCTTATTAATGAATAAACGCTCTTATTTGAGGAGACGTCACTATTGGGAAAGCAATAAAACTTAAATAAGAACGATTTTAATAGCTCTAAGGAAGAGATAGCAGCAGTGCGGTTTATTTATTAGCAAGGAATAAAAGATTTCACGACCATAATAGGTTTATACAAATAGCTCATTAGAACGCTAAATCAGCGTAATTATTACATCATCCGTGACTAATGCTTCAAAATAAAACTACAATGGAATGGAAAAAAGTTGTGTATTTATCATTTTAATATATGACGAAAATAAATTAGAATGGGGTCATTCATTTATGATAACATTAAACAACATGTAAGTTTCAAGTAAAGATTGATTCTTTAATTTATTTTACGACATGCAACATATACATTTCAAGTAATTTGTAATCTATTTTGTCGACGTTCAACAAGTAACATAGAATTTTGCATAAATATGAAGTATAATTATTTTGCAGAATACAAAAGCAACTGCTAGTAATCCATTAAAAATAAGTGCACTTTGAAAGCTAATATTTCTACGTTAAAACTGATTGGAAATGTAGATTTGAAACAAAACCAGTTCTACAATGTCGTTAATAACAATGAAATTGATATTTTTATAAGCGCTATTTGACCATACCAACTGCAAGTATAATTTTGTTTTGTTTTTTATAACCTAATAGGATATTTAAGTAAATTAAGCTAGAACAAAATTTTGTTTTTAAAAAAATTATTTGTAAAAGGGATCATTCTGAAAAGCACTGAAAAGTATAAATATTTATGGTTCCGGTTTGAGACCGTGTCATTTTATAAATTAAGGTCGATGTTTCGCCCACTTTTGTAAAGGACTTCATCAGGACAAGAAAAGAAAATAAGTAATAAAATAAAAATAAAAAATAATAAAGATAAGAACGATAATATTAAGTAGACAAGTTAAAGTGTAAAGAGAAACGTTACTCCTGAACTAGCAGACTTTTGGATTTGAATGGGCTAGTGAGACTACTAGTATAGAAGTAACTCTTCTCTTTACACTTTAACTTGTCTACCTAATATTATCATTCTTATCTTTATTATGTTTTATTTTTATTTTATTACTTATTTTCTTTTCTTGTCTTGATGAAGCCCCTTACAAAAGTGGGCGAAACGTCGACCTTAATTTATAAAATAACACGGTCCCAACTTAGAACCATAAATATTTATAATGACTCTGGCCGTGAAAGCCTCCGACAATATCGCACTGAAGAGTATTTTACAAAACTGCAATCAGCTCATTCTTTTGAAAAATGACATGATAAAGAACTGGGGCAAAGGTTAGATTTAGATATCATGCAAAATTTAGATTTTGGCTCAAAAATTTTTACTGTATTCTGTGCGGGCAAGAAACAAAAGTATAGTATGCAAAAGAAATAGCCTACCCCGAGTACTGCAACAGAAAAGGAATCCAACGAACGCTGTGCTAGCTAAAGAGCGGGATGGGTCACAAAGAAAGAAAAAGAAAATCTTAAAAAAGGCATTCTTTTACATATTTATACTTAATAAAAAGACAAATTACAAAAAAAAGGAAAACCAACCCGCGAAGAAAACAATATTTATACAACATATCCTGGAGGATATACATAGTACAAAACTTTTCGTAAAAATAATTAATACTCCAATAATAACGAAGTTAGCAATAGTGCAGACATACCCGGAGGCACCCTGTCTATATATATATATATATATATATATATATACATCTGTATACTTACTTAGTGTCCATAAGCACGAAACAAATGCAAAAAAAAATAATGTAGTAGTAGACACCAGCAATAGAAGAAGGAAAGAATCATTTACTGGCCGAAATGCATTTCGCGGAAGCTGTAACAAAACAAAAATTATTAATCGTAGCACCTTAACAACAGCGTAACTCTACATTTTATATAGGAAATTTTATGGACGGTAGATGTTGTTCTCATTCTACAATTCATATTCAACCAATGACAGCTGCCGCATTAGCCTATTTCAACGACTTAAGCGAAGCAAGTTCAGTTTCCACAACGAAACCTACTAATTGCGTAATGAGTAACAAAGAAGAATCAGACCCAATCTTCCCCGAAAGAAGTCATCAAAACGATGTGGAGAAGAAACAAGCGCCGTACAGCTTGGAATAACATTCCTTTTTTTAGCTTGTCAAAGCGTGACTTTGGAGAATTCTCGGTTGGGCACAACAACTTTTCTTAGTCGACCTCTGTTTGGTCACATTTTATATTAGTAGTAACGGAATTTTTATTTTCAACCAAAACGTGTCCACTTCTAGGAATTGGAATTACCATTTTATTAAAGGCGATATCATATTTCTAATTCTACACAAACGAAAATAAAACTGTTTCCTAAAAAAAAATTCATGAGTACATGTCGTATAGCCAACTTGTGATTTCATTCTCACAAGTAGACTCCTCTCGATGAAGAAAAGCCCGATTAACGTCTGTCTATAGAACCAGTCGTAGCGTTCTCATACACAAATGTATGTTAACGTGTCTACAACGAGATAACAAATATATACAACTAACTTGTTGAATTATAGAAACGCGTAGGATGTTTTGTCTAACCTTTCACATAAAATTATAGACGTGTAGCATAAACCAATTAATAATTTATATAACATAAAGTGTTGAAATAAGCGAACCAGATCTTTAAGATGCGTGATTCAAAACAATCTCGCTAAACTCAGAGTAAATATTTAAGAAAGCAAACGCTCCATATTTATTGCTATATCGACATGAAATAACTTAAGTGTTTTAAATTATAATTAAATATTCTAATAGAATCATACATGATGATAGCTAAGCAATCGTTTATATTGTAATAGTGGTTGAAATTATCCATAAACATTCAAATACAGAAACTACACGTAACAAAATATTTGCCCAAAGGAAAATACGTTATCTATTCAAGTATGGAAACCGCGAGGAGTCTCATATTATCTTAAAGTAGAATATTGTGGCGCCGTTTGGTCAACCTGTGACCAGAGTAAAGACATTAAAATGCAAACAAAGGGTTTGAACACAGAAGATGATTGACATGCCCTGCACTATAATTTGAATAAGGGCCGCTATACTTGCGGCCACGTCCCCAATGCTCCACCCGAAGGTACTACATTGGGTTTAAACGCGAAAATATAAACGTGCTTCAGATCTAATCTAACTTCAAAATTAATCGATCCTAAATAAAAATCTAACAAACTAATACAAAAACTTAAAATAGGGTTTGAATAGTGCTATCCCTAGCGTTAATTTGGGGTATGTCCGTTCAACAAGACACACGTGAAAGTAAAAGGGAGGGATCCGTAATACCGGATAGCAGTCGCCAGCTCTGGTTACCGGTGCGACCTGAAGCGTCGTCTCTAAACTATCCTAAGCTAGCTAACTGATATCGAAATGAATCCAAATTTCTAAGCATTCGCCAAATATTTTAATAGTAAATCCAGCTATTTTGCCTCCTTTATAAATTTGCAAATTCGTCCTGCCTGATCTAAGTAATTTATTTTATCTTTAGCCTAAATCCCTAGCTTTCGCTACCATTGCCTAACTAATTTATATTATAATTACATTCTTCACAATTACAATCTTCGTTCCTATAAAAATGCTGCCACCAAAAATGGCGGCAGAACGTCAGACAAAACAAATCAAGCTCCAAAAATAAATGCAAATCGAATATAAATAAATATAAAATGTAAATATAAAAAAATATACATATGTAAATAGATATCTAATAAGCATTAAGCATATAGCAGTGCACAAAAAAAAGCAAAAAGCATTACCCAATTTATCAGGTGCACTCGCATAAGCATTATGTCGGCTAGGGCCATTACTCACAAGAACCTGCTTATTAAATTATTTCAAATCTACTTATTACTACAAATCAATGCTTATGCGAGTGCAGCCGCCACAATTTTTCTTCTTACCTCGATAATAATTTCTCCAGTATCTGAATATCTGGTCGTCTTCTTACGTCTATTAATATCTTACAGCTAAAGGTAGATGGGTATGCACTGCTAAAGTCCTGGTGGGTATGCACTAAACATTCTGGGGGGATAACAATCGCTATCACTTTAAAGTTCATTGAGGATGCGCGGTTTTATTTTTTTATTTCTTTTATTTATCTACTGGTTTAAATTAATGAGGGTTTTGATTTAGTTTGTTATTATTTACTTGTTTTGATTTATTTCCAATATTGCGCGTTTAAGGTTTGACAGTAATTGTTTTAGTGGTGTGTGGGTTTGTCGTGCGTATTAGATTTTGGTTATAATCATAATTAATTAATTTTATTTTTTAATTTTTTATTATTTTTTTTAATTTTTTTATACAGGTTTTGGTTATACCATGGTCATCCATGTCTTATGCCAAGTCAAATCTAAAATTTTCTATCCTCCCCACCCTCTCACCCTCCGATTTACGCGCGGTTATTACCGTCCAATCTCGCGACCCTTCCTGAAAATTCTTTGAAGGCTGTCCAGAACGTCTTTTGGTTAGCCACTTCCCCGACTTCCTCTAGGCTCTCGGGCCATGCTAGCCCCGCGACAGCTAATTTCATATCAGCTAACCCTCAATTTGCCGCCTCGAGTGGGCAGTCGAAGAGCACGTGCTTTGCGCTTTCGGTGCCCTCACCGCATTCGCAGCGGTCGTTATCGGTTAAACCGAACATTTGCAAATATGCTTTCAGGGCACCGTGCCCTGTTAACAGTTGCACCATTTTATGATCGAGTTTCACCTCGATCTTACCTCTAGCTTCTATGCTCGGTATATATTTGTGGGTCAACCTGCCCGTAGCAGCGTTGTTTCACCTGTCTTCCCATTGTCGGATTGACTTTTCGCGCAGCTTTCTTTTAATTAGAGACCTCGGTATCGACAAATGTGATATCCGAAAGTCGCCCGTCGCAGCCTCTTTAACTAATTCATCAGGCCAATCGTTTCCTACGTTACCATCGTGCGACGTAACCCAACAGAACTTTAAACGTCGGAACTCGAGCGCTATATGCGCTATCCTCCAGACGTCCGCTTGGAGGTCTGCCGAGGTGTTCATATTCGTTAAAGCCGTCAGCCCGATTTACTATCACTGATTATACAATACTCGTCTCTGCCGGTATGGTTTATTACGTAATCGATAGCTTCTTGTATGGCTACCAATTCGCACTGGAAGACAGTGCTCCACTTCGCGAGTTTGGTCTGAAACCGAAACACTTCCCTTTGCTCATTATATACAACACATGCCGCGTCTGCTTGACCATTGTCCATACGCGAACCGTTTGTGTAAATCCTGATCCCTACCGCGGCCCCATCACTTTCGACAAATTCGATACCTCTAACATCGGCCGGGTACCCTAACTCTGACACGACGATTTTCCTCTCAGTTTCCCTATTTGCAAGATTCATACTAAACTATAATTTCCTGTCCTTTCCCTGTATTAATCAACCTCCTATCTCTGATCTCCCTGATAACATATCGATAGGGAGAGTCCTACTGATCACCAGGATCGCCTCCGTGGAGGTGGTCCTGTACGCCCTCGCCGCCTTGACCGCGGTTATGCGTAGCACGCTCGACAGCTGTCGAGTTTTCCTTACTTTACAACCCTCCGCCCAAACGGATGCCGCGTACAGCATCGCCGGCTCTATTGCTCCGGCGTAAACTGTTCTAAGCGATTCGCCCCTGAAACCTCAATTTATTTTCGCCACCGCCGTCATTTTATTTGATATTTCGCTACCCTTACTTTTTACGTACTGTACGTGCGCTTTCCAATTTAATTTATTGTCAATCTTGACACCGAGGTATGTGATAGCATCCTTAAACGGAATTTTCTCTCTTCCTAACTCTAGTCTAGGGGGTCGCTGTCCAGGTTTCTTCCCGAAATAAAGCGCCTCTGATTTCAATGTGTTAAATTTTAACTTTACCTGCTGCGACCATTCGTGTAACTTATTAAGCGCCTCGTTCGACTTTGTGCGCATATCCATTAGTAATCGCAATCTGACAATTAAAAGTGTATCATCTGCAAACCCAACGATTGAGCATCCCGTGGGCAACCTGACCCTAAAAATGCTCTCATACAATAACTTCCAAAATGTGGGACCAGAGCATGACCCCTGTGGACATCCCCTTTCTACGTCGCGCGACAATACTTCACCCGGAATTTCAACCTGTGCCAATCGCCCCAAGAAATAACTCTTGACCAAAGACATCAAGTTTAGAGGACAACCCCTACTTTCCAATTCGCAAACGATCAATGGCCACCAGACAGCATCAAATGCTCCTGAAATGTCCAAAGCAACAACGACACAATACTCCTTTGCATCTCGCGCCTGCTTAATTTCTCCGACAACGAACTCTAGTGCGTCGATAGTCGACTTTCCCTTCATGAAACCGAACTGTCGGTTATTAAAACCGCCGTTGTCTCGCACCAAGTGCTCAACTCGAGTAGTCATAACGCGATCCAAAGCTTTCCTCAGCACCGGTAGCAAGCTAATTGGACGATAGCTGCCCGGGTTTGACGCATCCGCCTTTCTGGATTTAGGTATAAATTTCACGTTCTGGACTTTCCAGCAACGGGGAAATACGCCCCTTTCTAAGCAAAGATTAAATAACCCGACAAAGACACACGGGGTTAACAGACACGCCTCCAGAGCTGCATCTAAAGTGATTCCGTCATGCCCCGGTGCCTTCTTAGGGTTCATCCTCTTAAGAGCCCTTACGACCTCGTAAACTAGGATTGCCTTATCGGCACCTGTCTCTCGCGCCTCTGTAGCTTTCCGACGTACTAAATCGTGCGACCTCTCATCCTCCTCGGGATTATCCGATGGGAAGAATTTCTAAAGCAGATATTCTGCCGTGGTTTTAGAACCTTCCGTGTATTCGCCATTTGTTTTTCTTATGTTACCGAACGCGATTTTTTGTTGTTTATCCCTTAATACGCGGTATGCGGTTCACCATGGTTCCTTCTCGGAGTTTCGCGAGCGAAATTCTTTAAATTTATTCGTTCGGGTTTCTTCTATTAATATTTTATATTCGCGGTAGCTTTGATTATATTCAATTCTTCGTTGTTCTCTTATTTCTCCCGAGGTGCGTTGATAGCGGCGTCTTAGGTTACGCGTTTCTGCCCGCGTGATGGTTAGTTCCCGGGTCCACCAGGGTACGCTGTCTTTAAATGTTTTCTTTTGCGGCATGGAATACGACGACGCGTCTACTACCGCATTGTTTAAGTTTTTCGCGAGTGTTTCTATTTGAACGGCCTCTCGGCAGTTTAATAGCTCGCTCTCGTGCGCGGGAATGCTTTCACCAAATTTTCCTTTAAACGGCTCCCAATTAGCCTTTTTATTGCAAAACCGCGAAAATATAGTTGACTGCTCGTTTACGCTTGCCTTCATTTCAATATCCCATGTAATTAATTTATGATCAGAGAGCGTTACCTCGTCCGACTTCAATTACCAATTACAAATAAACTCTAACATCTCGTTTGAGGCTGCAGTAATATTTATAAAACTGCTGCCTCTATGCCCCTCAAACGTAAGTGAATCATTAGTGTTTATCACACTAAGATCCCATTCCGTAAAAGGATCAGCAACTTGCGAGGCCCTATGGTCTTCGATAGGGCTACCCCATAGCGGCGACTTAGCATTAAAGTCTCTCTCAATTATTAGTTTTTTATTCCTACAAAATTTTCGAAAGATGCCTTCTATTTGATTTATTAAATCTTCGGTTTGAGGATTTTTCCCGCCGGGAATCGACCGGCGGGAGGTAGGCTCTTATTACGTAGAACGCATTTCCCCCTGAATTGATTTCGACCGTTGTTAAAAATTCGATCGATAAATTATTTAAAATTATTCCGGTGCACGTCCCATTATTTATTATTATTTCGCTGCGCGGTCGTTCGCTATTCGCGTTTAAGACGGTAACCCCCCTCCCAAAACCTGTTATTTGGTGGTTATACAGGTGCGGTTTCTGTATAAGCCCGATGTCGATATTTTTTTTGGAAGAATAACTTTACGAAGTTATTTGTTGCCCCTTTTCCTTTCCCGAGATTTAGTTGCGCGAATTTAATCTTCTTGCTTCTTATAGACTTTGTTTTATCTTCACAGTCCATAATCGATGTTACGTGTGATTGCGTTCTTTAGACGCTGCATCGTGGGGCATCTACTCGACTTGGCGTCGTGGCGCGTATCGACTTCCGCGCCATCGCCAGTTCTGTCGTTTGCCCTAGCGCGTACCACACAGCATGGGACTGCCTTCCGGCAATTCTTGAATTCATGCCCGACTTCGGCACAGTTACCGCACCACTGTACCTTCTCCCTGCACTACATCGATCTATGGCCGTACTCGTAGCACCGGTAACACTGCGTCATCGAGAAGTTGTCCCGGGCCCAGACTCTTCGTTATTTGAGGTTGATAGTGTCAGCTAATATACGCCTTCGAAGTGTGGGGGTCACTTGGAAGACTACGTTGGCGAAGGGTTCCCTTAGGCCCTTTCCTCCAAACCTGAACTTCTCTCTCAGGTGGTCTTCTAGCTTCAAATCGCCGAAACGGGGATTCTGGCTCGCCATCAACCGCACGAGCTCTTCTGCCTTCATCCCCGCTTCGACCCCCGGAAGAACGACCCGTGGACGCTTCTTCTCGATCGTCTTCGCTACGAGCTCTTTGCAGTGCCCGCCGACCTGCGACTTCAATCTCTTAGCGTCTTCACGATCTGAGCACTCCACTACAATTCCCTCCCTACGTGTACGACAAGCTCCAACAACGACTCCGATCCATACATCACCAACATTAAAAACATTGCACGTACATACTCAAACCAGCCTGCACTTTTTATGGCAGATGTAAACGGAAAATCCCCAATGTGGCACTGTAGCAACACTGATGCGCGTGGGGAGAGGGTAGAGGACATGATCAACGAGCTACAGCTTGAAGTGATGAACTGTCCCTTCAATCCACCCACCCACAGAAACCATCGGGCAGGAGCAGAGAGTAACATTGACGTCACAATAGCAAACGGACTAGCGCACCCCCACATACAAAACTGGAAGGTACATGACAACTTAACAATAAGCGATCACAACCTCATAACTTTTGACATACACAAGGATAACATACCATTACATGCGGAAACTGGCAAAAAAAGACTAAAATACAATATACAAAATGCCAACTGGCAAAGACTACTGGACAACTTCAATCCGCCCCCTGATATCCAACGCAACGACAACGTACACGCTTACGCCCAAGCCCTAACAAGAACAATTAAAGACACTATGAAACAAACATTAAAAACAAGACAAACTGCGCCACAAAAACCGCTAAAATGGACCACAGAGGTCCAGATACTGAAAAGCAAAGCTCGCAAGGCAAGGAGACGTTATCAAGCAGCCCTAACACCGGCAGAAAGGGCCTTCCAGCTGACCAACTACAGACAACGCAAGGCGACATACGAACAGGAACTATACAACATGAAACGAAAATCCTGGGACACTTTCGTCGAAAGACATTTGCAGACGGATGCTTGGGGGGTACCGTACAAGATAGTATCAGGGAAAATTGCACCACCGACAACGTACTCGACTTTAACCAAACCCGACGGAACAGAAACCAAAGACTGGATTGAAACCGCGACATTACTACTACATACACTCCTCCCTGATGACAACTGGGAGGAGGACACACAAGAACAAATACGCAAACGACAAAGAGTCACCGAACAAAACGCGAATGGGAATACACCATGGAATAGAACACAGGACGACGTAACACCTTTCACTGAAGACGAGATTAGACACGCTATCCGCTCAAGTAAAAACAAAAAAGCTCCTGGGCCAGACGGGATCCAGGCAGAAATTACAAAGGCATTAGACACCAAACTCACACCGAAACTTACTAAACTGTACAACGAATGTCTAAGACAAACAAAGTTTCCAAACTGCTGGAAGCAAGCAGACGTAATCATACTCTCTAAAACCGAGAAAAGACCCGAAAATCCGGGTTCGTATCGCCCCATCTGCCTTCTAGACTCGCTCGGGAAAACTTTCGAACGACTACTGTGTACGAGAATGCAAGAACATCGGAAGACGAAAGGCATGCACCCGGCGCAGTACGGATTTAGACAAGGACGATCAACCGAAGACGCCGTAAACAAAGCCATAAACTCTACAACCACTTCAAATAAAAAATACGCGGCCTTAATCATGATAGACATAGAAGGAGCCTTCAACAACTTATGGTGGCCAACACTGTTCCATAGGCTAATCGAAATACAATGTCCAAAACAACTACATCATACCTTCAGAAGCTATTGCCAGGATAGTAACATTGTAACATTGTCTGGTACTAAAACTATCACAAAATCAATCACCAAAGGATGCCCACAGGGGTCAGTCTGCGGTCCCATATTTTGGGACATTGCGACTGAGGAGCTTTTGGAGCAGTTGGAAACCGCAAATGAGGTGAGGTCCGTAGTAGCTTATGCGGACGACATCTTGTTGGTGGTGGAAGGAGGTTCCAGAAATGAACTACAGCACAATGCAAACACCGCATTGAACAAAGCCCTAGAATGGCGCAACGCAAATAAGATGACGATAGCACATGACAAAACAACTTATATGATAGTTAAAAGTTCTCTAGAAAGAGACCCTATCATTAAACTGAACAGAGGCAGAATACGAAGAACACGGGAAGCCAAATACCTAGGGCTAACCCTTGATGAAAAACTGAACTATGAAAAACACATTGCCACAGTGACTGCAGGTGCCAGTAAAGCTATGCAATGAATAGCAACTCTTGCACAACGTACGTACAATATTCCCCTAAACTGTGTAAGATTATACTTATCCAGCGTACTTGCAGCAATAATAAGCCATGCAGCGAGCGCCTGGGCAACCAGATTACATCTAGTAAAACCCAAACAAAAAGTCAACAGTATCCAAAGGGGTACTAATAAGACTTACTGGAGCATACCGGACCGTATCACACGACGCCCTCTATGTGATATTAAGAGTCCTCCTCTTGATCTGTATATCAGGAAGAGAGCGGCGACATACTGGTTAAAAAACAACAAACCAGAAAAAGTCCGGGAAATTCTAAAACTAACATCAGAAATTCGGATAAAAAGGAAATTCAGGACACAATACTAACTGAGTGGCAAGATAGATGGAACCAGAGCACAAATGGGCGGAGGGTATACGCACTAGTCCCAAACATCCGAGACAGACTAAACTGTCACCACTTGGTCCCCTCACAAGGGCTCATTCATTTTCTCACGGGGCATGGCCCTTATCCAACCTACACGAACCGCTTCGACTTCCAAGACAACAACAACTGCACATGTGGTGAGATGGGGACACCGGAACATCTGGTGTTCCACTGCACCGAACTGCAACAGGACCTAGGAATGGACAGGACAATCCTACGGGACATACCCTCTCGGACATGCTCTGGAACGAAAACATATTTCCTTACCTAAACAGAATCACTCACCAAACTACTACTATACTACACCAAAGGTACACAAACGGACTCTGACAGGACACACACAAACACCATACAAGCCCCACACATCACAAATACCACAAACACAGATCACACGAAACACAGAAGTTTGACGTAACGCATCGAACGTTCAATACATAAGCACAATCCACCCAACACACATGGGAACCGACAACAAACAAGTGGCATTCTCCCAAGGACATACCAGGAACCACGTGTCTCCTGAAGATCTACCAGAAGGCTCGTGAATCCTGACGACCGGGAGTGATACCAGTGAAAACGAAGTGAAAATAGTGAAAACGGCAAAAGTACGGCAAACGTACCTCAAACACAAGTTTCCCCCAGAACACTTATTAGCATTAGAATACTAACACTAGTAGGATAAGGACTCAATACTAACCATCTAACCATCTAAAATAAAAAAATACAACTAACTAAAATAAACAAGAGACAATACTAACCAAATTTGTAATTGCTTTAAGAAATCTAACCCTAGCTTCAGTAACGTAATGTTTATATTTCCAATGTTGTAGCGCAACTAAAAATTACTACAGAGGAAATATTCTGACAACATAATTACAACACATCAGCACGACAAAATACACACAAGCACATACACGAACACACAACAGAGACTGTACGTGGCCTCCCTGGTTTTCGGCAGCCGATAGCCAGGACACGTACAGGAACGCGTACTTCTCGGTTTCTGATTTCCGGCTACCGGCGGTTGGAAACCGGGAGAAGAAAACAGTCCCAAGGACCTCACCACAGACATAAGCACACGCACACACAAACATGAAAACAATAAACACACACACCATTATAGCACACTGGCACGACAAAACACACACATACACACACCAAAACACACACAAACACGCACGTACACGTACCTGCACGCACACGCATACGACACAGATATATACGCACACGTGCACACATACACACCAGGGACTGTACGTGGTTCCCCTGGTTTCCGGCTGCCGACGGTCAGGACACGTACAGGAATGCGAACTTCTCGGTTTCTGATTTCCGAATGCCGGCGGTCGGAAGCTGGGAAGGACAGCAGCCCCAAGGACAACATCACAGCCAGAAACACACATACGCACCCTCACGCGCGCACAGACCCAAACACACACACACACGCACACATACACACCAGGGACTGTACGTGGTCCCCTGGTTTCCGGCTGCCGACGGCCAGGACACGTACAGGAATGCGAACTTCTCGGTTTCTGATTTCCGGCTGCCGACGGTCGGAAGCTGGGAAGGAAAACAGTCCCAAGGACATTACCACAGACAGAAACACACAAACACACACACACTCACGCACCCACACGCGCGCACAAACACAAACACACACACACACACGAGTATTTCCAAACGCAAATAGTATAAAACTAACTAATATAATTTAAGGTAGCAAATAATTCTGTTAGATTTCTTAGGAGTAACAGGTTTGCTGTAATTTTTAGGTAGCAGACTAAATGTAATGTTAGAATAAATAAAAAAAAAATAAAAACAACAAAACTCTCACGAGCGGGATCGACCTTTTTCTTCAAAGTCAACATGACGTCTTCCTTCTCACCAGGCTTGGCGTCGACCCTAACAGCAAACGTTGGCGTAGCACCGGAAGCTGCAGCAACATATGACACCTTACGCGGCACCATCACCTCCTGGCTCCGGAAACCCTGCTGTCCTGAAACACAAATAACCCCCGCTGGACTTCCCCCGACAACACTGGCTCTTCCAAAATTTTCTAAACAGAGTCTAAGCGCCCGAACCATACCTATAAGCTGATTCGTCGTGTCGCGGATATCATCCACGTCATGACTAATTACCTTTCTGTCTTCCACGACCATAGTGGCGGAGGTTGTCGGCACCTTCCCGCAGATGACCGCGTGCGCCTTCCTCACCCTAACCTTAAATAGACCCCGTTTATCCAGGTCGCTAGCGGCAACGCTACCGTTGCTGCTAGTCGACGTCTACGCTGGCCTCTTGAAGTAGAAGGCAATTCAACCGCCGCAACCACCGCTGGAGGCTCCGACTGTTCCGACACGACCGCCGTAGACACAAGCTTCTTCCCTACTTCCTCCTGAGTCCCTAACCTAATATCCTTCAAGACCACCTTAAGCTGTTTTCCCCCAACAGCGCCCTTAGCCTCCGCCCTAGCAGACTCTAACCGATCACTCCTCTTCTTCCGTGGCACCGGTTCCTCGTCTCGGTGGACTACCATGCTAACAAAGATAACGAAAAAAAAAGAGTAACCAACGAAAAACATAACTCAAAAAACGACCTGACTGTTACGACGCTAGAAGAACGCAAAACGTTGGTCCAATAAAAATACTTTGGTTAAAGATGAACCGTAAACAACCCAGTATTTATGTATTTATCTAAATTTCAAACCGTCAAGTTAAATTTCTAATTTAACAAAAATTCAATAAGCACTAAACGTCAAATTTACAGCTATAACCAAATAAAATCGCTAGCCCAATAAAAATAATTTTATTAAAAATAAACCGTAAACAACACTGTATTTATTTATTTAAATTTTTAAACCGAAAATTCAAATTCTAAATATACACGAGCTAATTACTTCTAAATATCAAATTCATAAACTACTGCACTTTAAATTTAACTGTGGAAATAAACAAATAGAAACACGCACTATTGGAATGCGGTACCGGAAACGCACTTACCCCGTGTTTGCTCGGTGCCTGGCACAACCTTCAAGAGTTTCACCACTAATTAGACCAAAATATCGACTTTTAGAAATCTTTAAGTACACGTGTACTTGAAATATGGAATATTTATCCTTATTTAGTTTAAAAATTTACGGTTTTTGAGTTATTTATTTAATTTAAAAGAAGCCTAGATTTTGGTTTTTAGGATGTTATTTTATTATACGCGCACTATAAAATTTTTACACACTTTTTTGATGGTTTTAGGCGGTTTCTTACACAATTTACGCGTTTTTTGTTTTAAATTTATCAAAAACGTCTTTTTCATTATTTTGAATTAATTTTGGGTATTTGTTGATTAGATTTTTTGTTTAGTAGTCCGAAATTTAAGATACTTTATTTTTAAACGCGAATTTTGGTTAAAATTTAAGTTAAAACGCGATTTATTTATTATTTATTCGATTTAAATTTTGTTCATTAGTTTTATTTACTGCCATACGTATTAAAATTTAATGCCACACAATAATAAAATTAAATACAATAAATAATAAAGCTTTAAATATAAAACTATAGTAATAAACCCTATATAAAAACTTACTTGTTGCTGCAGAAGCGGGAGCTCCGTAAAACACGTTCGCACACTTCAACAGCTAACTAGAAATTGACATGTCTTGAAGCGCGAGATCCGTTTGTTAACAGGACGAGACTGTATTTAAAGATTACAATAAGAATTCTCGAGATCGCTATTTGTTTAATTCCTGGAGCGTTCGCTAAATAACTAACACAATTTAATAGGTATAAGCAGCCGTTAGGTGTTTTGAAGTTGAGTTGTAGCTGAATTGCAGTTCTCATTGTAGCTTGATTATAATACTAGTTTTAATGTAAAACTTTGATTCCAAAATGTTCTAGTTAAAAGCTTTAAAAGTCGTGATGTTATATGAATTACTGTTAGTGATCATACCACTAATATAAATTAATAATTACTGCTTTGATATAAACTTAGTATAGAGCTCCGATAGTAATTTAGAGGATAGCTTTGGGGTTTAATATTAAGAAAGTAATACTTGCACTCCTAGCAATTAGTTCAGAAAGTGAATTACTTTGAGGGCTATTGGAGAATTCCATTGTAACTACGAGTTGCTGAAAAGGTTTGTATAACTTGTCTGAAAATAATGAACGGTTGTTATTGCAAATAAGGTTTTTGTTACAATAAAATCGATTCTTTTCTATCACGCAATTGATTCCGTACTGAACTTTTTAGAATGGGGATTCACACAAATTGAACAGCATATTGTAACATACCTTTCAATGTACAGGTAGTAACTTCCTCAATCGTATATAATCATTGTGTTCTGTTTAACGTGACTTCAGTAGTGTTGTTTTAAACCGTTGTGGCGTATAAACCTATAGATTGAACCAACGTTGCGTTCGACGTGTTTTCTATTATTAAGATAGTTTCTTTTGATTACAATATTGCGTACATTAAATTGTTAATTATCATTACTAATGTATAGAGTTGCTCTATAGGTATTAGCGTAGCTACTTTCACCCATAACTTGTAGGTTCTATGGTTTAATTTAATTTCATTATTCTAATATTTATATTATTTATAAGTTTATATGTTTATTTTTTTATTAAAGAAGGTCGATCCTTGCCTTTGAGATATTATACCTAGACAGACAATAATCCTTGATAGGTTCCGTTACTTAGAAGTAGGCCCTGCAACAATAGCTAGTATTTTGATTTTTGTTGTGATATTTCGCAATTAAAACAAATGCCTCGAAGTCGAGGTCCAAAAACTGCAAAAGCTTGGAAAAAGTTTTAAGCTGTGACGGTGAAGCAAATGTTAATATCATTCGTTTGACTGAGAATATTTCAGTTCAATGTAGATGGCGACTCCATGGCGTAGTTGGTATGTACGTGACTTCTACACCCAAGGTCACGGGTTCGATTCCCGACACGGTCCGCTTGAAAAATGTTAGGCGAGCATTATTCACAAAAATACACCCTCGTTCGGATGAGAGGTAAAATGGAAATCTCGTGTGTGAGTGTTGTCACGCACATTAAAATCCCTAAGGGTTCGGCAAAATTCCAAATTTTCCAGGTAAAAAAACTCGCTTCCTGGCCAATGTAGCACCTTCAGATGGAGCATTGGAAGATCACATGTAAGGTTATATGTAGTTTGATAGAAGCAAATCAAAAATACTTAAAGATTTAAAAATTTGCCATAAAGATGAATATTTCATCGAAGATAATAATAGCTTTGAGAATACTGACCTTACCCATAATAGTAACAGGCAAAGAATTAATTCTTCGAAACTTAAATTAATACAGAAATACCTGTGTTCAAGTACACATCAAAAACTGTTAACTAAACTTGCAATATTGGTTTTTGAATATGGATCTCTCAAGCTTGAATTATAAAATTAATATTTTAATTTATATCCTAGGTACCTAGTTAAGTAGTGACGTGTGAAAATTAAACAATTATTATTTAATCTAATTGCAAGTATATTTTTCTATTGGTAGAGTATAAATTATTAAGGATTGTTGTTCATTATTAATTGACTTTATAAAAGCAGGGTCCGGCAGTAGATACTAACAGATTTTATCGTGTGATTATCAGCTAAGTAATTGAAACACATAGATTAAAATAAAGCATATTTATTCTCAACATATTGCAGATTTCAAACAAGCTTATTTTTTAAAAATCACGTTTAACAAATGACTTTCTTCTTTTCTTTCGCATTCTTGAAACCAGTCACGAACAGATTGCATTACACAGTGCAAAACATTTGGGCCAATCACTCTAATTTTGTTAGTTGTGTTGTCTTTCAAACACCTGTTGACAAACACTTTACTTTTAGATATCCTCATAAGAAAAAGTCGCAGCAACTTAAATCCGGAGATTTTCTCGGTCAATTAACTACACCATTTCGAGATACGAATCGTCCAGGAACATTCATCTTAAAAGTGTCATATACATACGAGCTGTATGACTTGCTCAATCTTGGAACCATAAATCATTATTGTCTAAGTCCTTTCCTAGGCGATGCAATTCAGCAGATAAAATTTTTGATCGTAGCCAAATAACGTTGCGTTCCACTCAGTGTCTCGCTTTGCAAATGCGTCAGTACCTATGCCGGACCCATTATTTTTGCATTATCTAAACCATCGAGTCCCACGACTTGGGTAGCAAAATTTCTGCTGTGACATTGAATTAAACTTCCCTATACAACAGACGCAGAATCCCCAATCTACATTTAAAAAACCACTTCCTCGACTTTTCAGCTGGTAGAACATAAATATTCTCCTACCCGAACAAATTAGTATATTAACCTTTACTAGATTTTTAGAGAAATGAAGTCAGTGTAGTATAAATCACATAAAAGTACAATATAAGTTACCACAGTTGCGACTTATATGTAGAATTAACTTACATTTAACTTAGTTCTCTAAAAATATACTCTTATCTAAGATATGTGTAAATCTTCTTCAAGTATACATAATTTCTTAAATGAATTTTTGAATTAATTATATCTTAAAGCGACAAATTCCTTCCATAAAATTACAAAATGTTGTTCTAGTATTTTGGTAAAGTCCTTTACAAAAAAACACATATCCTAAACTAATTTGAACTAAATTTCAAAAGCTTTGCAATAATTCCAGACGTAACAGTGACTTAATGCTTAGAACTATGAGCACAAACTTCTTTCACTAGGACTGATTTTTGAATAAAAATTATACAAAACCTTCACCAGGTGTGAATCAAAACTAATATTTAACAAACTCAATAACAGTAAGATTAAATCAAAAAGAGTATAACAGAATATAAATAAACCCGGAACTTGATCGAGAATTAAGAATCGAACAAATATTTAAGCTAATAACTGCAGTAATATTTAAAGTATTAATTGAAGTGTTAGTAGAAGTATTAATTAAACCAAGAATTAAAAAGTTAATCAAGTGCTAATTGAGGCCCCAAAACAACAACACACCTAACTGATTTAAAATATACAAGTCTACTTCCAATTTCTAAAATCCGCAAAAATCACACTGAACAACACTTTTAATTATAATATTTGTACCTGTACTAAATTTTATCCTGGTTCTTATTTTAGATTGCTTCGCTCATTCGCAGACATCCAGCAATAAATTTTTTCTAAGTAAATCTAATCCTATAGTCTAATTCCATTATAAAGTACCATACTATTTAAAAAATTTTATTCCCTAAGAGTATTAAAACCCGCAAAAGGGCACATAGTTCCAAACCAATAAAAATCGTTCAGTGCATAACAAAAAGTTTCATTCGCCCAGCGCCTCTGATAATGCAAATTTGACTTCAATTGCGAAACGTAAAATCCATCCTTTGGATTTATAACCGCTTCAAGTGTTTTTCGTTGTAATTAAGAAATTTGTTTCGATATTACCGTTTTCATTTGAATATTGGCGCTTATTCAATAAATTAACTAGAACGTTCTAGATTATTTACTCATAAAACTTTTATATTAAGAATTTATGCAACTTTTCAGTAAGCAAATTACCATTTTTTATTAAACTATTTTCTACATACTTGTACCGCGCCAGTAGTTGTGGTATCTAATATTCTAAATATATTCTAATATTCTAAAAAGAAAGTAAATGAGGGTCATTTAATTAACGCCCCGGGGATAATTGACTCCCAATATTTAAGTGTTTGGAAAGAATTGGGGGGTAGCTAGATAATTGGCGTCGCTGTAAATCAATGTAGTAAGCGTAAGACTACAGATCCTAAGGTCCTGAGTTCGAATCCCGACACAGCCGACTGCTTGAAAAATTGGCAGGTGAGCATTTCTCACTAAAATTACGCACTCGTTCGGATGAGAGGTTAAATGGAGATCCTGTGTGTGAGTGTGTCACGCACGTTAAAGATCCCTACCTTGCCTGGAACGGCAAGGGTTCGCCAAAATTCTAAATTTCCAGGCAACAATAAACTCGCCTCCTGGCCAATGTAGTACCTTCGGGTGAAGCATTGGAAATGTAAATGCACGGAAGCTCGATAGTTTTTAGACCGGATGATCGTATAAACGTCATTATGTTTATAAATAAATTAGAGGCATCCTTTAACAAAGCGGAAGTGAATCACCATAAACAATTAGCGTAAGCTATTAGTGCTTTGCGCATTCGGCAGCTAACGGGGGTGAAATTATAGGGAGCCAGTGTACGGAGTTCAATAGTTTCAAAAAAATGTACTTGGATCGTTATTGGGATACTCGTACACAACGATCATATTTAAATGAATTCAAGTATGGCACCTTCGAGCGGGGATCACGTGCAGACTATCTTTTAAAGAAATGCAAAGTGGCGAGTTATTTGGAGGCGGCTCCCCTTGAGGAAGAGATTTTCGACATTTTGGCTAACGCCGAAATACGCAGAGAAATGATTAACTTTGGGATTAAAACTATTGATGAATTTGAGCGATATTAACGGCGGGTTGATGCTACGAATGAGCGCGAGCTGTTCTCGTATTCTAATAGAAAAAGCGATGCTGGTAGAGGTATTCAAGGGTTTTATTTTGGTCGTCAAAATTTTCAGGGGGAGAGTGTCTATAATAGAGCCCTTTAATCAAGTGACAGAGAGGGACAAAAAAGAGTGTGACAACGAACATGCCCAGATATAGATCGTAGTAATGATCGTGTAGTTTCTACTTTGTGCAGCGTTAATTATGAAGATGTGTTAGGAGAGGATAAACCCAAAAGGTTCAGCGAATAAGGATTTATCGATAAGGAATATGTAGAAGGGTATAGGCGTGGATATCCTAGTCGACACTGAATCGGTTATAAGTTGCACCAGTCAGCACTTTTATGATAAAGTTGTAGCTACTAAGCAGAGCATTATCCCATCATTAACGGCTTCTGGCGTAACAGTTTTTGAATGTTTAACGGGAAAAGGTCGGACGGTCAAGCAACAGGTGTATTTGGATTTCGTTAGCGGCAGTGTACATGTCGGTTTTCCTTTCATTGTGGTATCACATTAGTGAAAGATGTGATTTTGGGATTTGATTGGATGGACTAAGTCGCTTTATAATTATTTTCCAGAAATATTCGTTGGAGGAAACGTTTAAAAAAACAATGCGAGAACTTAAATTTTTGTTAGTCGGGCAGGAAAACATAACTCGGGTTGCCATACGTGATATATATATATATATATATATATATATATATATATATATATATATATATGTTAAGACTGAGGACGATGTTCAGGTCGGGATTTTCAGAAAAGGGTACCCACATGAGGATATTACGGCTGTTGTTAGGGACGCAGAGATATTTGAGGAGGAGGAGTTTAAAAACCCATACAAAGAGGTTGATAAATTAGAAAAAAATTCGGAAATAGATAATAAAATGCACTTCCAGCACCAACGGCCAAATGATTATATGAAAGCAATCAGTCGTCCTGATTGTGTGGGAGAACTTAAGGATTTTGTGTTTCTAGAAAAAAAAAAAGTTAAAAACTAAATCAGGGAAAAGACAGCTCAGACATAGTCGTAATACGCGCAAACTTATCAATTTCGTAGAGAGAAATCGTGTCTTGGTACCCTCTTACCCCCAGGTTTCTGCCGAAGACAAAGTAAGAAAGAAATGTTTTTATTATTTAAGGGCCCATGTGCTATTACCAGAGTAGTAAATCCCATTTCCTACGAAATTTGCGAGGATCCGACCGGGTTGTCTCTCAGAGTCCATAATATACTTAACTTGAACCTTATCGAACGCTTGTTGATTTGGTGCGGCCGTCTTAATGGTGAACTAAATTAGTATCCTGGTGGTATCTAAATTCAATTGGGGGGGGGGTGATGTGCCGCGCCGGTAGTTGTGGTACTTAATAATTCTTTTAACATTAGTTTGAACCATTCTTGCTTAGTAATGACGCACCGTCACTTGGTTTTAATTAGGTATAAAATATTTGTAGGACTGTGGCAGTAACCTGTTCTTAATCGAGTCCAAGAAAGCTCTGCGAGTATTATTAGGCATAGTTGTGAAGGGACCGCAAAGCGTGTCGTTCGGTTGACAGTACGTACGTCTAAAAAGTAAGCAAGTACGTTGAGATTAATGCAAGTGCAAACGGAATTAAGTTTAACAATACAGTCTACTAGTGAAGCTTGCTGAAATTTTTCTCGAAGGACAGTTTGTCTAAAAAAGTAAGATTAACTCTAATTAATATTTTCATTGTTGTAAGTGCATGTCGGCGTCGTTCGAAATATTAAGGTTATTTAACCAGACTCATAGATATCTAGGCTTTTCCGTGAAGTATATATACAGCGCGCTGGATCGTATGCATAGCCGAGCTTTTCATATTTCAGAGAGTTTATGTTTGCAAAGAAAGTAATGAACCGGTTGTTGGCTTAATATATTTTAGTATAGGTCACTAATGTTACGTTTAGATATTCGGACTTAGTTTATTTAAGGTCAATGATAGTTAATATCTTCCATTTTGCTCTGAACTATAATTAGTTTTCTTAAGTAGTAAAGGGTCGATTTAGTAATTTAGTTGTACGAGTTTATTTCATTATTTCTTTTATACTTTTACTAAAAATTATATCATTAAAGGATTATACAGAAGCATAACTGTTATTATTCACTCTATCTCAATTACGTAAAAGAACCCTGTTTGGAGGGAAAACCTCATGCTGCACGAATGATGCAGGTTAAATGTCCATCCATTTAAGTTTTATACAGCGTACTTTCACATACACGAACGTTCTTTTGCGATTAATCATTGCAAATTTAAATTTTGTCCTAATTGGCACAGATTGCGTCTTTTCCTCAACATCCTTCCCACCAATTAAAATATAAAATTTTAGAAATAAGGAAAAATTTTATTATTTTAACTTTCACGAATACATAAGATCATCATAATGCGTCAAGAATTTTTCTGTAATACTCTGCACCAATGCACTCCATTCTCAAAACACTAATTAATATTTGCGATCAATTTTCATTTCAACTTCACCAAAATAATTTTCTCCATGACTTCGTCATATCAATTAAAACTCATCTTCGCAAGGAAAATTTGCTCCTTTGCTTCATCATGAAAATTAATTGGATCCAACTTTGTCATCAATATAATCAATATTAACGCAATCAATCCCTTTATTAATGCTTATGTCATCATCCTACTCCATACAACAATCATCTCAATAATAATAGTTTGCTGTCGTCATAAACCTTTATTTTTAATTCATCTATTAGATCCATCAACATTGTATACCCTAACTTGTGCCCTGGTATAATCAAAATTCATGTTGCTCTACAACACTCTATATTTTTAAACTCAAATTGTCGTATTGTGAATATGTAAAGATTCCATAGTTCGACACGACTAAATTAGGCTTCTTCAAAAGTATTGTATTTTCCATTAACAAATTTCTTTGTTGCATTATAAAATTTTGTGAGATCAAGCTGAAATCCGCCCCAGATCAACTGAACATTTTAATCTTTTTATTTTAAAAAAATTTTAATCACTAATATTTTTCGGTAGCATTTTTCCATGTCATGTTCAGTTGTTGGTTCCAGTTTCTTATTTCTAGTAACAACCGTGAGTGTTTCAAGGATTTCTTTGTCCTGTGTCCCAGATGTCATTTAATTCTCTTATTATTATTATACTAAGCCCAAATTTGTTGTTTATTATCCCCGCAGTAATAGTTCAAAATTTTTCATTCAAATTCTACGAATATAATTTTCTGTATTTTACCTTCGCATTGATTGTACCGCATTTAGTTTTTATTGATCTACCTTAATAGTTGCCATGCTCCAGTAAATTGTTTACAAATATTTTGGGATTGCTTTTCCCATCTGCAGAAGATTTAGAAAATTGTTTTAAAGATATAACCCTACTACTGTGTCTCTGCCTTCTTGAATTTCTCAAGCTCCTCTTTTTAAACTGTTTATTTTTATCCCCGTAACTTCATTATTTAATACCGTTTCTTTTTGTTCCAATTCCCTAAATTCTACTGTTACATTTAAGCTCGTCTCGTCTGATGAGAAGAGAGCAAACTGTCTTCACAAGATTAAGGCTAAACCGCACAAGGCTAACTTCGATTTACCTACTACGGGGAAAGAGACAACCGATTTGTGAATTCTGCACTGAAATCGTAACTGTTTACCACCTACTGCTCCAATGTACGCAATACGCAGAACTTAAGACAAAACACAATATTCCAAATTCTTTGTAGAAGTGTCTCGTTATTGATGAACAAGGTATACTAAAAGTGTTAAACTTTTTGAAAGATTGTAACTTATTTAACAAAATATAAGTGCAACACCCTATAGTTAGCAGACTAACATACTAATTTACTTACGCTGGAAATGCAATGACAACTGGAATAGCAGTGCCGATTATTCTACTTAACACCTGTAGTTTACAAAAATATAAACCATTATACTTTTCTTGCGACTAATGACTTAGGCAGTCGATGTCGCATTTAAAATAAAATAATAATAATAATAATATTTTGTCACTATACTTTCAAGAAGAAACTGACCTAAAACGAAGAACAGAAAGAATGTACAAAAAATAATTAGCTTGTAAGAAACAATTAACCATTGATCAAATAATTACGATTCACGAAGCAAGTACAAGTGAAACATAGAAATCTATGCTGCGGTTACATTGATTATACGAAAGCATTCAAGACTGTTTCCTCACAATTGGTTGATATTTATTTTAAATTATTACAATATACCCCCGATATTAGTAAATTTTTTTTCATGTAGCATACAAAAATGGAATAAAATCTTAAAATGTCAAATTTAATTTCAAACAAAGTGGCATATTTCAACAGGGTTTACTGAACCCCTTATGGCTTTGGTTAGCACTCACCCTCTTATCAGAACTACTAAATCAAAACAGTTTTGGATATAAAATAAACATCAAAGAAGAGCTTTCTATAAATCATCTCCTTTATATTGACCACTTAAAATTATATGCCGAAAAGAATAAACATTTAGAGTCTCTCATAGCTACAACCAAAACTTTCAGTGACGACATAAAAATGAATTTTGGCTTTGAAAAATGAGCACTAGTAACAATAAAAAAAGGCAAAAGACTAACCACAGATGGAAACATATTAGGAATAAACGAATTTAAAGCGATGAATCATAAATATTGAGTGTTTCAACAACATAAGGGATTTCATCATACCGAAATAAAAAGTATTCTGACTACTAATTTTAATTATAGATTAACAAAAACAATAGATACGAAATTAAACTCAAAAATATCGTTACCGCAATAAACTCTGGAGCATTGTCGTTATAAATTTATTTATTAGGCATAAATAAATGCAGCCCCACTGATCTTGAAAAATTGAATAGGCTAACAAGACACTTGTTAACGAAATTTCGTATTCTTTATCCAAATTCTTGTGCTGTACAGCGCCTTTATATACCCCGCAATATAGGAGGTAGAGGTTTATTAAATATAACATACTTACATAATAAACAAATTTTAAACATACGCGAATATTTCTTCAATCAAGACAGCAAATTTTTAAAAATTTTAGTAGAATCGGATTTAAATTATACACCACTAAATCTTTCTTTAAACAAAAAATATTAACACAATATCTAAAGAAGAAAGAATTAATAATTGGAAACAAAAAACTTTACATGGAAGATAAACTCTACAGCTTTACCTTAATAAAGGAGATATAAACATCTCGACGTCCTTTTTAACCAAAGGATATCTTCATGCTTCAATAACCATGAAACAATAGAACACATCACATCAAGCTGTTCAGAATTAGCCAATAGTGCATATTTAGGACGACATAACGAAATTGTAGCTGTAATTCACCAATATCTGGCTATAAAATACAAACTCTCACAACAACTTGTTCGTTACTACACATACAAACCTGAAACAATACTAGAAAACGATGAAATTATTTTATACTGGGATTAAACAATAATAACCGATAAAACCATAGCAAACAATAAACCGGACATACTTTTAATTGACAAACAACACTAAACCGCAAACATTATAGAAATAGCAATACCAGCATCACACAACATAATCGAAACTGAAAGTACAAAATAGGAAAATACGAAGAACTTGCAATAGAAATTAAATGTATTTGGAAACTTGAAACAATTAAAATTACATCAGTAGTTATTTCAAAAAATGGAATTGATTTCAATAATTTATTGAGCACCTTAATGATGCAGATATTTTAACAGGATTATCAACAATGCTTGTCAAAGTGGTTACTCTACACACATGCAGGATTGTGCAAAGTTCCTAAACATGGAGTAAACTGAAATGTATCTTTTTGTTTAGTATTACTCTTAGCACTAATATTATACTTTATATTTTGCTAATGATAATGAATAAAATAATAATAATAATAATAATAATAATAATAATAATAATAATAATAATAATAATAATAATAATAATAATAATCGCTCTCATGGGTTATTACCTTGACGTGGTGAGAGTGCTTACTTTCGTCTTCGCGTTGCAGTTAACCAGCTTGCTGGCTACCTGCATTGCGAAGTGGGAAAACCAAAATAACCTACATCACCTACTCACACAAACTCAGAGCACGCACCCATACACTCACTTTACCCTTTTTTTTACACGGAACACGCATACGTGCATGCCCTAACCTCACACGCACACAAAGCTGTACCTGTCAGCATCTTTTATCTTTCCTATCTGGAAGCTCACTAGGTTTCCGACTCTTGTTTTTCCAGGTCCCTTCTGGCTATTAGGGTATCCGAGGGCGAAGGGACCTACCATCAATCTTCTCTCAGGGGCCTGTTAGTTCCCAAACAGGTACGGGCATAGCAAACTCGAGGTACCCAAGCTCAGCAAACGGCTGTCCTGCCCTTACATTCCCTCAGTCCCCCGAGAGCGTTCGCTCAGGAACACCAGCTAGTAGTTTCTGGGCACAGCACGGCTCCCTCCTTTCCTTACATGTCTTGCTCACCTCGTCACATTCTTCCCACATGGGACGAGGTAACAGCAAGACAAATCCACTCTTAATTGGGAAACTCGCCCTGGTACACAATCCACGTGTATCAGGATACAGTCAAACCTGACCGCTATCTTTACCCACTCCTCCCTGTATACACATCCAAACCAGTCCATTCTATCCCATCGTTTACATATACACACACAAACACCTCACCCACACGACACTTGCATTCCATACACACAGTTTATATGTGATCCGTTCTTCTGGCTTTTGCCCTTCGGGGTCGCGGTGGGGGGTTGCATCGGTAGAGGGTACAGCTTAGAAACTGGGGGTGACGCACCCGGGCCGCCAGGTAGGACAGGGACCCGAACCTCTTCTAACCAATGGGGAGGCTGTCCTATCAACTGGTGTATAATCTTGACCCCTTCAGTAGTGCTGGGTGGTGCCCAGACTGGGCCCTGCTGATGGGGGTGGGGGGCTTTGCCGAGGCCACTGCTATGCTGCCCCTGCATGGGTTCTTGGGGGTTTGTCGGGAGATTGCGGAATCACACCATATACACATACATACACACGTGTGCAAGCTAAGACACACATCAGAGCAAATCAAACATCTACACACTACATACATATTATTTAAAAATGGATAAGTAATATAATGATAAAGTGTAAAACGCGCCACGCATTTCACTAGAGGTCCCAGCCTCTCAATTAGATGTACCGGGTAGTGGGGCTCTGCCTGGTACGGGACGTCAGCCCTCGGTAAACGACAATGCAACCGCACTAGGAAGTCAGGCTGTAGCTAGTGCGCAACTACAGCCTATTCGCGACAACATTAGCGTTGTTAGTGTTACTGGTCATAGATCAGATCAAAGACCACCATTATACTCCTCCAAAAAAGGAGCCGGTGGGAGAGTTAAAAAAGTTATGCTTGCGGAAAGGGTGGACACAACCCTGCGCTTTCTGCTGATTAAAAAAAAAGGGGCAGCTTCGAAAAAATCAGCCCCTTTTTAATTGACAAAGTTGTTAGTAACGAAGTAGGCAAAGTCAAATCAATTAGGGAAACAAAAGATGGATTGCTAATAGAAACTTTGCACCGATCGCAATCGCAAAAGCTTTCTAATCTTAAAACGTTCTTCGATTTTGAAGTGGATGTGGCCACACATCCCTCATTGAACTATAGTAAAGGCGTAGTTTCATGCAAAGATTTACTTAACTGTAGCTTGGAGGAGATTAAAGAAAACTTAGCAAGCCAAGGAGTTATCGATGTCAAAAGAATAACGATTAAAAGGGATGGGATCTTTCAAGACACAGCCTCTCTTATCTTAACGTTTAACATCCCAAAATTGCCAGAACGTTTAAAAGCCGGAATCTATACATCCTTGCCGGTGCGTCCATACATCCCCTCTCCGGTGCGTTGTTTTAGGTGTCAACGCTTTGGACATATAACCAGCAATTGCAATAAAAACGAAATCTGCGCTTGCGGTAATTTCCTTCATGAAAGAAGTTGTGAGGTACCTCTCTACTGTATCAACTGTCATGAAGAGCATTCAGCTCGTTCTCGGCATTGTCCTGTGTTCAAAGAAGAAATGGCAATCCAGAGACTTAGAACAATAGAGAAAATTTCTTACTTTGATGCTAAGAACCGCATTAAAGGTGCTATACCGTCTCTCAATGTTTCGTATGCACAGGCAGCCAAACCTACAAGCGTTAATGTTAAGGAGTTGATAAAAAAACTAGCCCCAGAACTATATAGTATCTGTGTATCGGTTGTAAAAGACCAATTTAGTAAACTTAGCTTCTTGAAAGCTCCTCCTACTGAAACAGGCACTCCCTCTAAATGTTCCAGTATGCCAATGGAATCTGACCCGCCCGAAGGGCGACAAACATCTTATAAACGATCTCTGGAAATTTCTCCGGAGGTCAAGCAGCAGCCACTAGCTGCTCCACATTTTGTAGCTCCCTCAAAAGAGCTACGCCTTGGTGAAGAACATGGTAATTCACCAAGACAAAAAACTACCTCCGGTAAATTTATCGAGGTGAAGCACCAAAAGAGCAAAAGAGGTAGACCTAGAGGTCGACCTCGAGCCATCAGTATAGACAGGTTATCCAATTCATCTTGCGCATCGATTTAGAATTGTTTCTACTAAAGGCCATTACACTTCTTTTGGTGATAGTTTATATGGTCGATAAAACAGTTTAAAAGTATTGCACTTTAGATGGTGATACATTTATATGGTGATAGTTCCTAAAACTCGGTAATACAGTTACCAAAGTTCATAAGATACATCGCGCAAGCGCAATAAGAAAAGCGAGTGATGCCTCTGGCGGAGAGCAGCGCGAACCCCTTTTACAGGTTTCGCGTGGTCAACTACCATGACGTCACCGATACAAAAGGTATATTGCGCAATAATCAGAAATTTACATAATTAAACAACGATACAAGCAAACAAATTAGCTAATAATCTACTTACATCAAAAATCCGGCATTCGCACAAAGTTGCGCTAGGGTAGGCCTCTATTGAAATCCATCCGGCTACATCCCGGAGGGATTAAAGATGGTGATTCCTCCGGAGCTGCTAGCGGGGCATGGACATCAGGGTCGTGGAGTCCAGTTTCGCCTAAGGTTGCGAATTCATCACCTACCTATGCAGGGATCGGATTAGGAAAATAAGGTATTAGGGTAGACAAACAAAAGATAATCAACAAAGGAAATCTACATAGGTAAAGCTACGATACGTCACCACAAAACGATCACTCCACTCCAAGAACCAAGGCAAAAAGCCACGTTCTCGAGAAAAAAGGAAAACTCTCACCACTTTGTCCCCACTCTTTGTCTTTTTCACATCCGCACGAAGTTATTCGCCTACCCCTCTAGGGACACGCACACTGCGCAAATGCACTACTATGACGTACGGAAGTACCGCCTAGTCTATTTAAAATTCCCGCGCACTCCGTCTTTTGAAATTATGGCGCGAAACTTCCATACATCAAAACTTAACCTAAAACAATGTTTAAGTGGCAATGGCACGTAACAAGGCCATACATAAAGTCGCTTTCCATCCCTAAGTAACACTCTCTCAATAGACACTATCCTGCAGTGGAATTTGAACGGATGTATTTCACATTTAAATGAACTTAAACTCATATTGTCCAAAGAGTCTCCGATATGTATTTGTTTACAAGAAACTCATTTCAAACCTGCAGATTGCTTCAATCTACGGGTATTTAATATCTATCGCTGTGACGCGGTACCACATAGAAGAGCTAAAGATGGTGTAGCTATTTTAATCAAGAACGAGGTTGCAGCTTTGCACATTCCACTAATCACAACCCTACAAGCAGTTGCCGTTCAAATCTTACACCCAGTTAAATTCACAGTTTGCAATATCTATTTTCCTGATTCGCACTGGTCGGTGAATAACTTAAACAACCTTCTCACACAACTGCCAAAACAGCTTCTCCTCGTAGGAGACTTCAATGCTCACAACCCGCTGTGGGGATCTACACGGACCGATGCATCAGGGAGAGCTATTGAGCGGGTTATAGTAGACAATGACCTCATTATCCTAAACTCAGGGGAAGGAACGCATATAAATTCACGTTCATCTAATCTTACGCCCATAGATTTGTCTATATGTTCACCCCAAATAAGTCATTACCTGTCTTGGAGAACCTTAAAACAATATGTCTTTTCAGACCATCTTCCAATCTGTATCGATATTCCCAACATCTCATATAAACCCTCCACTGAACGCTGGTGCTATGCTAAAGCCGATTGGAGTAAGTTTTCTAGTCTTATAGCACCTTTTGAACCGCATGAGGATATTCAGGAATCTGTAAATCATATTACGGCAACAATGCTGTCCGCTGCTCGGCAAACGATCCCCATTGTCTCTAATAACACTAAAAACTCGGTGCCTTGGTGGAACGACGAAATTAAAAAAGCAATACAGGAAAAGAAAGCTGCGCTGAATTCCTTTAAACGTAATCCCATTCACAGCAACCTTGTCACCTTTAAACGCCTACGTGCTATAGCTAAACGTAAAATAATTTTAGCTAAGAAAAAAAGCTGGAAGGAATATGTCGCTAAGTTGTCCATCAATACTACCATATCAGATGTATGGAGAAATATCAGAAACATTCTTGGGAAAAGTTTCCACTAGTATCCCCGGTGTTAATAGATAACACTCAAACCATTGTGGGAAACGAGAGTATCTCAAGTTTACTAGCCTCGCGCTTTCAATATGAGAGCAGTAACGACAGTTATAGTCTAGCTTTTTTGGCAAAAAAATGGGCACAAGAGGGTTCCTTAGATTTCAACGACATTCACTCATCAGCATATAACAATGATATAACAATGACCGAACTTGAATACATCCTACAACAAACTAAAAATTGCGCTCCAGGACCTGATATGATCACATACCAAATGATACAAAATCTACCTATCTCAAACAAGATGTCACTACTAAAACTATACAATAACATTTGGAAAACCGGTATCTTACCTGACTCCTGGCGAGAAGCTATCATAATTCCTCTACTAAAGCCATATAAAGACCCAAAAAGCCCTAACAGCTATAGGCCAATTTCATTAACGAGTTGCCTAAGCAAGGTCTTAGAAAAAATCGTTAATTCGCGGTTAGTGTGGCATCTTGAAACAAACAATTTATTGTACCCATCCCAGGTAGGTTTTCGTAAGCTTCGATCTACCACAGATCAACTAGCCGTACTAGAAGCAAACATCTTGAATAATTTTGCAATACGACAGCATCTTGTAGTTGTTACGTTTGACATTGGAAAAGCCCTCGACCGTACTTGGCGATACATCATAATGCTCACCCTACACAAATGGGGCTTTAGAGGTCGTCTACCCCAATTTATTCAAAATTTTATGATGAACAGATCATTCAGGGTTAGAGTTGGAAGCCATTTATCTAAGCCACATCCTCTAGACAATGGTGTACCACAAGGGTCCACATTAAGCGTTACACTATTTGCTGTTGCTGTTGATGCACTTCTGCGAACAATCCCCGAAAATGTTGGCAGATCAATGTACGTAGACGATCTTATTATATTCTATTCGGCAAACTTGATGAGCGAAATTCAACAAGTGCTCCAAAATACCATCGATAAACTAGTATCAAAAGCAAATAATATAGGCTTCACTTTTGCTGTCAGTAAATCACACTATGTACATTTCTGCAGACTTCGACATCAGCATGATGATTCCATTCTATCAATTCAAGGCAACAACTTAAAGGGTGCGGATTGCGTCAAGCTCCTTGGGGTCAAATTTGATCGGAAGCTGACATGAAAACCTCATATAAATGATTTAGTCAATCGCTGTCGCAAGGCCCTAAACCCTCTTCGCTGCCTATCCAATCTTAATTGGGGCGCAGACAGAGACATTTTGTTAAATATGTATAAAGCTCTAGTACTGACTAAAATGGACTACGGAAGTGTTGTGTATGCGTCTGCCCGGAAAAGCCACTTACGTACATTGGACTCAATTCAGGGACAAGCAATCCGTCTAGCAACAGGTGCCTTTAGAACATCGGCATATGTACTGCTTTGCTGCGAAGCTAACCTTCTGCCATTAGATCTACGTCGGCAAAAGCTATGTTTGATCTATAGCATAAAATTGTGTTCCCAAGCACTCCATCCTGTCCGACCACTTATTTTCTCTCCAGAACTTTTACAACTGTTCTCTACACAGCAGACCAGATCAAGACCACACTCGGAGTGAGATGTCATGAAATGTTGTCAGCATTTAACCTGGATATCCCCTCTATATACCCAACATCATATATAGAAGTAGCACCATGGACAGCTACACCTACACAAATTCGACTTGACTGTACTAAACTTTTGAAAAGCGACACACCTCCATCACTCTTTATCACTACATTCAACTGCATCATTTCAGAATATCCCTCTGCATGCATTATATATACGGATGGGTCAAAAACTAATAACGGTGTAGGTAGCTCAATTGCTGTATCAGGAACAGCTCATTCCTGGACGTTAAATAAATGCGCTAGTATATATACGGCAGAGCTATATGCAATATGGCAAGCATTGCGCTTTGCCGAAACATGCCCCTATAAATCAATTTTAATTTGCTCAGACTCCTTAAGTGCTATATTATCTCTTCGTATGCCCTATAGTTTTCACCCAATTATCAACCATATACTGTTGCTATTAAACTGGTTAGAATTGAACAACAAACATGTTGTGCTAATATGGTGTCCAAGCCATTTAGGGATTTACGGTAATGAAATGGCAGATAAAGCTGCACACTCTACAGTTGAAAACAATGCTACAGACGTGTCAACCATTACACAGACGACTTCATTACAGTAATTAAAGAAAAAATACAAACAGCATGGCATAATCGTTGGGATGATAGGTGTAGTGCCTTACATGCAACTCGTATAACAAAGTCAGCGAGTAAAGAGCTAACTAGAAGAGATGCCGCTGTTCTCATCCGTTTAAAAACAGGGCATACAAATTTGACCAAGCAGTACTTACTTCGAGGTAACCAAAGAACTACATGCACAAGCTGCAACGTGCCTCTCACTGTTGAACACCTACTTCTAAACTGCCGACAATATCAACAACAACGACTACAATACAACATCGCGCACACACTCCGAGAATGTTTTGAAGGAAGTACAAGTGCATCAAGGAATTTACTACAATTTGTAAAAGCTACCAACCTGTATAGACACATCTGAAATGTTTTTCACCTGCAACAAAAATATATTTAAACTGTTCCGAAACCCGTTTTCGACACGTGACCTGTTGCTATACTGTTTGAAGATAAAATATTAAATATAGAGTAATACAGCTAATGACCTAGTAGTTGATGCTGTATAATGAAAAAAAAAAATAATAATATTAATAATATTAGTAAACTTAAAATTATATGATAAAGAATTCCGATAACACAAATATTGAATTATTTACTCTTCAGGTTAAGTTTTCTTTTTATTTCTAGTGTAAAAACTTCTTGGTGTACAGACGTTTTAAAATTTCAAAATTTAAAATGTTTCTACTCGCCTTAAGCAAAGAAGCATTAGGAATAATGATGATAGGGGTAATATGTGGTTAAATTTCCAAATTCAAGATTATTTTATTCAAAAATGGGCGAAAGGTATTTTTAACTTTTCATAATTTTAATATGAAAGAGATTAGAAATAAGCATATCGAAAAGCAAGATAGCGTTCAGATAAGTATTTAATGCGAAATATCCGTACCTTCAACCTTGGTGTTGTCTTCTTAACAATGGTAGTATTTATTTGCCTCCGTTTCTGTAACACTTATAATTAATTGATGAATATTTGAAATCTCTTATTTGATATACATTGCGCAGAAAAAGTTTATTGCTGAAAGTCCTTATTTCCATGACACGATAATAGCTTCATGGCTTTGTATATTTTAAATGCCATACAATAAACCCGAAAGACAAATTTTCCTTTGGGTTCTTAAGCATCCCTTTTCGAACAACGCAATCTATTAAATTGACTTTATTGTGTTTTGCTATCGCATATTGTACTTGACTACGTTATACGATAACAAAAGGAAATGGGTCTGGAAGCATTTTTGAATAGAAGCAGCTTGATTTTATAGAGATGTTTATGCTCACTTTCAACTGTAAGGACATAACATAAGACCTTACAGTAGCAATCACCGGGAAATGTTCGAAACAGTACTTAAATCAAGCGAGGCACACGAAACAACTGTCAACAGGGGCGATTATGGGCTATCATCTTATATATCGGTGAGGTTAAGTGTGTCCGCAGCCCGCGGCGCTATAATAAAGTAATCTGCGAAATGTAGGTGGCTCTTGGTCGCTCCATAACCATAACTATAACTCACCCTTATGCTTGCGAGTGGTCGCTTCATCAGATGAGCTTGAAGTATCTATCTAAAACTACCCAAACCCAAGTTTCCACCTGATAAATCAATTAAATTCGTCCCTCTCCCCGAAAACCGAAGAAATAGCAGCCCATATAATAAATATCTTTCGATTCCAGCAACCATTCGTCTTTATTATCTGTAGTAAAAATAATTTCTTTTGTGGTTATCTGGAAGCCATTAGAGGCCATATAAGGTAAATGAAGCAGTGCGATATAGAAAACTCGCAAGGGTTATCACTACTCGAACGTGCAGATTTACATTTTATAACATTGTGGATGGTCATCTGTGCGGAATTTGAATGAAATATGGGAATTGATGCTAATGGGAAGGAACAACCCCCGTCGTTGTCCACTTGTGTAACTTATGAAGTCAAAAATAAATCACTGTTTTATGTTTCTGGAATAGGACATTATAGTTTTCAGATTTTCCCCTTTTCAATAGAACTCTTCAAATGTAGATGTAATTACAAACGCTTTTCATATTCGAACAACGGCACTTACTTGCAATCAGGTTTGCTCATTGCATCTGAAAGGTGATAACGTAATCAACCCCCTTACTAATTTACATATACAGAACCTGTTTATATTTGATGAACTACTACAACACTAATTTGTGGGCGTTAGCTCTCCACCCTTCACCGAAATACGTGTACTTTAGATTATTAACGACAGCAATGAGGTTAGTCACTAATTAACGGAAGAGCGTAAACGGAAAGTTACGTTATTTCTGGTATGTTTTAACCGATTTAGGGCTGCTTTGAAATTCATCGACTACCTGTATTTGTCCACCTGCGAAACAAGTGGTATGCGTCATACCCTCATCAATTCTAAGCAAGTTGGGAACAATCGAGTGTATATGGCTGTTACTGTTACTGGTCATGCCTTTTAAAATATAAAGCGCTAAAATCAGAAATGTAAGCTTTAGTCTATTTATGGTAAAAGCTCATAAAAATACACCGATGGCATCGCAGGTAGTATTTCTACATTACTGATTCAAATGTATTCAGAAAATGCGAGAAGTTCACCATAGTTAAAGGTGCGAAGTGGAAGTATACAGAAGTTAAATAAGGTGTCAAATTTGTTGTATCACATATCGAAGCGGGTATATTATATTAAATTACCAAAAGCTTTTATACGGAAGCGTGTAGGAGTGTTTCAAATTAAAATTGTTGACTAAACCACAGAAACACATTCATTGTTCAAATGCCACTTTTTGAAGAAAAAAGATAGTATTCCTATTACTTGTTACTCCAAGCATTTTAATCAAATTCTCTAAAATATGGTGTTGCATTTGGCTCTTTACACAAATAAATTAAATAGTTTACTTTAAATAATGTCAATAAAAAATTTATAACAACCTGTATTTTTCCTATTAAAATACACTGTTATTTCTAGCTGGGAATATATGCTGTCTGTGACTAGAGTAGAACATTGAATTTCCCTTGGCCAACGTAATAAATCGGCTACTGACTAGAGCAACTGTCCTCTTGCATACTCTTAAGATCCATTTACATGTATTTTGACACCTCTTGATAGAGAGCTAATCTTATACTATAAACGTGCATAACCAACTCAAAAGAGGCAATCGGTGGGCAGTGGTTAAAAGTGAGTCCATTTTTGTTGAATCTTTAAATGGATTTGTTCAACAATTCCCATTTCCACGAATTATTAAGTTCTTAACCGCGAAAACCCCTATCATTTCAGTTTGTAAGATCGGTCATTCAAGTGTAGTAATCTCATTTAATATTGTTAATTTCTCACGACCGTATATTTTTTTTGTGAAAAAAATCTTTTGTTAAATTTTGTTGTACTTGAAGCTCTCACCTACGAGAAGCTTAGAAGGGTTTAAATTTACTAATACCGAAATTAGACTTATATTAAAATTGCTTGAAATTACAGTTTTTTATTAAGTTTTTACGTGACTGTCAGATCTGACAATCATTCAAGGACTTAACTGTCATGTAGCAAAATTTTGTTCAACTATTTAAAAAAAAACTAAAGCCTGGATATTATTTATTTGTTAAATATCTAATTATTTGATGTAAATTAGTTATTATAGAATAGAGGTATTCTTATTCTGGTAATTTTCTTTATATAAAAAAAGTCTGATCAATTCTCCAAGAATTTAAATAGAAAATTTTAGAATTATCAACTCTGAAAGGGTTTCTATCTACCCCATAATAATAATTTTTTTATTAATACTTGCTAGATACAGTGGCGTCCAACTTAAATTTAAATTATTTTTAGTTTAACTAAGGAAATTTCAACCCAGCCCATCTCAAACTCTCTCTTGGAGTGACAACCAAGTTGGCCGCCGGCAAAGCAGCTTTAGTCTTTCCATTTTCTACACGTTAAAGTTTTAATTTTTTGACAGTACTACCGCATCTCATGTGCAAAAATGGTGATTAAGCCCGTTTCATTAGTGAGCTAGAAGCCCATTAACTTCTGTCGACTGAGGTCCCCAGTAACATTAGGTGCAGTAGTTTGTTAGAAGGTCTACTAATGTTATAGTGGGTAACATGTTATTTATTATTTCCGCCTTAGTTGTCATAGATTAGTTAACTTTATTTAATTTTGTCTGGCAATGCTATCTTCACTAAAATATCGGAAATTTAAAAAAAATTTCCGATAGTTAGTTGTTTATATTCAAGTATGGGCGTATGGGAACTGTTTTGTATATAAAAATACACTATGATTCACATATAATTCAAGATTATTGTTGGTTGTTTTGCAAAGAGACACGCGCCAATCTAATGAGCTGCAAACACAGCGAAACCGGTCATTGGCTATTCCTCTTTGTAAAATAACCAACAGATTTAATTTTCGTTTGTTTAACTTGAACTACTCATATCCACACAAAATTAGATCATCCTGATAAAAATAGTAAAATAATGTCACCTACTTTGGGGCGTCATTTTTGTCACTTGTATACAAGTTTGAATTTTTTATTATTATTATTATTATAATCACTATTGTAGTTATTATTTTTCTTATTATTATTATTATTATTATTATCATTATTATCATTATTATAATTATTATTTTTCTTATTATTATTATTATTATTATTATTATTGCTATTATTATTTATTAAAATAATAATGTTTTATAATACAAATACAAGCAATATTGTTTAAAATATATATCCTATCGTATAATCAAATTTAAAAGATATACAAATGCAGTGCTCCAGCTTCCTCTCAATAATGAGTGAAGGACAGTCCATGATTGTCCACCCAACATAAAATTTTATTGACACAACGCCTCTCTTCGAATATTTGAACGGTCTGTTAACTTAAGTGTCATACGTATTCTTTCACTATTCTGGATTTAACCCGATTAATATATTTTTGCACATGACAAACTTGTTAGTTTAATTTTATAAAATCCATAGTCGTCCAGTATATTGTACTCTTCGCTAAGGTTGTTAGGTAGTTTACTACGGTACCACCACTTGTTTTTGTTAGGTAGCCACAAAATAGTTATTTTGCAAGGGCTTTCTCCCGTTTAAGTAATGCCTTTATAAGTGTTATTACAAGATTACAAAGTGCTGTAGTATTTGTGCATTTCATTATAATATGCCAAGAATTTGCTTCAATATTGCACCATGAACATATTCTCGATTGTAGTATCCCCATTTTTTGTAAATGTATAGAATCTGCTAACCTATTCTTAGCAAATCTCCAAAATTTCTATCATGGTCTAAGGTCTGACCAGGGGCCCACGAGCGGATCTATGCTATTAAAATAATTAGCTGTTAAGTACGTTTGGAAGATTTTCTTAGTACTTTTTTGTATGAATATTGATGTATCACCAAGATGTATTACGGGTTGCAAAGGAATGCCATTGTAAACTCTATTTTCACACAAATATTTAAAATTCAACTTGAAAGAGGCTTTGATTCGTTAATATTCGAATCAAAACTATCTACGTAGAGCCAGGTGGATAGGAAAAAGATAGAAGGATATAGGAAAACGTAGACCAAACTCTATTAGTCAAATTATTAGAAATTTAGGTTGTGAAGGGTATGTAGAGGTTTTTAGAGTAGCACAGAATAGAAAAGAAGTTAGAGCTGCGTCAAACCGACCTTAAGTAAGGTCGAAAACAAAATGATGATGATTCTGCCGTCAAACTATTCATCCCCGGTGCTTCGTTTTTGTTCAATGTGTGCACAGCCTTCAAAAATTCTTCTCTGGCAAAGTGTAATTCTAATATTTCGCTATCTTGTGCAACTAGGATTGGTAACTTTTTATATTGGGAACGGTTAGTATCTATATTTGCTTCCTTCATGACGTAATGCGTTTCGAAATAGATTTTAATGTGTCACATATTTCTAACCTATATCTAACGACTGCTCCATTTACTTATAATTCCGCAAATGGGCGATTTTGTAAAAAGCTTTTCCAATTTTAAAAGATCTAAGTGTTTCTGCAGAATTAAAAATTTTGTAATTTTGAAATTGTGCCTCTGTTTTACTAAAAAGCCGTTCTTGAGAAGTTTCCACACGAAGAGTTCAGTAATAGTGTGTAGTTAGGTATACATTTTAAAAGCTTTTCGTGATTAATGTTTGTTTCTTGTAACAAAATTAAATTAGGTTGGGTTTTTCGAAACAGTCCTTTAACTGGAAACGTTTCAATTCACTTTTTGTATTTAGAGTAATAAATTTTATGGGTTGCTGGTTCATGTTGGAAGGGTGAAGTGGCAGAGGTAATCTAGTAGGTACTATCTATACTCTCCGAACTTCCGGCAGCAGGTAATTTAGATAACGTAGTTTGAGACACGCAGGGCGACGCTGTGCAAACGGGAACGTCTACTTCTTTGGCCAGTAAACACTTCTAAATAGATCGTTCCTATACATCGTATACATTTTATACATCGTTCTTTTGGGCTCTTTCTTTACAAACATGAGACGCTTGTTTCAATATTAGTAATAGTTCTTTAAAATTATCGATATATCTTTTAGCTACTGATAGAGGATCGGCACTGCCGTTCACTTCATTCAAAAAATGCACAATGTGTGTGTTATCTAACGCAAATTTAGCATTTAACCACAGAGCTTCAATGTTTTCGTACGCGTCGTTTTTGTCGGAAGATTGATCGATTTTGATTCTCTTACGTGAGTGTTCTGTGACCGGTTCTACTGTTTCACATCTAGAAGTTTCATTTGCTGCTATTCCGGTGTCATGGCTATTAGATGCTTCTGGAACGGGATCGTTAGGGGGTCTAAATGCTGGGGTGGGTGAATCCGTAAATATGCCTTACTCAATTATTTGTGCAAAAATTTCATTCGGCTCTTATGTCCAAGTTGGAGGTGGGGGTCTTTTGTTGCTGTAGTTATTAACACGGCTGTCGGCAAACTCGTTTAGATTACGACGTGTGTAGTTTGCCGATATATGTTGCTGTCGGAGCTCCTTGCATATAAAGCAACGTAATTGATCCTCTGATAAAAACATTCGGTAGTGTTCATCTTCATATCTTATTGCAAACGTTTTTGGTATCATCATCAACATTAGATCTTCAGTTCTGGAACTGGTTAGACGCGTATTTCCATTGTTTCCCATTCTGAGCTAACCTACACATTTTCCCGAAAATTCCACAGTCTGCATTTTTCACTATCTACGTGCAATAATCTTATCCAGGCCTACTTCTGCTCCCTATTTATCCTATTTTTGCTTGTGATAGATCACACACTATTCCCCAAAAATGCCTTAGAACGTGTCCTGCCGTTTTATTTCTCCTATTTCTTTTTTCCACAGATATCTTTATTCCCCTACTATTTCTATAACCTCTTTGTTATTCACATTGTCTGTCTATGCTATCATCCTCATACATCTGAAGCACAATATTTCAAAAGACTTCTACCGTTTTTCTGTCTACTTCCCCTACTGCCCTTATTTTATAGACGTACTATACTGTGCTCCACAAATTTGCTTTCAACAACTTTTTTCTCTTTTCTATGTTTGTTCTCTTCGAACATAGCCGCTGCTCTTTCTTGTTAGTTGCAGTTCGGTTCCCCTTCTATTATTTTACAAATATATACCATATTTTCCCGATATTCAGTGATATGTGAAAGGAGTTAAGCAGCCTGCGGCTGTGAAGATTCCCCAACACTTAAACATTTGCCGAAATAATAGTTCTCTAATATATCCTTCCGCACAATCAACATTAGTAAAACATGGTTCAAAACCAACACCTGTAGCTGTTTATAATAACCATTAGATTTAGGCACAATTATTTTTTCGTCATTAGGTTTTCCTACACAGCTCCCGGAAATTCCCACAGCTTAGATACAGCTCGTTTCCTTTCTGTCGTTTCCTAATTATATGATTTAGTGGTATGTGAAGAAGGTTTAGCAGCCTGTGGCTACCAAGATCCCCAGCACTTAGACAGTTGCCGAATTAATAGTTTTCCAGTAAATCCTTTCTCACAATTAACAATAGTTGAGAAAATTGCAAAGTAAATACCTGTAATTGTCTATAATAATTATCAGGTTTAAGTACAGTTAGTTATTTCGTAATTAGATTTTCTATCTTGGAGCTGGTTGGACGCGTACCACAATTAGTTTCTATTCTGGGCTAGCATCCACATTTGCCTGAAAAGCCCACAGTCTACAACTTTCACTATCTGTGTGCAATAGTCTAACCTAGGTCTCCCTCTATCTCTCTTTTTTCCTATCTCTGTTTCTAATATATTCTCCACTATTCCTTCATGCCTTAATATATGGCCTATCATCCAATCTCTCCTATTTTTTTACTGTTTTCCACATATTTCTTTCGTCCCCTAGCATTTCTAGTACCTCTTTGTTCTTAACTTTGTCTGTCCATATCTTTATCATATGTCTGTAGCACCACATTTCAAAGGCTTCTATCTTTTTCCTGTCCGCTTCTCCTGCTGTCCATATTTCACGGCCGTACAGTGCTGTGCTCCACACATGTGTTTTAGCAATCATTTTCTTGTTTCTATGTTTGTTGTCGTTGAACACAGTAGTCGCTTTTTCTTATTAAATGTAGCAGGACCTTGCGCTAATCGTTGTTTTATATATTTTGCGCTGTTCCCATCTAGCGTTATTTAGATTCCTATGTAGCAGAAATCCTGAACCTCTTGTAAGTTCTCGTTACCTATTTGTATTCTTGTGTTTAATTTATTTTCCTCTCCTTTGCATACGAGTACTTTAGTTTTATTTTTATTAATTTTCATACCGTATCTCTCTGTTAAAACTGTTTTCATTTCATTAAGAGAAGCTTCTAACACTTCCTTGATAGATGCTAATACCGCTTATATCATCTACAAATCTAAGCATATCGATCTTTTGTCCTTGCATAATAATGCCAAATATTTTCCTGCATTTGACAGTATTCATTGCTTCTTCGATGTACAAGTTAAACATTAATGGGGATAGGGCACATTCCTGTCTCACCCCTTTTCTAGTAATTAATTCTCTACGTTCCTGCTCTAATTCAGTTACCGAATTTTTCCCTTTGTATAAGCTATGTACTATACATATATTCCTAAAACTCATTCTAATTAGTTTGTATGCTTCAACTGTCTTTCCTTTTTCCATCTTAGTTTGCATTTCTTTGCACTTTTCATCAATCTATTGTTCTTTAGTTTTCCTGCATTTGCGAATAATTTTCCATTTTATGGCTTTGTATCTCTGTTCTCCTGCTTCGTCTGATCTATTTTTGTATTTTTGTCTTTTTTCTATTAAATTCAGAATATCCTTTGTTATCAATGATTTCTTATTTTCTTTTACCCTTGAATATTTCTGTCCGCCATATCTAAGCTGTATTTAATTTTATTCCATTCTGTTTCTACTTCGTTAGTATCAGAAATTTTCCCGATATCTTTCAGCAATTCATTTAAATTTTCAAATAGTTCGTGGATATCTTTATCTTTTCGTTTCTCAAAGTCAAAGTGCCTCTTCCCTTTTCTTTTTTCAAATTTTTAGATTTAAGGGCGGCCTTCATAATTACGATGTTGTGGTCATTTCTATATCTGGTTCTGGGTAGCTTCTACAGTCTTTTACTTGATTCCTAAACCGTTGTATAACAAGAATATAATCTATTTGATATCTTCCTATATCTCCTGACATCTTCCACGTATACCTTTTAGCAAGATGTTGAAATAATGTATTTGTGATGGTTAAATTGTTCTTGTCACAAAATTTTACCAGCGTATTTCGCCTGTCGTTTCTCGTTCCTAAACCAAATAAACCAACTACCGCTGCTTCCCTATCCTCACTTACCACTGCATTAAAATCCCCCGTAATTATTAAATTTTCATGTCCTTTTACGTATCTTAGTATGCCTTTGATATCTTTGTAGATCGCTTCTACCCCTTCGTCACTGTAGCTAGAGGTGTGCATGTATACTTGTATTAATACTCTATTGTAACATTACAATATCGCTTCGTTAAATTATGCAGATTTGATCTATCTATCACTTTTGCCATTGGATATAATTTCTATCGCGTCTGAACTGAGGTATATCCGGAACGATGGATTCAAGTATGTCTTTTTCGAGTTGTACGTCTGGTAAGGTTAACGCCGACGCAGGGAGTCGAGGTGGTCAATAAAACGAGAAAGCGGCAAGAAGAGGCTTTCTTTCTTTTTGGTAATTTTTAATAAGATATCGTGCTAGTGATGCCTGAAATACTTTTGTTTTCGAAAAAATGTGTAACGAATTATTTACAAATTTGTTTTATATGTTAGCCGTAATTTGTGTACAAGTGTATGTAGTTAATTGGTGTGCACCTATAATAAACCAATATGGATGTTTGTACAAAGCATATAGAGATTTCTCTAAAGTTGAATCCTGCAGAAGAGGCTTGCCGAACGGGGTTTATTCTGACGCTGTTTGTTTTAAGAAAGACAAATTTATATTTGTTTTGTAAAGCTGTCTGGTAAATCTGAAATTCAGTTGCATCACTGGGTAAAAGGTTTACAAGTAGTTACTTAAATACTTAAACTAGCGATGTCTGTATTTTCCAAGGGTTTTTATTCATTTTTAATGGAGACTTAGTTAGCTACGAGGAGAAGAAGGACGCGTGTGTTAAAGTGTTGTGATACGTAGAATTACCAATTGTGCGATTTAATAAGAATCACATCATGTTGAATTATTAACTAAACACATTTTGTATTAATTCGAGTGATCTGCTTAATTATTACACAGTTATGCATGGTTATTATATTAGTATCTATATTTAATTTGCAAAAGTAACTAAAAGTGAGCATTTTTCACGAAAATTACGCCCTCGTTCGGATGAGTGGTTAAATGGAGGTCCCGTGTGTGTGTTGTCACGCACGTTAAAGATCCCTACCTTGCCTGGAATGGCAAGGATTCGGCAAAATTTTAAATTTCCAGGCAACAAAAAACTCGCCTCCTGGCCAATGTAGTACCTTCGGGTGGAGCATTGGAAAATCACATGTAAGAACTATTTTAACAAGCGGGTCCGTGGCGTAGTGGTATGTGTGTGACTACTAAGCCCAAGGTTCCGGGTTCGAATCCCAACGTGCTCCGCTTGAAAAATGTTAGGCGAGCATTTTTCACAAAAATACATATTCGTTCGGATGAGAGGTAAAATGGAGGTGCCGTGTATGAGTCTTGTCACGCACGTTAAAGATCCCTACCTTGCTTAAAACAGCAAGGGTTCGGCAAAATTTTAAATTTTCCAGGTAAAAACTTTCTTCCTGGCCAATGTAGTACCTTCGAGTGGAGCATTGGAACATCACATTTAAAGACTATTTTAACAGGCGGCTCCGTGGTTTAGTTGGTATGCGGGTGACTACTATGCCCAAGATACAGTGTTCAAGTCCCGACACGGTCCTCTTGAAAAATGTTAGGCAAGCATTTTTCACTAAAATACGCCCTCGTTCGGATGAGAGGTAAAATAGAGGTCCCGTGTGTGAGTGTTGTCACGCACGTTAAAGATCCCTACCTTGTTTGGAACACCAAGGGTTCGGCAAATTCAAAATTTCTAGGTAAAGAAAACTCGTTTCCTTGCAAATGTAGTACCTCCGGGTGGAGCATTGAAAAATCAAATGTAGTGACTATTTTAATGTTAATTACAATTTAAGTACACTGTGTACTTGGGAGGTAATGTGGTGGTTTCCCGTTGCCCTCCACATCGCCGTAGCGTGTCTTAGAATGCGACACCGACCCTTATGGTCTCTGCCACTCTAAGTACTGAAAGAGCTGCTGCTCTCTTTCGGGGACCTGTCTTAGTCTGGTTTTTCATTAAAGACCCCACTAATTTGGTAAAACCTTTAGTTCGGCTCTTTAGCTCATTGGAACACTCAAGCCATTCCACCCGTTCTAGTAATCTAGAACTTTTTCAAGGTGCAGGTCCATTCGGAACGGTTTCTGGTATATATTCATTATTATTAATATCTGCTATGTACACTTGACGTCGGAAGCTCAATACATGTTTGAACTCAGTTACCTCTATTCTGGCCCCTAGAAAGGAAATAGGTGACAGGAGCTATAAGTTGTGACTTTTTAAGGCAGCCTTTATAACAGTGTAAAGTATGCATGGTGGTACATTAGACAGTATTATTCGTTTGGACGAACTAGTTAATTTTCTAGCAGCTATATATAAACTATTTACGTTTATTTCTCCATGATTTAGCAAAAGGACGAGACAATTTCTTTAGTAGATAGGTATATACACACCCTATATAATGACATTTTTAATGCAAACTGTATATATTTGGGGTTAATCAAGTTTCCTACTGCTACTATGTACTCTTTAACTGCTTGTATTCCATAAATAGCTTGAAATACGATTGCCTGCTCTTTTTTGAGAAATACATTAGCTTTAATAACGTCAGAGATAAGTGTCAGTTTCTAGCGCGCTTTCACATAATCTGTAAGTTGTGCGTGACTTAATTCACTTATGGTAGCAGAGGTGCCACCAATAATGTACCCCCTGCGAGCACAAGATACAGATAAACACGGTTTAGGAAATCTGTCGAGGATTGGAATGAATAAAACAGGTTAAGGAGATAGCGCAGTTGTTATCACTGTCGTGTCTTTGTATTAATACAACAAATTGAATTTAAAAGTCAAATAATTCAAATTATTTAGCTAAAAATATTCTCAATAATAACGATTTTCAAACTTACGTTCGTGTAAATTCGATAAACACTACTACTGTATTTACATAAAGAAACTTTTCTATATATGTCAATAAAACATACAAAATTTCACGAGCTACGAAATACACGTGCCTTCACTTCGACGGCTCGCGTGCACGCGCGAGGGCATGCGCGTGTCAGGTTTTCAAATAGTATTACATCAGCCGTAAATTGTAAAATTGACTACACCACTGATACTAGATGCGCTAAATTTAGCAAGTAAGTCTAGCAAAAGGAATAAGGGCTTATAGTTTACAGATTGCCGTTATCCCTATATAGCGAAAAGAACTAAACCCATTTCTATAAAATTTAAATTTTGACAGGAACGTATATAACATATCGTCTCTATAATTTCTAAAAATAATGCGTAGTGGTATATGTTATTTGAAGGATTTAAAAGATTACCTTGTGCAAATATTGTGTAACGTGGTTTATTGTAGGAGTAATTAAAATATATGTGTGTTAAAATTTGATAAAACAGATCCATCAAAAGAGTTAACAACACTAGCGGTCACGTTGTTATGCGACAAGCACAGACAAAAAATGAAGTGGAGAGATCGCATAGTTCACGAGTGGACGTGGTCGCACTAATGTATGTTAAACAAAAGAAGTTTATGACCAAAAGAACTTGATGATTCGGATCTGGGTGTTGTTAAATCGAAAATATCGAATAAAAACGATGTGTGTGAAGTTAGCACCCATTTTCTAAAAATCATAATTTTGAAAGTTGTTTTAGATTGTTCTAATCTTGTACCGCATTGCTTCAATTCGACATTATTTTATTCCAGAAGATTGCTCAAAAATTTGGAAAAAACCCATTTTGCTATTGGCACCCCATTTATCGAAATCGCGGTTTTGGCCATTGTTTAACATTGTTCTAGTTGTTTCAAACATTGTTCCAAAAGGACAATTCCGTATCTAAACGATTCTTCAAAAAAACGGGAAAAAACATTTTTGGACAAATAAGACTGCTGGGCTAATAGTAAACATACCTTTCCCTTCTTGCTCCAACGGATAACTTTTTGTTCCGAGCTGTTTTAAGCCTAGTCTGCAGTATGAAACTCCTGTCACCAACGGTTCTCCCAAAAATCGATGTTTTTACTATATCGACAGAAGCAAACATAGCCTTCCTCTTTTGTTCCAATAGTTAACTTTTTGTTCTGAGCTGTTCTAAGCCTAGAAAACATAGTTCTACAGTATGAATCTCCTATCACCAGCGGTTCTCTCAAAAATCGATGTTCTTACTATATCAGCAGGAGTAAACATAGCCTTCCTCTTCTGTTCCAATGGCTAGCTTTTTATTCTGAGCTGTTCTCAGTTTAAAAAACATAGTTCTGCATTATGAGTCTTCCATCGCCACCGGTTCTCCCAAAATCGATGTTATTACTGTATGGACAAGAGTAAATATAGTTAAGAAATGCATATGACACATAAATGTGTATATACATACACAAACACGGTTACGTAAAAATTGTTGATGCGATAAAGGAGGGAAAAATTTCAAACCTTAAATGTACCAAGTGTGATAAGGAACGATCAATAAGTATTACATATGGTAAACACTTGTTTATAGAATCTTCGGTGATAACCGCTTTGGATGGCATTCCATTTTATTCAACTAAATAAGCAGCACTACTCTCATGTTGGATGCGTTGTCTACCACGGAAATGAATCTGAAACGTCTATTGGACATTACACAGCGTACATACGAAATAATTCAAATAATGCTAAATGGATTCAACATGACGACTTATTATGTAAGCCAAAAACAGTTTGCGTTGAACCAAAACTGAATGTACATTTGTGTATCTATGTAAAGACATAACAGTATATTGTGTAGCAAGTGTGTGCAGTCACATTTTATACACGTGTGAGGAGTTTGCAACACGAGCTGAAAGTGAGTGTTGCAATTCGAACGAGTGTATAAACTGACTTCACACACGTGTTACACACTATTAATTTTCTACGATATTAAATTTAAACGGATTTTTTTTAATTTTTGTTTTTGACATTTACTATGACATTTCTAAATACTATCAAAATATAGCACGCACAGCAACCTATTTACTTGTGACCGATGCGTAAAAGTGCATGGGCTCTTATGGCAAGTATGCGTGAAGTAAATCCCATAAAGATTACATTGCATTTCACGCACCGGTGAGTGAAAAAGTACTTCACCCATAATTATTGATGTGTGAAGTGGAACTTTAAACACGGGAGTAGAAAAACTTTTAAAATGTATTACACCAAAATATTGGCAAAAATATGACTTATTTTATAATTATTGTTATTACTAAATGCTATTAATATTTTATTATAAACATGTGTACTCGCTTCGGCGGTACATATACTAAAATTGGAACGATAAAGAGAAGACTAACATGGCCCCTGCGCAAAGATGACACGCAAAATCGTGAAGCGTTCCACATTTTCCATTTCGAATGGACCTGCAACTTGCCGAAGTTCTAGATTACTTGAACAGGTGAAATGGCTTGCATGTTCTAATGAGCTAAAGAGCCAAACTACAGGTCCAACCAAAGTAGTAAGGTCGTTAGTGAGGAACCAGTCTAAGACAGGTCCCCGAAAGAGGGCAGCGGCTCTTTCGGTACTTAGATTGGCAGAGACTATAGGGGTCGGTATGGCAGTCCAAGACACGCTTCCGCGATGTGGAAGGCAACTAAAGACCACCACATTACCTCCCAAGTACACAGCGTACCTAAATTATAATAAAATGATGGCATTCTCTGGGGTAAAAGAATCCAAAGTTAAAATAGTCCTCTATTCGGATCTCCGGGAGGGGACTACTTCAGAATAATAGTCGGCAACATTTTGCGAGTCGGAACGTGGAATGTTAGAAGCATGAAGCAAGTAGGTAAGCTAGAGAACCTAGAAATGAATAGGTTAACACTAGACATAGTAAGGATCAGCGAAGTTCGGTGGCGAGAGGCGGAAGACTTTTATAGTGGAGACTTTAGGGTAATTCATACAGGAGCAGAGGAAGGAAATTTGGACGTGGGGATAGTTATGCGGAAAAAGATAGGATACTGTGTAGAAAACTACTTACAAAAGAACGAAAGGTTACTCATGGTTAGATTAAAATCTAAATCAGTAAACACAGTAAAAATACAAGTATACATGCCCACCTCTAGCTACAGTGACTAAGAGGTAGACGCGATCTACAAAGATATCGAAGACATATTAAGATACGTAAAAGGACATGAAAATTTGATAATTACGGGGGATTTTAATGCAGTGATAGGTGAGGGTAGGGAAGGAGCGGTAGTAGGTTTATTTGGTTTAGGCACTAGAAACGTCAGGGGAAATAGGCTGGTAGAATTTTGCGACAAGAACAATTTAATCATCACAAACACATTATTTCAACATCATGCTAAAAAACGATATAAGTGGTGGAAGATGCCAGAAGATATAGGAAGGTATCAAATAGATTGAATTCTTGTTAGACAACGGTTTAAGAATCAAGTAAAGGACTGTAGAAGCTACCCAGAAGCAGATATAGACACTGACCACAGCATCGTAATTATGAAGCCCACACTTAAATTAAAAAATTTGAAAAATAGAAACGGAAAAAGGCACTTTGACTAAAAGATAAAGATATACAAGAAAGATTCGAAAAAAGTCAAATGAATTGCTGAAAGATATCGGGAAACTATCTGATACTAAGGAAATAGAAACAGAATGGAATAACATTAAATCGAGCCTAGACATGGCGGCCAGAGATATTCTGGGGTATACACAAAAAAAAACGAAACCATGGATAGCAAAAATTAAAGAAAGACGAAGATTTAAAAATAAATCAGACAAAACAAGAATACAGAGATACAAAGCAATAAAATGGGAAATTATTCGCAAATGCAGAAAAGCTAAAGAACAACGGGTCGATGTAAAATGCAAAGAGGTACAAACTAAGATGGAAGTAGGGAAAACAGATGAAGCACACAAACTAATTAAAATTAATTTTAGGGATATAAAACCGTATAGCAAAGATATAAGAGACGCGGGAGAAAACTTCATTATAGAAAATGTAAAGAAAGAGGGTACATGGCAAGAATATATAGAGAATTTATATGCAGAAAAAAAACGAACTGCATTGGAACAGGAATTAAACATTGAAAATGATGATTTGGGATATCCTATACTTAGAGATAAGTTTCAATTTGCGTTAAAGGGTTTGAAAAATGGTAAGGCGCTGGGTACAGATAAGGTGCAAACAGAAACTCTAAAATCCGTTGGACAAGCAGTAACAGAACGTCTCTTCCAACTTGTAAGCTATATGTATGAGGCAGGCGAGATACCCAAATATTTCAAACGTAACATCAAAAAACATCAAAAAAGAAAGGCGCGAATCGATGTGAAAATTTTCGAACAATAAGTTTGAGAGCACATGTAGCAAAAGCATTAACTAGAATTGTACAAAGACGAATGGAAAAACGAGCCGAAAAATACTAGAGGACTATTTTGGGTTTAGGCGAAACAAAGGAGCACGGAAGGCTATTTTAGCTCAGAGAGTGATAATGGAGAAAACAATAGAAAATGAGAAAGCGTGTATATAGGGTTTGTAGATTTTGAAAAAGCATTCGACAATGTAAAATGGAGAAAATGTTTGAAATACTCTAAAAAATTGGAACGAGTTATAGGGATAGACGAATAGTACATAGCTTATACAAAGAGCAAACAGCAGTAACACGATTAGAGCAGGAACGTAGAGAAGTAAACATTAGGAAAGAGGTGATACAGGGATGTGCCCTATCCCCATTAATTTTTAACTTGTACATTGAAGAGACAATGAATACTGTCAAGTGCAGGAAGACATTTGGAAATACTATGCAGAGACAAAAAATTGATATGCTTAGATATGCAGATGATATAGCGGTATTACCATCCAGCAAGGAAGAGTTAGAAGCTGCTCTTAATGAAATGGAAGTGGTTCAAACAGAGAGATGCAGTATGAAAATTAATAAACCTAAAACTAAAGTACTAGTATGTAAAGGAGGGGAAAACACGGACTTACAAGAGGTTAAGAATTTCTGCTACCTAGGAAGTCAATTAACACAAGATGGGAAAAGCGCAAAAAATTAAAACAAAGATTAGCACAAGGTCGTGCTACATTTAACAAGAAAAAGCAACTATTGTGTTCAAAGACAACAAACATAAAAACAAGGAAAAGATTGCTTAAAACATATGTGTAGAGCACAGCACTGTACGGAATATATTAGAAGCAGAGATAGGAAAAAACAGATGTAGAGGTAGACCTAGGTTAGACTACTGCACACAGATAGTGAAAGATGTAGACTGTAGAAATTTCAGTGAAATGTGTAGAGTAGCTCAGAATAGAAATCAATGGAGGTACGCATCCAACCAGTTTCAAGATGGATAAATTAATGACGAAAAAAAGTAACTGTTCTTAAACAGGATGATTATTATAAGCAACTGCAAGTATTGGTTGGGCAATATTCTCGAATAATGTTAATTGTGGAAGAATTTACTGGAAAACTGTTAATTCCGCAAATGTCTAAGTGTTGGGGGATCTCGGCGAAATAGGGCATAAAATTAGAAAACAATAGAAGGGGAACCGAGCTGTATACAGACTGTATGAAAATTTCAGAGAACTGTGTAGGTTAGCTCAGAATATAAATAAGTGCAGGTACGTGTCCAACCAATTTTGTGACGGAAAACCTAATGACGAAAAAATAAGAGCAGATAAACCTGATGATTATTATAAATAACTACAGGTGTTGTTTGTGAAATATCTGTAACTAATGTTGACTGTGCGAATAGATATATTGGAAAAAATATTAAATCGGTAACGCTGGGGGGAACTTGGCAGTCACAGGCTGCTTACCCCCCTTCACAACCACTGAATTTTGGAGTAATAAGGTATATAATTGTAAAACAATAGAAAGGGAGTAGAGGGTTTTTGGGGATCCCACTCCCACATTTACACCAGCATCCACTTTTCCACACACATCTGGACCAAATTGAAATGTAAATTCCCATAAGGAGGATCTGAGGAGAAGAATTTTCTCTTTGCTCACTCCTTGCTCTCCTCCTTGCTCGGACCCCCCACATCAACCATTTTGATTACGTCACACCCGCTTTCTTTCCACCCGCGAGATAAATCTTTCTCCATATTTCCACCCACGAGACATATCTATATTGTTTGGTATCAATTAATATTAGATTTTTCTCAGCTACCTCAATTTCTAGGCATTTTTTAGATAGCATCATCCCCCAGGGTGCTACCTCAATTTTAAGATGTTTTTACCGCTAACATTCTGAACAAAATAGTTTTCTTTGACTAGCCATTTCGACACACGAGATAAACCCCCGAGAGCTACTCTCATTTTAAGATTTTTTACCAGCAGCGATTTCTGACCGCCCTAATAAAATTTTGTAGCCATAGGACATATCAAATTAGCCTAGAATTTTACGCAAAATCTAAATCTGTACACAGATTTGAAATAGGACCACCCCTTACCGCTTTACCCACATACCCTCTAGCGAGCATACCGCCACCGCACCACTAATTGCTTTTAATGTCATATCATACTTACTAACTTGTTTAGCTCATCTTTCGAGATAAATCTATCTTGTTTGGTATCAATTAATATTAGAATTTTTCTCAGGTATCTGAACTTCTAAGAATTTTTGAGATTGTATCATGCCCCAGTGAGCTACACTCATTTTAAGATTTTTTTAATCAGCAACACTTCTGACCGTTCTTATAAATTTTTTAGTTATGCAATACATCAAATTAGTCTAGAATTTTATGCAGAATCCGAATCTGTCAATAGATTTGAAATCGGATCACCCCTTACCGTTTTACACACATACCCTCTAAATTATAACTTTCCTGTAGCTCATACCTAAAAGAAACTCTATTCTTAAAACTTTTTATTACAGAAAATTTTTACTAATACAGTTTAAATTTTGTAAACCACATTTCTAAATACATATTCACAATTTTTATTCTTAACTTAGAACTCTTCACATCGGCTTATACATATTAATATTTATTTCTAAATAGAGCCCCTTTCCAAAGACCAACCGGACCCACGTGTTTCAAATTGCTCTGATTTTGTTCTCATAGTTTCGCTTAAGACCTCGTACATATTTTCCAGATTACTAGAAGATGTTATAACCATATTTTTTGTGTTAAAGGATTTGACATTGGTAGTTTCTTCCCCCATTTTGCGTAGACGCTGTAGAGTTCGCAATTAACTTTTATTGCTGTATGTTGTGTTCTTTTTTCATTAATTAATCGAATAAACCGCTCTTTCTGCTTTCAAAGAAACTCGGACACTCCATCGTCAACACTGGCGTTCTTTATGCGATAGCTATCCATACGGTTGTTAAACGCTATGCTAACCATTTCTACACCATCTTCGCCAGTAACGGTAACTATTGCATTTTTATGTCTGTTGCTCCTTAAGTGTGCGGCATAGGTAGTCTTTTCCATTTCCAAATTGCATACTTTAGACAGAATTTGTGGTTGTTTCGTACAAGACCCTTTAACAGCTGGCGGAGTTGAACGTTTACGGTTTAATGACATACCGTGCTGTTTTCCTTGTACCGCAGTAAGTTGTTCATTCTCGTAAAAGCGATACCGCAAGACCCACAGTTTAAGTACTTTGCTGCTGACAAATGTATAAGCTTAACCGTGGACGATGTTCCACCACGGCATTTGTTCTGGTGCCGTTTGAGAGCATTTTTTCAGGTATAGGAAGCACCAGAAGAGTTGCAATTAGAAATACTTTTGGATGACATTTTTCTTCGACCAGCTTCCATGGATAGTGCCATGGCTTATATACATTTTGGAAACAATCGAAGATTGCCGAAGACACTGGAAGAATGCACAAGCGCGGTCACTAAACTAATTAGCATTAATACCAAGTATTCCGTACTTTCGTAGGTTGCTTATTTTTTTACGCTCCCTTCCTGTCCACGTACTAAATTACATCGTTCTTTGGATCGCCGTTTGTAGAAATTGACTACTTCAGAATAGTTTCCGATTTGTATGCAACTTAACGCAAATCTAGTTGCTTGAAACGTAAAGTTTATGCTATAATTATAGTCAGTACCTTGTTTTAGGCATCTGTTATCGGGTTATACAATACGACCGCGTATAATTGATTCTAGATTACTTCCATCTAAAGACTCTTTGAAATAATGAATCCTACTTCACCGATAAAGCTTGTTTCGAAGTGCTTATCACCTTCGTATGTTTGATATCAACATATTGGTGTGGAGATTACGTGCTAATAAAATAGCAAGCGAGTACAACACTCTCGTTTCTGAATTTTTGTGCGACGAACAACACTCGATGGTTACTTTCAATCTGTCCTGAAGAGCAAATACACGTGGTTTTGCTGATTTTCTGTACTTCCTGTGTATTTAGTAAGTGTGAAAACTATTTTCTGTTTGGTTACATAATTGTTACTTCTAGCTCTTTACCACCTGCGGCTTGTTCTTTTTTTTTTTGGTCTTATTTTATCCGATCGCTTATGGTAACTAGTTTTGGTGCTGATTGGATTACACTCTGCTTGCTTATAAGACCGATAACCCGGTGAACGACTTCAGTGGATACGAAATTATACTTGGGATAAAGTCCGTTCTACTGTTACGATGAGTACAGGAACTTGGAACCCCGCGTGAGTTTTGAAGCTCTAATACATCACTAATGCGGTAGCTCTCTTAAAGATTTTACGGAGGCTGCCTGTGAATATTCTATTAACCTACTAACAGTGGCTATTAATAAGTTAACCATTCCCTTCAGGAAGTATTGCTGTTACCATTGTCAAGTGCTTATCTGTGTCCTTAAAATTTACTACTGCAGGATACTACTAAAGCTTAGTGGCGAATATGCCGTCGTAATTAGTACTTTTGTAGTCCGCGTATTATCATCTGTTTTATTTTTTGTCCGAAGTTACTGCTTTTGGGCCTAACCAGAGCAGAAAATAGCTTTACGACAAAAACTTATGTACCAATTGCCGGACGTACGGTGTACTAAATGAGGATTTTTAATCCCTTATCTTTAGAGATTTGCCGGTAGGGATAATTTTGTATTACGTGATCACGATAGGGAGCTCATAAACTTTAGTAATATTTAACATTAAGTCACTGATATTTCCGCTTGACTGTGAGCGTGCACTACAGTCTTAAGATCGTTTTTTTTCTTTTTGTGACTTGTAAAACACTCAAAACATACTTAGGAGTTATTTTCTACCTGTTGATAATAAACCGAGCTTTAGTAATGTGCTGTGCTTTTTTTTTTGTTACCTATAGGTTGGTAGATAGAAATTCGTGCTGTCATGGTATACTATGGCCTATGGGATACAAATGGTTTCATGGTCAATTCTTGATTATATTAGTCCTACCCACCCCCCAATCTACGACTACTGCTAGCCGTCGGTTCCTTTTTTGTATTACGGGTACCATTTTTGTCCCCAACGTTTACTTTTCTTCCTGACCCATGGTTTTACCGTAACATAAATATGGACGCCCTGACGTGGGGCCCGATTTTTTTTGGTTTGCTCTTGATTTTTTTTATTTTTTTATGACCTTGATTTTTTTTTGCATTGACTTTTTTTTTGAGTATCGGCTCGATTTTCTTTTCTGCCTATATTGGCTGGATCTAATTTCTTTTGGTGTAGTCTTAAATTTTTTTCTTCCCTCTCTCGCTATATAGAAATTTCTTGATTTTAATTTTTTTTGTGAATTATCAGAGTTGTGTTTTCGCTGGTAATTCGGTTCTTGAAAACACTGGCGCCCAAGTTTTCTTTACATCACTTACGTCACTTCCGCTACCTCACTTAAATATAATCCGGTAGTCGTTGCTGATTTTTTCTGTCTGTTTATTTTGACACTGCTTCACATTTTGGTTTTGGATATACTAATAAGTGGTAAATTGTTTTGTGCTGAAGGCTTTGAGTGTTCTTTATTTACTTTCCTAAACCTATTAAACTTTGGTTTCGGTTATTTTTATTAATTTTAAGTGTTGCTATTACTTGAAATTCTCAAATACTTAAAAATCTCATTTCATAATGGCTTATTGGCGTATGAAGGTCAACCGGCTACGGAAGACTGAGCTTCAGTACAAATTATCTTCTCGGGGTTACACTCCTGAAGACAATGTGAACGAATTACGTAGATCCGTTCGAAGTGCTCTTAGCATCGAACGAGAGAAAAGGCTTCTCTCCATCCCTGTAAAAGCAGATTTTGATTCTGAATGTAGGGCGATAGAAGCCGCTATTCAAGAGTTAGAAACCTCACTTTCCCCCTTTGATGGTGATAAGTCCTCAGATACGTTTCGACGTATTAGTGCCTTGTGGATACATCTCGAGCGTCGTTGCCCAAATTTGTCCCCAAAAGACGATGAGCAGAAAATACAACGTCAATTACTTCTTACGGTAAATAATCTCCGCCGCGACTATGATAAAAAGATTAAAAAGTTTCGACACCCTACTGCCACATCCGGTATCCCATTAGCTACCTCTAGTATTTTTCTTTCTCCTACTCCTCATGTAGACCCGGATGGACCCCCTATACTTACATCCGATTCCGAAGAGGAAGAGGAATCCGAATCCGTCCCTTCAAGTCGTGTGGTGCTTCCTCCAAACGTAACAGAGTCTCGAAACTTGATCTAAAATTCTCAGGTCATTCTCAAACCCTAACGGTACATAGTTTCCTTGAAAGAGTGGAAGAGCTCCGGAAAGCCCGAAATATCCCGGAGAGTAAATTATGACTCCGCAGTTGAGTTGTTCGAATCCAAAGCGCTCTGTTGGTTCCGGGGTAATTGTCACCGTTGTTCCGATTGGACCTCCCTATCTAGGCTGCTGATACGTCATTTTGCACCCCCAGATTACTATCATCGGTTATTCGATGACATCCGAGCAAGGACACAGGACCCGTCAGAAGGTATTGTTGAATATTTGTCGTGCATGAGCGTCTTGTTCCGGCGCCATGGGAGTGTACCGGCCGATGTACAACTCGATATAGTTTCTCGTAACCTGTCCCCTTTCTATTTAGCCCGGCTGCCTACCGTACATTCTTGGGAAGAGTTGGAAAATGAGTGTCTAAAACTAGAATTAACAAAATTTAGGGTCGACAATTACGTACCCCCTAATAGAAATACCCACTCGTATGTGGAACCTGCTCTGGCCTATAAACCAAACCCTTCGTTACCCCCTTTCGTCTAACCTCGTGGGTCTAACTTTTCAGTCGCCGTGCATCAATGTAGTAAGCGTAAGACTACGGATCCCAAGGTCCCGGGTTCATATCCCGACACGGCCGACTGCTTGAAAAATGGCAGGTGAGCATTTTTCACAAATATTACGCCCTCGTTCGGATGAGAGGTTAAATGGAGGTCCCGTGTGTGAGTGTTGTCACGCACGTTAAAGATCCCTACCTTGCCTGGAACGGCAAGGGTTCGGCAAAATTCTAAATTTCCTGGCAACAAATAACTCGCCTTCTGGCCAATGTAGTACCTACTGGTGGAGCATTGGAAATGTAAATGAACGGTCTAACTTTTCTAAACCACACCCAACCCCCGCGAATAGAAATAATCTTTCTTCTATTAATACTCCAGCTACCCCTACTACAAGTAAACAGGTCGTCTGTTGGAACTGTGATAAAACTGGACATGTTTCACCCCAGTGCTCTCACCCACAGGTCCTACACTGTTACGGATGCGGTTATAAAGGCGTGACCAGACGCGATTGCCCGCGTCAATGTGGCCATTCTTTAAATCGTCGATAGGGGCCTTAAGCCGAGGCGAAGACCCTATTCTATCTCTGTCCTCGGATATCCCCTTTCCTGGTCTGGTGGGCCAACCCCGTTCTATGTTAGATTCTACATGTACTGCCGTCCGTGACGACGAACGTCCTTATCTTACTGTTTATATCTTTGGTATTTCCTTTATCGGTTTGTTAGATTCTGGAACCACCCGTACAATCCTTGGTGGTCCTGGTTGGCGCCGCTTAAGTTCCTTAAACCTCTCCCTTCGTAATTATACTTCGTCCTTCTGTAGCCTTGCAGACAATTCAAAATGCGCCATATTAGGTTTCATTTCCCTCCCCATAGCTCTTCCAGACTCCGTTACTACCCTCGACATCCTTGTGATCCCCGACGTCTCTCACCAGCTTATTCTCGGCATTGATTTCTGGAAATCAGTGCAGTGTGTCCCCAGCTTTCGTGATAACCTTTGGATTTTTGCTCCTCCTTCTTCCTTGACCATCACTACTCCCGCTCCGATTCATATTATTTCTGAACTTTCTTCCGACCAACAACTACTTTTAGATTCTTTAATTTCCTCCTCCTTCTCCAGACAACCTCCCGGTCTCGGCTGTACTTCCTTAGTACAACACCATATCCGAACGTCCGCCGAGCCCATCAAACAACGATATTATCCTCTTTTCCCCCTCCTCTCCTCAAGGTTGCCCATTCAGAACTCGATGAGATGCTCCGCTTAGGCGTCGTCGAACCTTCTACTAGTCCATGGTCCAGCCCCATTGTCCTAGTTAAGAAGAAAGACGATTCCTATCGGTTCTGTATTGATTTCCGAAAGGTCAACCAAGTCACCTAAAGAGATGCCTATCCGCTTCCTTATATTGCCACCATACTTGACCGTCTCCGCGATGCTCGCTACCTTTCATCGTTAGATATCCGTTCCGCCTACTGGCAAATCCCTTTGTCTCCCGAGTCCAAACCCATTACCGCCTTCACTGTCCCTCATCGAGGTTTATTTCAATTTTGCAGAATGCCCTTCGGCCTTCATAATTCTTCTGCCACCTTCCAACGCCTTATCGATCAGGTCATCGGTTCTGACCTGGAACAGTTCTGTTTTGCATATCTCGATGACATTATTATAGCTACCTCTTCCTTCGATGAACACATCCGAGTCCTTGACTTAGTTCTTTCACGTATTTTTACTGCTGGTCTTACCCTCCGTCAGGATAAGTGTCATTTCTATCTTCCCGAACTCCGCTATCTCGGTTACGTCGTTAACCGCGATGGTCTCCTTGTCGATCCCGACAAAGTTTCTGCTATCCTAAACATCCCTCCTCCTACCTCCGTTTCTGAGGTCCGTCGCCTAATTGGCATGGCCAGTTGGTACCGACGTTTCATTTCCAATTTTGCTACCCTTACTTTTCTCCTTTCTAATCTTACTCGTAAGAATGTTCCCTTTTCTTGGACTCCTGACTGTCAATCTGCCTTCCTTTCCCTTAAACAACATTTAGTTTCCGCTCCTATACTTTCCTGCCCTAACTTTTCCTTACCCTTCACCATTCAAACAGATGCCTCTCACTTCGGTTTGGGTGCGATCCTTAGTCAAACCTCCCCCGACGGCGAGAAGGTCGTCAGCTATATCAGTCGTTCACTGTCCAAGCCTGAGCGCAACTTTTCAGTTACTGAAAAGGAGTGCCTTGCAGTGCTGTCGGCAATTGAGAATTCCGCCCTTACGTCGAAGGCTCCCATTTCACTGTCATCACTGATCACCATTCCCTCCTCTGGCTCAGTAAACTTCAGTCTTTCTGGTCGCTTAGCCCGTTGGTCTCTCCGCCTCCAACAATATGATTTCACTATTCTCCACCGCAAAGGTCAAGATCATGTTGTTCCTGATAACCTTTCCCGTTCTGTCCCGGTCCTTGAACCTATTTCTATTTCGACCATTTCCTCTCTTGAAGTAACTCTACCCACTCCTGATCCCTGGTATAACGCCATGATTCAAAAAGTCTCTGAACACCTTAGCCGTTATCCTTCTTGGTCCGTTGTCAACAACATCCTTTTCCGTAAACGAAAGACTTCTATCGCTGCCGATTCTCAGGGCGATTGGAAAATCGTCGTTCCTACAGAGCAGCGTAAACATCTGATTGTCCTTCACCACGATCCTCCCACTTGCGGTCACTGTGGTGTGACCAAAACCGCTGCCCGTATCCTACAAACCTACTTCTGGCCCAGTCTCCGAGCTGACGTCGCTCGCTATATCCGACGTTGTACGGTTTGTGCTGCTCACAAAGTTGAACAGTTGCCTCCTCCTGGTCTCTTTGCTCCTAGAGCAAAACCCTCCTATCCCTGGCAGATTATCTCCTGCGACATTGTCGGTCCCCTTCATCGTTCCACCAAAGGTTACTCCTATGTTTGTGTAGTGGCTGACTATTTTACTAAATTTCCTCTTTTCTATCCTTTACGCAAAGCCACTGCACCATCCATCACCAAAATCCTAGAAGGCCAAGTCTTCCTCCTTTTTGGCGCTCCTCAATACATTATCACTGATAACGGTGTACAATTCCGCAGCCATCAGCTTACCTCGTTATGTGCCCGTTATCACACCAAAATTCTTTACACCGCTCGCTACCATCCTCAAGCCAATCCTGCGGAACGAGTTAATCGTGTCCTTAAAACCATGCTTGCCTCCTATGTACTCGACGACCAACGTCATTGGGACGTAAACCTCCCAAAAATTTTTTGCGCAATCCGCACCTCCAAACATGAAATCATAGGCTGTACTCCGTTCTTTGCTTTATTTGGTCGTGAGCATATCCTTTCCGGCGATTATTTCGGGCAGTTGTCCGAAATAAATGACATGTACATTCCTGATCCCGAAAATTCTTCCCCTGATCCTGAACACTTTAAACATATCCGTTCCCACATTCTCAAAAAACTTTCTGCTGGTTATAGAAAAATTCACAGCCACTATAATCTCCGCCGCCGTCCCGTCTCCTATCAACTTGGTGATTCCGTTTGGCTTCGTAATTTTGCCCTGTCCGATGCTTCCCGTCAGTTTAATGCCAAACTTGCTCCTAAATTCGTTGGTCCTTTTCCTATATCTAAAGTCGTTTCTCCCTGGACTTATGAACTTACCGATCCTTCCGGTCACAAATCTATATGGCATGTCAAAGACCTAAAACCTGCCCATCCTGAGAATCCTAATGTCCCCGATCTAGATCTGCTGTCCTTTTGGCGACGAAAGCGCCGCAAATTTCGTCCGTAACCCACTCGTCTCCCTACGTTATACGATTACTTCAACTCATTAGCTTTATCTGTTGATATTTGACATATTTCGTAGTATTGTGTGCTGACTTTTATTGTTTCTTCTACTCTTTCCGGGTTTTCTTTAATTCCACATTTCTGTCCATTTTTTTCCTGACTGGTTTTCCTTGCGGTTAGTTGATGTACTGACTTCGATCACTCGTTGTATCTGCTCCTGTGGAAGTTGCTCTTTAGGCCTACTTTCTGTCCTTTAGGAAACACGACTTGGTCGACTTTGGGGTCTATTAGCAGAATACGTTTTTTATTTGGTTGTATTATACAACTTTTTTTCTTCTTGGTACCACAGTTTGAAGCCTTCCGTTACTTTTCCCAGTTTTCCGTTTGTCGTTCCCTAGCTTACTTGAGGCTTGACACTTGTGTCTTATGTTGGCTATTGCTGTTGGTTTTCTTCCTCGCTACTTTTCTTTTCTTTTGGTTTCTGCGCGCGACAAATCAATTTCTTGAGGTTGGAAACTGTGCTGTTTCTTTTCTAAAGAGACATCCGTCCTTTGACGACTTTGGCAGTGTTTATGCCTTTACACCTTGGTCCTCTTTGATTGCTACTACTTACCTATCTTTCCCTGTGAATTTCTTTACTCTTAGTTTTGTCCGACATTTTGGTCCTTTGAGCCGGAAATTTTTTTTTGTGTTGGTTCTGATTGGATTGGTATAGTTTTTTGTTTTCATTGTCGAGTCCGTTTGTTGTTAACGTCGTTCGTCCTCTGCTTCTCGTTCTCTACCCCGACCTTTTAATTTTGCTGGGGGGGAATTTGTTACGCTCCCTTCCTGTCCACGTACTAAATTACATCGTTCCTTGGATCGCCGTTTGTAAAAATTGACTACTTCAGAATAGTTTCCGATTTGTATGCAACTTAACGCAAATCTAGTTGCTTGAAACGTAAAGTTTATGCTATAATTATAGTCAGTACCTTGTTTTAGGCATCTGTTATCGGGTTATACAATACGACCGCGTATAATTGATTCTAGATTACTTCCATCTAAAGACTCTTTGAAATAATGAATCCTACTTCACCGATAAAGCTTGTTTCGAAGTGCTTATCACCTTCGTATGTTTGATATCAACATATTGGTGTGGAGATTACGTGCTAATAAAATAGCAAGCGAGTACAACACTCTCGTTTCTGAATTTTGTGTGACGAACAACACTCGATGGTTACTTTCAATCTGTCCTGAAGAGCAAATACACGTGGTTTTGCTGATTTTCTGTACTTCCTGTGTATTTAGTAAGTGTGAAAACTATTTTCTGTTTGGTTACATAATTGTTACTTCTAGCTCTTTACCACCTGCGGCTTGTTCTTTTTTTTTTGGTCTTATTTTATCCGATCGCTTATGGTAACTAGTTTTGGTGCTGATTGGATTACACTCTGCTTGCTTATAAGACCGATAACCCGGTGAACGACTTCAGTGGATACGAAATTATACTTGGGATAAAGTCCGTTCTACTGTTACGATGAGTACAGGAACTTGGAACCCCGCGTGAGTTTTTGAAGCTCTAATACATCACTAATGCGGTAGCTCTCTTAAAGATTTTACGGAGGCTGCCTGTGAATATTCTATTAACCTACTAACAGTGGCTATTGATAAGTTAACCATTCCCTTCAGGAAGTATTGCTGTTACCATTGTCAAGTGCTTATCTGTGTCCTTAAAATTTACTACTGCAGGATACTACTAAAGCTTAGTGGCGAATATGCCGTCGTAATTAGTACTTTTGTAGTCCGCGTATTATCATCTGTTTTATTTTTTTTGTCCGAAGTTACTGCTTTTGGGCCTAACCAGAGCAGAAAATAGCTTTTACGACAACAACTTATGTACCAATTGCCGGACATATGGTGTACTAAATGAGGATTTTTAATCCCTTATTTTTAGAGATTTGCCGGTAGGGATAATTTTGTATTACGTGATCACGATAGGGAGCTCATAAACTTTAGTAATATTTAACATTAAGTCACTGATATTTCCGCTTGACTGTGAGTGTGCACTACAGTCTTAAGATCGTTTTTTTTTCTTTTTGTGACTTGTAAAACACTCAAAACATACTTAGGAGTTATTTTCTACCTGTTAATAATAAACCGAGCTTTAGTAATACGCTGTGCTTTTTTTTTGTTACCTATAGGTTGGTAGATAGAAATTCGTGCTGTCATGGTATACTATGGCCTATGGGATACAAATGGTTTCATGGCCAATTCTTGATTATATTAGTCCTACCCACCCCCCAATCTACGACTACTGCTAGCCGTCGCTTCCTTTTTTTTGTATTACGGGTACCATTTTTGTCCCCAACGTTTACTTTTCTTCCTGACCCATGGTTTTACCGTAACAATTTCCTAGAACCAAATCTTCCGCATAGCGGTCGGCAGCACGTAATTATTTCTAGAGCCGGCAAGTACTCGAAACCACACAAATAGAGATTTGGATGCTCAATGTCTGTTAACTTCCGATTCTCTCGTAAAAGGTAGAAAAAAACTCGGTCAATCATCCGTCTAACTTATACTTCCACCCGCTCCTATTCTGATAATTTCCAAACATTCTTCAAACGACAATGGTCTCAGAATTTTTAAACCTCCGAAAGAGCTATAAGTCGTGATCAATTACACGTTCGAGCTACCCGTAAACTAACATATTTTATAGTAACAGTGCGCTGTATAATACATGCACACTCCTTCTCTGCGCTACTGCTATTCTTGTAGTTGGTTGAAAAGGTCAGTCGCCTTTTTTTACTGCTAAGACCGCTGCAAAGCAGCATTCTATACTTTCTTTATAAGTATAGCACATCGCGCTCTTTTTTGTCTGATAATTAAATTTTGCTCATATAGGCTTTTACGCTTTCGCATATTTAAACATCTAATACGATCGCACCGTTTTTTTTTAATCCAACGATCCGATGGTCTTCCACACACTAACACCTAACGTATCTTTTCTACTATCTGTTAAACAAAAACTACCATCATCCCTTTGTCCGTATGTGGACGTCAGCAGATGTTTGTGCATGTATACGGAAATAAGTAACCATATACATTAATCAGTCTAAGCTATATTATTTAGTCCAAAAAAACTACTATTTTTCTAAACCACATTTAATAATCACCTTTATAGGTTTAACATTTCCACCGACAGTAGCTAGGTCGGTAGGCATGAGCGTCTCTAAGGTGATTAACGTTCCTCAACTTCTTGGGAATAAAGTGAAACTAACAAATGAGCGATTTGGATTGTGGCTGATGGCAGAAAATATGTGCAATAATAATCTGATGACATATATTGATAATATTTGTTATGTCGAAAGCGAACAGATGCTGACTGGTGGACTACACACACCAATTACAGAACCATTTTGTGATAATATAATATAATATAATTTGCGACCTTTCTGACGCCGAGCAAACATCTGCATACAAATGGATGTTTACCCTAAAAAAGGAAATGTGTGGTGCATTTAACAGCTATCTACGAAGAAAGTTCGGCCAATTTGTTTCCGCTAGACATGGTGTTAAAGCTAAGCTTCCGTTTTCTCTGGAAAGCACCAAAAAGATGGGCTAGGGAGTAAAAGAAATCATAGGAGAAGACCTCAAAAGCATTAATAAAAAATCCTATATGTGTTCCGTATAAAGTGGCACTAGCAGATGTTAAGTTGGAAACTTTATTGAAAGAACTACCAGATATATTACACGGACCCAAGATTTTGCTGCCATGCTTAGCAAGATGGAGATGTTTAATTATTTAACTACAAACCATAACTTTTGCTATAAGGGCGAATACGAAGAAAAGTGCAATATTATAGTTGACAACGATAAAATTGTGGAAATTGATTGTTTAACATGGCTAACAACCAATGCAAGAATTAAGATATCCAACAAATTTGTGTGTCAGATAACAAGTCCTGGTGTTAATAAACAACTTGGAAATCATATTCTAAATTTTTTACGTTGTCCAGATGCACGTTTAAGAGACACACTCGCGTCTACTACGGCTAAAGAACGTGGTATTATGCGATTGGAGGCGAGAATATACAACTGTACAATTGGAAACTATGTCAGTACGGAAAGGGTGTATAATCCCTTAAAAAACTCTTTAAATTTATTGGAAGATAGTAAGTTATACTTCCTAAAGGCGCCAATGTACTCGGTACCACTTGCCAAAATGTGGAGTAAGCTATCGGACCAGCTACAACATAGCTGCTATTTAGTGTATAAAAGCCTACTACAGTACGTGTATTGGGGGAATAGCAATACAAAGAAATTTAGTGGTTTGCAAATTAACTTGTCCGATAAGCCAGAGGAAAGGAAAAATTTGATAAAGTATGTGCTTTCGGCTTTTAGTTTTAACTATTTACCCGTAAATTATTTGGAGATAGTAGAGGAGGAAGACAGTCAAGATAAAATAAAAATCTTACACAAGTGCTACATTAAAGCAGGTAGTACATATTTTATACAATCTGCAACACCGTATTATACAATTCCAAAAGAAATAGTCATTTATAAATACGCCCAACATTCGCCCACGACAACGCGTAAATATTGGCTGTAAACTCTATCCGTTTACGCTAAATGAAATTTCTTCATTATGCACGCCATACGCTGTAAGTGGAAGAAAAAGACAACTGGAAATAGAGGAAATGGATGCAAAAAGGCGAAAGTTGGACTACATTGAAAACGCTGCGACAACACGCGAACAATACAAAGATGTGTTAGACAAAGAACATTTTATTAGAGAAAATGAGGAAGAACTAAAAGATTATTTTATGTGCCGATGGACTGACTTAGATACGTCCGGGTTCTACAAGCTGTATGCATTTGCGGTTAGTAAGAAAGACTCTCTTAGTTATGTAGGCGTCCTTGCGGAAAGGATGGTACTAAATTCGTATACTTTTTAATAGGTTATTCTAAAAACGTATTTATCGAAATGGCGGATAACATAGACAAACTAAGGAATGCGGGTTTTGTAACCTTGGCGTACACCACACGCAAAGGGGTTCCGCTAAACATTGTATATTTGCCTAGTAAAGAACCTTTTGGGATCATTTAAAACCGAGGGCCCTACAACCTATAACGACCATATATTCCCAAAAGGGTTGCGCATAGGCTGGGATGTGTCTGGGCGTACACGTGAGAAGTAGAAGTTAACAGTCACCAAGCATCTAATTGCTATTTGGGTGGTATGGAGTACTTGCCGGCGTATGTATCCGGAGTAAAAAAACATAATTTGTACACGCAGCTTATTAATAAAATTAGTTTATCGAGCGAAGATGACAAGCTTAACGTCATCCCTGGAAGCATATCAATCAACGCATGAGAGCATAAAGATATAGGTCTAAGATAGTTGTTTATATTTGTATAGATTTTGTAAATCTATTGTACATATTAGTTTTAAGATTCCATAATTTTTAAGTTCTTCTCCCACCTTCCCTTCTTCCAAATCCTTCCTGCTTCTATTCTGGTGGACAAAGTATACGTGTTATCTCCACGTGGTGTTCGTTCATTTACATTTCCAATGCTCCACCCGAAGCTACTACATTGGCCAGGAAGCCAGTTTTTTGTTGCCTGGAAATTTAGAATTTTGCCGAACCCTTGCCGTTCCAGGCAAGGTAGGGATCTTTAACGTGCGTGACAACACTCACACACGGGACCTCCATTTAACCTCTCATCCAAACAAGGGCGTAATATTTGTGAAAAATGCTCACCTGCCATTGCGGGACACAGCGGTTTTAGTTTTCTCGGGAAATGGTTGGTTAAAGCATATGTCTTGGGTAGCGAAAACAAAGGTGTTAAAGATGGAGTTAAATAAGATAGACAAAAATTAAAGGTTTGGGTCTTTAAAAGGCGTAACTTTGTAAGGGGTGGTTCTATTTATAATCTATTTGCAAATTTGGGCTCCCTAGAAAAATCTAATATTAGTTGATACCAAACAAAATATAGTTATCTTAAAAGAGTGACTATCCCGCGGAAAATAAATACAATATACCGCTTGTCAACAAAAAAGTAGTAGGGAAATTTAGAGACGAATTTAATGGGGATCTAGTATTAGAATTCGTCGGTACAAGAGCCAAGTCCTACTGTATTGTAAGCTAGAAAAACACGATTAAAAAGATTAAAGGGGTCTTACGATGTGTAGTTAAGAATATTAATGTAAATAGTTTTAAGGACATTGTACATAATAATTCTGGTGCCCTTATGCATAGCATGGTGTGTATTCGAAGTCATAATCACCAACTTTATACTTCAATTAATTAATAAAGTTAGTTTGTCGTGCGAGAATAACAAAAGGTACGTTATCCCTAATAGTACAGCAACCTCCGCATGTGGACATAAAGATATAGGATAGTTACTTGTATATGTATATATTGTATTGTGTATGTATATAGTAGCATGTAAGTTAGTTATAAGACATACCCACCATCCCCATCATTAATAATCCCTTCGCTCTTGGCGACATGTGTTTACCTCCACGCGGTGTCGCTGGACGGTAAAATATATTGTTAGATTAACGGCAATATGTCTTATTGACCGAAAACACATTTTGCCTAGTACAGAACCTTTCGGATCATTTAAAGCCGAGGGTCCTACAGCCTATAACGAGCATATATTCCCAAAAGTAGTGGGCATGTAACTACGCAACAGTGCGTGGGAGAATAAGGATTCTCTCCAATAAGAAATTAAAGTTTCCATGTACGTAGCACCAGCCATTGGGAAATGGTAAAAATGCTAAACCTATAAAGGTGATTATTAATTGTAGTTTAGAAAAATAGTAGTTTTCTTGGACTAAATAAAATAGCTTAGACTGATTAATGTATATGGTTACATATTTCCGTACACATCCACAAACATCTGCTGACGTCCACATACGGACATGGCGATGCCGGTAGTTTTTGTTTAACAAATAGTAGTTAGTGTTAGTGTGTGGAAGCCCATCGGATCGTTAGATTCAAAAAGAACGGTGTGATCGTATTAGATGTTTATATAGGCGAAAGCGTAAAAGCCTACATGAGCAAAATTTAATTACCCGACAAAAAAGAGCGCGATGTGCTATACTTGTAAAGAAAGTATAGAATGCTGCTTTGCAGCGGTCTTAGCAGTAAAAAAAAGGCGACTGAGTTTTACAACCAACTACAAGAATAGCAATAGCGCAGAGAAGGAGTATGCATGTATTGTACAGCGCACTGTTACTATAGAATATGTTAGTTTACGGGTAGCTCGAACATGTAATTGATCACGACTTATAGCTCCCTCGGAGGTTTAAAAATTCTGCGGCTATTGTCGTTTGAAAAATGTTTGAAAATTAACAGAATGGTAGTGGGTGGAAGTATAAGTTAGAACGGATGATTGACCAAGTTTTTTCTACCTTTTACGAGGGAATCGGAAGTTAACAGACAGCGAGCATCTTATTCTCTATTTGGGTGGTATCGAGTACATGCCGGTTCTAGAAATAATTACGTGCTACCGACCGTTATGCGGAAGATTTGGTTCTAAGAAATGAGCAACCTACCAAAGTACGAAATGCTCGGTATTCATGCTAATTGGTTTAGTGACCGCGCTTGTGCACTCTTCGTGTGTCTTTTGCAATCTTCGATTGTTTCAAAAAAGGTATATAAACCATGACTCTATCTATGGAAGCTAGTCGAAGAAAAATGTCATCCGAAAATATTTTTAATTGCAACTCTTCTGGTGCTTCCTATATCTGGAAAAATGCTCTCAAACGCCACCAGAACAAATGTCGTGGTGTAACATCATCCACGGTTAAGCTTATGCACCCGTCAGCAGCAAAGTACTTAAACTGTGGGCCTTGCGGTATGCTTTTACGAGAATGGACAACTTACTGCGGCACAAGGAAAAACAGCACGGTATGTCATTAAGCCGTAAACTTTCAACTCCGCCAGCTGTTAAAGGGTCTTGTACAAAACAACCGCAAATTCTGTGTAAAGTATGCGATTTTGAAATGGAAAAGACTACCTATGCCGCACACTTGAGGAGCAACAGACATAAAAATGCAACAGTTACCGCTACTGGTGAAGATGGTGTAGAATTGGTTAGCACAGCGTTTAACAACCGTATGGCTAGATCTCGCATAAAGAACGCCAGTGTCGACGATGGAGTGTCCGAGTTTCTTTGGAAGCAGAAAGAGCGGTTTATTCGATTAATTAATGAAAAAAGAACACAACATACAGCAATAAAAGTTAATTGCAAACTTTACAGCGTCTACACAAAAATGGGAAAAGAGAGTACCGATGTGAAATCCTTTAACACAAAAAATATGGTTATAACATCTTCTAGTAATCTGGAAAATATGTACGAGGTCTTAAGCGAAACTATGAAAACAAAATCAGAGCAATTTGAAACACGTGGGTCCGGTTGGTCCTTGGAAAAGGTGCTCTATTTAGAAATAAATATAAATAAGTATAAGCCGATGTGAGGAGTTCTAGGTTAAGAATGAAAATTGTGAATATGTATTTAGAAATGTGATTTACAAAATTTAAACTGTATTAGTAAAAATTGTCTGTAATAAAAAGTTTTACGAATGATTTTTTAGATTATCTTTTAGGTATGATCTGCAGAAAGGTTATAATTTAGAGGGTATGCGTGTAAAACGGTAAGGGGTTATCCGATTTCAAATCTATTGACAGATTCGGATTCTGCATAAAATTTTAGATTAATTTGATGTATTGCATGACTAAAAAATTTATAAGAACGGTCAGAAATGTTGCTGGTAAAAATCTTAAAATGGGTGTATCTCCCTGGGGAATAATGCAATCTCAAAAATTCCTAGAAATTCAGATAGCTGAGAAAAATCTAATATTAATTGATACCAAATAAGATAGATTTATCTAGAAAAATGAGCTAAACAAGATAGAAAGCGATTAGTGGGGCGGTGGCGATATGCTCGCCAGAGGGTATATGTGTAAAACATTAAGGGGTGGTCCTATTTCAATTCTGTTTACAGATTAGGATTTTGCGTAAAATTCTAGGCTAACTTGATGTGTCTTATGGCTAAAAAAATTTATTAGGGCAGTCAAAAATCGCTGCTGGTAAAAAATCTTAAAAATAGGATACCTCTCTGAGGGATGATGCTGTCTAAAAAATTCCTAGAAATTCGGGTAGCTGAGAAAAATCTAATATTAATTGATACCAAACAAGATAGGTGTATCTTGTGGGTGGAAATGGCTAGTCAAAGAAAACTATTTGGTTCAGAATGTTAGCGGTAAAAAATCATAAAATTGGGGTAGCTCCCTGGTAGATGATGTTATCTAAAAAATTATTAGAAATTCAGGTAGCTGAGAAAAATCTAATGTTAATTGTTACCAAACAATATAGATTTATCTTGTGGGTGGAAATGTGGAGAAAGATTTATCTCGCGGGTAGAAAGAAGGCTGGTGTGACGTAATTAAAATGGTTGATGTGTGGGTGTCCGAGCAAGGAGGACAGCAAAGAGGAAGCAAGTTAAAAATTCCCTTCCTCAGATCCTCCTTATGGGAATTAACATGTAAATTTGGTCCAGATGTATGTGAAAATGTGGATGCTGGTGGAAATGTGGCAGTGGAATCTCCAAAATCCTCTACTAAGGGGACCGAACTGCATCTAACAAGAAAAAACAGCGCCTATGGTGAAAGACAACAAACAAGAAGAAAATTGTTGAAAGCATATGTGTGGTGCGCAGCACAGTATGCCTATGAAACACGGGCAGTAGGAAAAGCAGGACAAGCACTAAAAAAACGGCAGCAGCCTTTTGGAATGCTATGCTTCAGATGTAAGAGGATGATAGCGTGGACAAACAAAGTTAATAACAAATAGGTTATAGAAATAGAAGGGGAACAAGGATATCTGTGAGAAAAAAAAATAGAAGAAATAGAATGGCAGAATACATTCTAAGGTATTTTTGGGGGAATATTATGGGATATATTAGAAGCAAAGATAGGAAAAAGGAGGTAGATTTAGACCTAGATCAGATGGTGATAGATGCAGTCTCTGCAAATTTCAGGAAAATGTGTAGGTTAGTTCAGAATAGGCAACAATGATGGTGCGCGTCTAACTAGTTCCAGGACTGAAAACCTAATGATGATTATGATAAACATAGACTCCTAAATATAACTTATACATTCGTTCTCGTTGTGGTTGGTGAGATATTCTTTACGTTAAGGAAAAGCCACGTAGATTTTATAGGTATATACGTTTATTGGCCTACCGTTCCATGAATAAACATCCTTGTTAAACACATCCATTCATAATTTCCTTCTTATTTTTGTAAAGAAAACGATGACTACTATATAGTCTGAACAAAAAGTTAGCTATATGGAACAAATGAGAAAAACTATATTTACTCTTGTCCATACAGTAAAAACATCGATTTTGGGAGAACCGGTAGCAATGGGAGACTCATAATCCAGAACTGTTTTTTAAACTTAGAACAGCTCAGAGCAAAAAGTTTGCCATTGGAAAAGAAGAGGAAGGCTAAGTTCACTCCTGTCGATATAGTAAAATCATCGATTTTTGGTAGAACCGCTGGTGATAGGAGATTCATACTGGAGAACTATGTTTTCTAGGCTTAGAACAGCTCAGAACAAAAAGTTAGCCATTGGAACAAAAGAGGAGGGCTATGTTTACTCTTGTCGATATAGTAAAAACATCGATTTTTGGGAGAACCGCTGGTGACAGGAGATTCATACTGCACAACTATGTTTTCTAGGCGTAGAACAGCTCAGAATAAAAAGTTATCCATTAGAGCACGAAGGAAACGGTATGTTTACTCTTGGCCCGGCAGTCTTGTTTGTTCAAAATTGTTTTTTTCCGTTTTTTTGAAGAATCGTTTAGATACCGAATTTTCGTTTTGGAACAATGTTTAGAAGAACTAGACCAATCTTAATCGAGGGCCAACATTTCGATTTTGCCGTTTCTTTGAAGAATCGTTTAGATACGGAATTGTCCTTTTGGAACAATGTTTAGATCAAGTAGAAGAATGTTAAGCGATGGCCGAAATCGCGATTTTCGATAAATGGGGTGCTAGTAACAAAATCGGGTTTTTCCAAATTTTCGAAGTATCTTTTGGAATAAAATAATGTCGAATTGGAACAATGTGGTGCAAGATTAGAAGAATCTGGAACAACTTTCAAAATCATGAGTTTCAAAAAATGGGGTGCTAACTTCTCACACATTTAAAAACGACAGATTGGCGTAAACGGTTGTATTAAGAATACGGGCTATTGTGAACATTTGTGAAACAAGTACGGGAACGTCTAGAAAGTTATTTAGAGTTCGAATATTAAATAACAATAACAAAAGCATTTTGCCTAAAACAAACCTGTTGGATTTTAGTCTAGTTTTACACAATGTTTCATTAGGATTCTTCAGAACATTTGTTATTTTTAATATTTCATGTCTTTATACGAATCATTTTTATTTAATAACGTTTTTCAATAGATGAGTTTTATGCAAAGTAAGAGGATTTGAAATTTGTAAGAAAGTTTTAAGCAACTATAAAAGCGTTTTGCCTTGAAGTACGATGTAGAAACGGTTCCCAAGCATTCCTGGTTGACTCGAGGAGTAAACATCTGTAAAACTTTTAAAAAGTATGCGTCAAGCAACTTCGGGTCATTATGTGATCTTCATTATTTAATCTTTTATGAGCAAACAAAGCCTTGGTTAAATAAAAGCTCTTAGTTTGCTATCAGTATTAAACCTTGACGATGTTTCTATATATTACAGCTTACGCAGCATTTAAAAACTAACAATTCTCTGCTGAATGTTCAGACATAGAACGATAAGATAGCGTGGCAATTAAACTTGATGTTATCTTTTTTAATGTAAATAAATTGTTTTGCTTAAAATTACTAATTCAAAAGTAATCTAAATATTTCTCAATTGTTAATGAAATAGTTATTCAAGAACTAACGTTGATTTAAATTTGGGAAACCTGTAATTAAGATACAATCTCATTAGGTTGAGAATGTGTCATTCCAATTTGTTTTCAGTGCTACAAAACGCTGAAAATTTCGAATTCCAAGCTTATCTAGAAAAGGTAAACAACCGTAGAGAAAATCTTATTTCTTAATTACGCTATAAAGTATTTACGAATTGGAATTATACAAGTATGGAGTTTTAATTAACTTTTCTGTTGTAGGTTTTATAGGGTTAAAATAGCATACATTTCTTTTTCTATGCAATCATCGCACAGCTAATAAATCCTTCCAAAAATAGTAATTTTGACTTAGTGCCAAGTTAATTTAAGGTCAGTAACACTGTACCTATTATTAATACATATGGGATTATGATGTACACAATAAGTAATACGTGATAACCATTATTGATTGAAAATACATAAAATTACTAAGACCACTAAAAGCTTGCGAATCGTTTTGCTCATTACAGTTTGAGATTCGTGCTTCGTGCTCATCTTATAACTCGAATAATATATTGTTAAATTTCGTCTAGTCAGTAATTTCCGTAAACCAGTTCTGAATGTGATGTTTGAACCTGGTGTAAAAGGAGATGATTCATAACACTGTTATGTCCGGTCCATAGAACTTCAGAAATAGTAGATTGGTCCTGATTTTATAAACCATCAAATATATCGAATACAAAAACATTATTCTCTTCTTATGTATCTGTAGTTTGGATTCTCAAAATTATACTTTTGTACAATCTTCCTAATCACACATTGATTATTATTATTCGTACATTGCTATGCAAAGAATTAAAACTGAAATTACTAGGTTTTAACTTTATAGTGAACGCTCTTCCAATCGCTTAGATTAACGGCAAGCTTCCTATATACCGGGTGATTTTTTTAACCCGAAACTTTCAAATATCTCGCATAATAAGCACTCTGCAAAAAAAATTGTCCATAATCAAAATTTAATCAATCCGCGAAGGAAATACACTAGTGTTAAAATTACTCCTTCTTTCCCATTGTAGATAGAGTAATTTAGAAAGTTTATGTATGAATCTCTATTTCTTATTGTAGATTTGGATTCTACGGCTAAAAATTCGTCAGATTTGTCTAAAACATTTTCTCGATTCATAACAGATAACACTGCAACAAATGAAATTCTAAGGGAAACCTATACCTACGATTCCGCAATAACTTTGCAATAAAAAAACTCCATCTTTTTACTGTAAATACTCCAAATCAGTCGCAAAACAGATTTTATGTCTCACGTTTTCAATTACTGAAAAATGACTTGTCCAGAAACTACGGTTATCGTAATCCAGGAAAAGGCCCCTTTTTAGGATACTTGCGCAACTTATGATTAATCGCAGTGCCTGATTAAATCCGCTTTCAAATTAATGTATCTTTATGGAGTTCATTTAAAAAATGTCATTTCTAATATCAAAATACTTTTTATGAAAATGTTTATTATGTTTCTGTTTAATGTACAATTTCAATGATAGTTGAATCGGTAGAGCTGTTCCGGTAAATTAGACAGCCAGATTAGCAGATCTCACTTCGACTTCTTTTTGTGGGGCTATCTCAAATGTCTGTGAAGTTAACAATCCATTTTTTAAAAACCATGATTTTGAAAGTTGTTCCACATTGTTCTAATTTTGTACCACATTGTTCCAATTCGACATTATTTTATTTCAAAGGATTCCTCAAAAATTAAAAAAAAACCCATTTTGTTACTGGCACCCCATTTATCTAAAATCGCGGTTTTGGACATCGCTTAACATTGTTCTAGTTGTTCCAAACATTGTTTCAAAAGGACAATTCCGTATCTAAACGATTCTTCAAAAAAACGAAAAAAAAAGATTTTTGGACAAACAATACTGTCGGGCCAAGAGTAAACATACCTTTCCCTTCTTGCTCCAATGGATAAGTTTTTATTCTGAGCTGTTCTAAGCCTAGAAAACATAGTTCTGTTGTATGAATCTTCTATCGCCAGCGGTTCTCCTAAGAATCGATGCTTTTACTATATCCACAAGAGTAAACATAGCCTTCCTCTTTTGTTCCAATGGCTAACTTTTTGTTCTGAGCTGCTCTAACCCTAGAAAACATAGTTCTGCAGTATGAATCTCCTACCACCAGCGGTTCTCCCAAAAATCGATGTTTTTACTGTATCGACAAGAGTAAACATAGTCTTTCTCTTTTGTTCAAATGGCTAGCTTTTTGTTCTGAGCTGTTCTAAACCTAGAAAACATAGTTCTGTAGTATGAATCTCCTATCGGCAGCGGTTCCCTCAAAAATCGATGTTTTTACTATATCGATAGGAGTAAACATAGCCTTCCTCTTCCGTTTCAATGGCTAACTTTTTGTTTTAAGCTGTTCTAAGTTTAAAAAACATAGTTCTGCATTATGAGTCTCTCAACGACACCGGTTCTCCCAAAATCAATGTTTTTACTGTTTGGACAAGAGTAAATATAGTTTTTCTTTTTTGTTCCATATAGCTAATTTTATTACAAAAATAAGAAGGAAATTATGAATGGATGTGTTTGACAAGGATCTTATGTCATGGAGTGATACGCCAATAAACGTATATACCTATAAAATCTACGTGGCTTTTTCCTAGCGTAAAACATCGATTTTTGGGAAAGCCACTGGTGATACGAGATTCATACTGCAGAACTATGTTTTCTAGATTTAGAACAGCTCAGAACAAAAAGCTATCCATTGGAGCAAGAAGGGAAATGTATGTTTACTCCTGGTCCGGCAGTCTTGTTTGGCCAAAAATGTTTTTTCCTTTTTTTGAAGAACCGTTTAGATTCGGAATTGTCCTTTTAAACCATGTTTAGAACAAGTAGAACAATCTTAATCAAGGGCCAAAATTTCGGATTTTGAAAAATGGGGTGACGGCCAAAAATGTTTTTTGTCGTTTTTTGGAAGAATCGTTTAGATACGGAATTGTCCTTTTGGAACAATGTTTGGAACAACTAGAACAATCTTAATCGATGGCCAAAATTTTGATTTTTAAAAACTGGAGTGCCAGCAAAATAAAGTATTTTGCCGTTTTTTTGAAGAATCGTTTAGATACGGAATTTGCCTTTTAGAACAATGTTTTGAACAACTAGAACAATCTTAATCGAGGACCAAAATTTTGATTTTTGAAAAATGGGGTGCCAGCAAAAAAAGTTTTTTGCCGTTTTTTTTGAAGAATCGTATAGATACGGAATTGTCCTTCTAGAACAATGTTTGGAACAACTAGAACAATGTTAAACGATGGCCTAAACCGCGGTTTTCGATAAATGGGGTGCCAGTAACAAAATGAATTTTTTCAAATTTTCGAGGAATCTTTCGGAATCAAATAATGTCAAATTGGAACAATGCGCTACAAGATTAGAACAATATGGAACAGCTTTCAAAATCATGATTTTTAATAAATGGGGTGTTAGCTTCGCACACATCTATCTCAAGGACAAAACTTATAAACCAACAGCACGTGAGAATATGATTGAGCGAATCAGAATTGCTTGTACGGAAATTCATTCAGACACACTACTTATTCATTTATGTGCAGTCATTTGAAATGCGGATTAATAAGGGGATTGAAATCACAGGCCATCATTCCAAGCTCTTATAGTAACTAAAAATGTGAAAAATATTATTTACTTTAAGACTAATTAGAGTCAAATTTCATCCATTACCAGGTCATCTATAATTGATTGTAAAAGCATATTTCATGTCATTATAAATCTGATATCTGATTCTATAGGTTTTATTTTGAAAAGAGCTAGCTAAAAATCATTAAATGACGGGCATCTGCAAGCCACAAAATTTAATACCGACGCCCAACTTAGGGCTCATTTTAAACCTGGACAGACTATAGCACTTTTATTGGCTCGCAACGTCAGGTCCCTTCAGACTACAGCACTTCTATCGACACCAAACATGGGGCTCCATTAGGGCCACATCAGACCACAGCATCTTATATTGGTGTTTGATTAAGCCACTTGAAATTTAGTGTCTCGTGTATTGTTGAATTTTGTAGGAATTTTTATGCGAAGATATTTGATTGACTTTAAAAATAACTTACAGATAAAAAAAAAATCGTGAAGAACTGAGAGTGGATAGAGTGTAGATAGGATCTCAATGGAGTGTTTATTTAGTAGGTTCGAAAAGGGGAAAGCAGGACAAAAAGACAGAGCAGCGTGGGGGCGGAAAAGTAAGTGATACTCAGGAATCTAGAATAATGGCTCCTTTATTGAATTTAAATAGAAACATGTAACAAGAGTGAAAAACATGAAAAGGAAAATAAATGAAAATTGTATCAAGGAAATGAGTAAGATCTCTGATAAAAGTTTGGAAAGCATATGGCAAAATTGGGGAGAAAACTTAAAATTAGAAAGCGAAAAGAATGAAAGAAAATTTAAAGAGATGAGTGATAAAATAACTTTAAGCTTAAAAGATACAAATAAGACCATTGAGGAATGAAATTCGATATTAGGCGTAAAGTGATAGAGATTTTAGAGGATATGGATGATGTTAAGGCGGAAATAATGCAAATAAAGTCTAATCAAGAAGCAAGAAGGAGATGAATGAAAAAATTAGGAATTTAGATCAAAAAGTAAATAAAATTGAAGAAAGCTGCCAAGCAGGGTTTAAGACAATATGACTAAGGAAATTTTAAAACAGGTTTTGGAAACAAGGTAAAAAATTTAGAAGATAGAATAAAAAATGTTATTTTGAGGGGCCTATGGGATGGAGACAAAGTAGTGTCCCAGTAGAACAATATTCCAAACTTTATTGGGATAATACATTAAATCCCAAAATATTTTTAAATAATGCCAAACTTTAGTGCAGAGAAGTTTACGTGAACAAAACAAATAAACATAGTCAGCTCGATGTTAAAAGGAAGTGCTAAGTGAATTGAGAGCATTCAAGGATTTTGAAGTTAAATTTATAAAACATTTCTGAGAGATAATCAACAATTTCAAGTAAAGGATGGGAAAATATAATACAGATTCTGGTATGATAAGGATATTATATACCATCACGAAATTCACCGTGGTAAAACCATTAGATCCTCCACTGGAGGATTAACAGATTATTAAATATTTAGCAGTGCACTTTGAGGCGGAGGTTAGACAATGCACAGCTAGCAAAATATTGTAGACCGGGACGTATTTTTGGAGTATTTGCAAAGATATGACAAAATGGGTTAACCAAGGAAAACTGAGTACAGGACAGTCGATTAGTTTTGTAAAAAGGAGTACAGCACGTGAACACTTCGATGGTAAAAATTTTAATAGGGGAAATTTTAATAAGTCAAGTGGGACTAACATAACTAGAAGACATGTAGAAAAGAATAATAAGACAAGGACTGCAAAAAGTAGTAATTAAACAGAGAAAACAATAGTAATGCAAATTCACAAAGGGATAATTCAACGAGGGAAACTAATAGGACGTATGCAGAAGCAATAGATTGCCAAAGATCGTCGACAGCACGGCAGGATTTTTAGTAAGGAACAGACCAAGCACACCCGTTAAAATTAATTTATATGAACATCAACGTGAGTTCATAAAATTTGATTTGGAAAGTGAAGATAATTTAAATAAAAACCTATTACCTATTTTAAATTTAAATGTAATTGATGAAGTAACGAAAGCACTTATAGATACAGATGCTGAAGCATCGAGAATTTTAATCTATAGGAACACTGTGGCACGATTTAAATAAAATTAAATAAAAACCCTTAACCACAAAAAATATTTAAATTACTAGATACGTATTTCGACCACTATGTGGTCATCATCAGTAGAGAAAAAAAAATTAGCTGTATAATTTACTATATTGTTGCTTTAAACACTATCGAGGATATTCTCCTCACCCGCAGGCTGGTGTTCTCAACAACAAACAAGTGAATTGTGACATTATAACTTAAATCTACCTAATTTATACTAATTCTAAATTTACTGAAGCGGAACCATTTTAATCTTGCTTCCTCATTGGTTGTTGACCAATAGGGAAAGCAAAGCAGATGACTCTATTGGCCCTTTATCGGTGTTTAAGAGGGTCCTTTATGTTTAACAATTTTAATTGATTCATAGGCATTTAAGGAGGAAAACGTTGGTACCGCTTTTAACAATTTAACATTTTCTAGTTTAACGGGTGGCTGGTTTCAAATATATGTTTGGCGACCTGAGACCTTTCATATTTACCATATTTGAAGTGAGCAATGTGTTCTTTAAATCTTGTTGTTATATTCCTCTTGGTCTGACCAATATATTTTGAAAACACCTGGCCCTGCTCAACTAATTTCATAAATCCCCGACTTTTGCAATTTTTCCACCTTGTCTTTTGGATTACCTAGCAAATCTTTAATTTTATTAGTATTAGTGAAAGCAATTTTGAAATTACACTGTTTGAATATTTTATCAAGACCCTTTGTGGTTTTGTGAAACGGAAGTTTAACATATTTAACATTATCGTTAGAGGTGGTTGATTGCAAAGTCGTTGATTTACGGATGTTGATCCTATTTTACACTTTCTAAAATATTATCTATAATATCAGAAGAGAAACCATTGTAATTCGCTATTTGTTTAATAAGAGCAAATTCCTTATTAAATCTGTTTTTATTTAAAGGGAAATTCAATAATCTATTAATTAAAAAGTTAAATGACGCCAACTTATGTTGTATGCTATGATTACAGGAAGACAAAATAAAGCGATTTACATTGGTTTCTTTTCTATAAATGTCAAATTCTAATTTATTACCATTTCTAATTACTAATGTATCTAAAGGGTAATTGTCCATTATTCTCTAGTTCATACGTAAATTTTATGCTTTGAAATTTTGAATTCATTTCTTTAAGAAAATCATCAACATTTGATTTAGAAGTGTCAAAACTGCAAAATATCATCCACGTACCTTAACCATATTCTTGGGAAGTATTTGGAGTTTTCTTTTAACTCGGTTTCAAAACGAGACATAAATAAATTTGCTATGAAAGGTGATAAGCTATTTCCATTGCTGTGCCTTCATGTTGTTCGTACAACTTGTTGTTGAATTGAAAACAGTTCTGGGACATGCAATGCGAAACAAGCTGATATAGTCCTTAACTTTATCATCATCAATATCACTATCTATAAGAACATCCTTTAAATATGTTAAAGTACGTGGTATTGGAACACTAGGGAATAATGAACTGACATCAAATGAAATTAAGATTTCGTTCTCTTCTAATGTGATATTTTAATTTTATTAATGAACTCTAAAGAGTTTTGTACAGACAAACTATTAAACTTTAAATTCTTAAATTCATTTGACAGCCATCGTGATAAATAGTAAGTCGGTGAGTTGATACCTGAAACTATTGGTCTCATCGATTTATTATTTTGTGAATCTTTGGTAAACAGTAAAGCTTTGGCATTTCAGGATTCGAAATTTTTAATTTTAATTTTAGTGGGCGAAATTAGGTTTGGACATTCTTTCAAAACAGACTCTGTTGATTTAATCATTTTATTTAAAGGAACTTCATTTTACGTTTTTGACTATTGGTCTGTAAGGACCCTCAGACAGCAAAGTCTCTACTCTATCAACATAGTCTTGTTTATCCAGAATAACCAACCTATTCCCTTATCAGCCTTTAAATAATAACAATTCTTTTGTCGTAAATCTTTAATAATCAGATGATCTTTCCTTGTTTGTTCTGAGGCATTCCTTGCGCAAGTGCGTAAGTTGTTCGAAAGTTGAATTTTGCACGCGTTTCTAATAAAGTTTTTTGAATTGTCATCTAATTTTGAAATTCATCTGATTATTAAAGATTTACGACAAAAGAATTGTTATTATTTAAAGGCTGATAAGGGGAATAGGTTGGTTATTCTGGATAAACAAGACTATGTTGATAGAGTAGAGACTTTGCTGTCTGAGGGTCCTTACAGACCAATAGTCAAAAAACGTAAAAATGAAGTTCCTTTAAATAAAATGATTAAATCAACAGAGTCTGTTTTGAAAGAATGTCCAAACCTAATTTCGCCCACACTAAAATTAAAATTAAAATTTTGAATCCTGAAATGCCAAAGCTTTACTGTTTACCAAAGATTCACAAAATAATAAATCGATGAGACCAATAGTTTCAGGTATCAACTCACCGACTTACTATTTATCACGATGGCTGTCAAATGAATTTAAGAATTTAAAGTTTAATAGTTTGTCTGTACAAAACTCTTTAGAGTTCATTAATAAAATTAAAATATCACATTAGAAGAGAACGAAATCTTAATTTCATTTGATGTCAGTTCATTATTCCCTAGTGTTCCAATACCACGTACTTTAACATATTTAAAGGATGTTCTTATAGATAGTGATATTGATGATGATAAAGTTAAGGACTATATCGCTTGTTTCGCATTGCATGTCCCAGAACTGTTTTCAATTCAACAACAAGTTGTACGAACAACATGAAGGCACAGCAATGGGAAATAGCTTATCACCTTTCATAGCAAATTTATTTATGTCTCGTTTTGAAACCGAGTTAAAAGAAAACTCCAAATACTTCCCAAGAATATGGTTAAGGTACGTGGATGATATTTTGCAGTTTTTGACACTTCTAAATCAAATGTTGATGATTTTCTTAAAGAAATGAATTCAAAATTTCAAAGCATAAAATTTACGTATGAACTAGAGAATAATGGACAATTACCCTTTTAGATACATTAGTAATTAGAAATGGTAATAAATTAGAATTTGACATTTATAGAAAAGAAACCAATGTAAATCGCTTTATTTTGTCTTCCTCTAATCATAGCATACAACATAAGTTGGCCTCATTTAACTTTTAATTAATAGATTATTGAATTTCCTTTAAATAAAAACAGATTTAATAAGGAATTTGCTCTTATTAAACAAATAGCGAATTACAATGGTTTCTCCTCTGATATTATAGATAATATTTTAGAAAGTGTAAAATAGGATCAACATCCGTAAATCAACGACTTTGCAATCAACCACCTCTAACGATAATGTTAAATATGTTAAACTTCCGTTTCACAAAACCACAAAGGGTCTTGATAAAATATTCAAACAGTGTAATTTCAAAATTGCTTTCACTAATACTAATAAAATTAAAGATTTGCTAGGTAATCCAAAAGACAAGGTGGAAAATTGCAAAAGTCGGGGATTTATAAAATTAGTTGTGCAGGGCCAGGGTGTTTTCAAAATATATTGGTCAGACCAAGAAGAATATAAAACAAGATTTAAAGAACACATTGCTCACTTCAAATATGGTAAATATGAAAGGTCTCAGGTCGCCAAACATATATTTGAAACCAGCCACCCGTTAAACTAGAAAATGTTAAATTGTTAAAAGCGGTACCAACGTTTTCCTCCTTAAATGCCTATGAATCAATTAAAATTGTTAAACATAAAGGACCCTCTTAAACACCGATAAAGGGCCAATAGAGTCATCTGCTTTGCTTTCCCTATTGGTCAACAACCAATGAGGAAGCAAGATTAAAATGGTTCCGCTTCAGTAAATTTAGAATTAGTATAAATTAGGTAGATTTAAGTTATAATGTCACAATTCACTTGTTTGTTGTTGAGAACACCAGCCTGCGGGTGAGGAGAATATTCTCGATAGTGTTTAAAGCAACAATATAGTAAATTATACAGCTATTTTTTTTTTCTCTACTGATGATGACCACATAGTGGTCGAAATACGTATCTAGTAATTTAAATATTTTTTGTGGTTAAGGGTTTTTATTTAATCTTATTTTTATCGAGAATTTTGGAAAATATTATTAAAGATAATTTTAACGAGTAAATAATGAATTGATGCCCATAAGGAAACGAAACTTGGTAGCACCGAATAGAAAGTTTGCGAATATAAATAGTATGGTAATCTTGAAATGTGAGTTAGGTAATATGAAGTTAAAGCATAAATATAGGGTTGCTTTTGAATAAAGGATGGATACTATTTTTGGCATGGATTTAATAGATAAGTTGAATTTGCGAATAGGCGCAAGGAATATAATGATATATGTGATGAGAAATATATTAAGTCAGATGATGGAATAAGTATTGAAGACGAGAAAGATTGTTAATTTGGATTAGTTTAAGTTAGAGGAAATAAATGAAGTAGAAGTAAATATTATCGAGTATCCAGCTGAAGTAACGGACAAAGTAGTCATCGTTAAATAAATATTCCGAATTAGAAGATAGAGTTGGAAGATGGAGATTTGAGAATTCCTACAAGTTTCAAAATAAAACAAATAACCTCGAAGAAAAGTTGAATGAGGAAGAGAAAAATCTAAATAAGTCTATCAGTGAGAAATCCTGGTCTATGATTCGTTGATAGCTTCCGTTTTATGAGCTTATCCTTAGAGACATTAGGTTCTTATTTGAATGAATATCCATTTCTAAAAAGTAAATTTGTTGACTTGAGCGATAAGCAGTTTAAGTTATTAACTCGAAAAGGCACATATCCATATGATTTCGTTAATTCTTTCGAAAAACTTGATTACTCTGCATAACCTAGCTATCAGGACTTTTACAATAAGCTAGAAGACAAAGGAATTACAAAGAAGCTGTACGCACATGCCCTGAAAGTATGGGAGGCATTTGGCATTCAAAACATGGGAGAATATTCGGATTCATATCTAAAAACAGATGTGATGTTATTGGTAGAAGTTTTTGAGCAATTCCGCACAAGCTCTCATACGACATATGGACTAGACCCCCACCCATTATTATATGTTGCCTGGTTACACGTGGCAGGCAATGTTGAAGCATACAGGGCAGGAACTCGAGTTGTTGACCATATTGATCAGTTATTGTTTATAGAAAAGGGTATTCGTGGAGGTCTTAGTCAAGTCTGCTCAGAACGACGTGCTTCTGCGAACAATAAGTATTTACCAACTTATGACCCCTCTAAATCCGATGTATACCTTATGTACTTTGATGTTAATAATCAGTATGGATGGGCGATGAGTCAACTTTTACTCTATAGAAGTTTTGGATGAACAGACACCAACATCAATGTGATATCAGTTCCCGATGATGCTTCGGAAGGCTATATATGTCGGTATGTGTATCCTTGATATAGCCAAGTTAACCATTTACGATTTTCATTATGGATATATGACCTCAACCTTTGGTGATGATTGTTGTCTTCTATATACAGACACAGACAGTTCAATTTATAAAATTATGACTAATAATCCTTATGAACAATGAAACAGGACTGTATTAGTTTTTTTGATACCTCGGACTATCCTCCAAACAACATTTATGGAATTCCTTTGGTTAACAAGAAGGTATTGGGGATGATGAAGGATGGGCGCATTATGACCGACTTTATTGGATTACGATCTAAGATGAATGTGACGAAGATTGATAATACGGCAAAGGAATAGGGGGCCGAATTCTCACAATTGATGGAAGAAGATGAATCACAATCACTTGCTATCCAAAATTTTGGTGTTACGAAGAAGATCAAGGGTGTTAAAAAATTTGTAGTAAAAAGCAGAATCACGTTTGAGGATTATGTTAGATGCCTGGAAGAGCTTAAAGATGTATCTGTAACGCAAATCTTAATTCAATCGACGAAGTATCGCGTTCATACTATTGTTCAAGAGAATACTGCCTTATGTCCACACGATAACAAACGTTACTTGATTCCTGGTACATACACTACATTACCTATTGGACACTATTCTATCATGAACATTGATTAAGCTGTTTGAGTCCTTACTAATAATACATCAGTTATGTATTGTGATATATATTGGTGGATCAGTTGCACATATAGTTGTTGTGGTTTAACTCTATATACTGATAGGATATAAGTTGTGTAAATAGTACATTCATCATAAGATGCCGTTAAAAGGTACTTTGAATATAGTTGTATATAAAATAATATTTGTCATTATAATTAGTTATATAATTAATATATAGGTACAGCTGTAAAATTATATGATAGTACTATTATTGTAAATGTATAAATAGGAAAATATACTACTATTTTGTTAACATTATTTAATAAATTTTTTTAATTATTTACTATTTTTATTTAAGTTTATTGCTATCACTATCCAGTGGTGTTGGGAAACATACATATATTTTGTTATGGGTATTAAAAATGAGGCATGGCTCTATGGGGAATTGGCATTGATTTTCCTCCTTATGAGGATTTCCATAGTGGGTACAAAAATGACCAGAATGGACCTTGGATCTTTTTATGGAGATTTACATGTAGAAATAAGTGGTTTTGCGCTCGTACTCTCATAGCTTACCATCTCTTATATTTTATGGAAAAAGCAAGGAAATATGAATGTGATGTAGATGAGTAAATTGTTCAAAATATAGGGGAATTCAGTAATAGCAATCGATAGATTGTGTGAACGTGTTAAACGGGAATTTATATAAGGGAACCGTAACAAAATCGAATAGTAGACCAACATAGCTCATAAAAGTATTAGAAGCTTGGGTTAAAAAGAGTTAGTAAGGAGTGTTTAATTAAAAGATGAAAAGTATTAGTAAGAGTACAAAATATTGTTAGTAGGTGGGTCTTCTAATAATAACTTAGGTAATGCAGATAATTTAGAGTATGTGAAGTAATAGAAAATAATAAGCAATATAAAACCAGAATTTCAAACACTACTAAAACACTAAAAGTTAGAAAGAGTGGTATGAATAGATCAGTTAGCAAAGTAATTAATTGAACATGGTGATCAGATAGTACAAAAAATTATATAAGCTGGTAAATGAAGACAGATAACTACCCCTAGACTTTGCTTAAGGTATACTCGTAATGTTTTTAAGAAACCAAGATTAGAATAGCGCACATTCTTTAGAACCGTTAGCTTGCCTAGACATTTTTTGAATGTAATTCCTTAAATATATAATTAGATACAAACAAAATACAGAAAAATTATCTGACGTATCGTTTTGTCTTATTTCAATTCAGTTCTTTACTTTAGAGTTAAAGGTGTAAGTGCAATGCCTTATCCGGATTTATTGATAATAAGTACACCAATAGTTATATTTAACTAAAATGTTGGTACAAAATAAAATCTCAGTCGTGGAAATATTAAAATATGCCACAAAAATGTATCCAAAATTAGATGTAAATCGTAAACCTTGACTATTATTTTCTTTAAAATGAGAGATCATTTGGTCATTACATATTTAGTATAAACTTTCGTAATCGATTGTACTTTGCACATAGGTCAAGTATCCCCCAGCTAATATTAGCGTGAAAGTCATTTAGTGTTTTGTATGCATTCTATTTTGCTCGTATAGAGAAACAGACGAGTAGCAAATAAAGAATTTGTATATTTTTTAAATTGATATACGCATATTGAAAGAGTACGCTTGCGGAAAGGTTTTGATTAATAAGGTAGTGTTTAGAAAACTAAAATCTTCGTTTCTTCGTAGTTTTGCAATTTTGGGTCTATATTGTAGCATTACTTTGCACGTTGCACTGAATTTGGAAATGCCAAAATAGAGCTTTAACCTTTATAACCGGCGTAACTAATTTAAACACTTAAAAATTAATATGCATTGTCCATAGTTACACGAAACTTTCAGTGAAAGTGAGCTGCGGATAATTAGATCCTTTCCCTACATTGTGAATTAATAAGTGCACGGGTTGAAATTATACTTCACTGACGTACCAAATTTAGCACTCATCAATTGTTAATATAAGGTTGAGGTCGGATTTATTTTTATCTTTAGTAATATATCTCCGAAATAATACAATGTTCTAAATTTGACAGCACATGCCAAATATAATCACCTTTTGGGTTTTTATTTTTGAAGTAATCAATTTTTATTACTAATTACATAGCAAGGCATATACAGTAGATACGTGTACAATTATTTATAAAATTAGCAAGCATGTACAGCCAGTCCCAATGAACTGCAGTCTGTGGATTGTGGTTCATAATATATAAACAAGGCGCAGGTTTCCAAGTAGAGTTCTAAGTATAGTAAGCAAAATAAAGAGGAGTATAAATATATTTCTTAATTATGCCGCAAAGCATTGATGGATAATACAAATACAGCTGTTCTAATTAACCTTTTCTTGTACGTTTCACAAAGTTAACGTCACATCTATTTATATCACCAACTAAATTTATAATTAATATCAGTTAAGCCCGTACACAGCTGATAAATTCTCCCTAAAATAGTTTTTATGCCACGTTATTTGTAGGTCAGTAAGACTATATTAAATATTAAGCAAATGGTATTATTGACGTACGCAATAGTAGTTTCAATATTTGATATTTATTATCGATTTAAAGAAATTAAAATTATTAACCTTAACCACTTGCTGCTTGTAAACATTTATATAACTTTACATTGTAAATCGATATCGAATAATTCCCATAGCAAAACTGACGAAACGTTTGTTCCATATGGTTAAAAATACATTGGTAAAGCCATCAGAAGGGGTCCCGGGTGATAACACCATCAAGAAAGTGAAGCAGCAGGTAAAGTTTTTGGGCACCCTCATACCCTAAGGAAAAGAAATCATCTTTAAAAGCGGATGAACCACAAGTTTTCCAACGGCATGAACATAAGAAACAAACAAAACCACTGCATTAAAAAATCCGTATTCGATATCCAAAATCTAAACTTCATAAAATAATGATAAGGTTTTCTTAATCGCTACTAAGGAAAGAGTCATCAAAATAAACACTAATAAAGTTTTTTATATTCTAGGAATTGAAGCTTGAAATGTTAATATCTAAATAAGGTTAAGAGATTAAAAGATACAAAACGGGAGGTAAGTAGAATATAGATTGGTATTGTGGATAAAAGTAGGACTCGATAGAAAGAGCAAAAGGATTTTGGATCAGAGAACTATGAAATGAGTTTAGGGCATCAAGTAAAGGACAAAAGATAGTTGAATCTCTACTGAACGTGAAGATAGCAGATTAGTTTTTATAATAAATTAATTTAAAATAAGTAGATCTACGTTCGATTTATTAGAATTGCCGAAAAAAGAACTGCTAGCACATCTATAACATTCGCACTACTTGCACTAAATTTTATTAAAAACAGTTATGGCAAATTACACTAGTTCACTGAATTACAGAAATAATTTTTTTAAAGTTATTGTAGTTGTATATATAACCTTTTATTTAGATTATAAACAATATCTTCAAGAATCCATTATATTAGCCAAGTATGAAACTCGTTACTAATTACGAAATTTAGACCAATAAAAAACGTTTAAGTTACTAACAAAACATCTCATTTCTCGAGTTCTCTCGTCGATACAAAAATCGATGTGCTTTACAATATGTAAATTTTAATCATTTGAATTTCTAATTGCTCCAAATGCTTCCTTCACAAATAATAAATTTGTTTCAATGACGTTCTTTATAATGCAGTGTTGGCTTCTATTGAATGAAATAAAACACACACAGAGACACGCACACACACACACACACACACACACACACACACACACACACACACATACACAAATATATATACATATATATATAGCTACAAAGTTTCTACTTTAACGACCTTTTTCTTTGCATAATTATTTTTCTTAAATAATGGACTTGAGGTCTGCTAATGGTAAAAAAAGCTCTTTATTTTTATCCTTTTTTCGAGGAAATCATCTGAATGACATCTCTAATAACATCTTTTTATTTAGTTTCTTCGCTTCTTAAATTGGAATTTTATAGAAATAAAAGTGTGTATAAATTATAAATTACAAATGCTTGTATAAGTTATACACACCTTTATTTCTACAAAATTCCAATTTAAGAAACAAAGGTCAACTATATTATACACATAAAAATAAAAAAATGTTATTATAGATGTCACTTACATAATATTCTCGTACTAAGCCTTTAAAAAAGGATAAAAAGTATCCGAAAGATTAGGCATTTAATAAAAAGCTTATTTTACCATCAGCAGATCTCCAGTCCATTATTTAAGAAAAATAATTATATATATTGTTGTGGAAATTATAGGTTAAAAAGAATAGATAGGTTAAGATAATAAATTTGTAACGACTGTGTATATAGGAAATAGAAACAATTTATTTACGCGCCAAATTAATTGGTTGTGACATTGAAAACGGACGGATAATAACACATTTTTGTATTTCTAAATTGGAATGTTAAATTTGCATAACGTGTAGAAGCTTTGGAGTACGTGAAAACTCAAGGATACGCATAATTAGTTTTAATATTTTAAAACAAGCGCATCGGATAATAAACAGAGCCTTTAGGTAAATTAAATCAATATTGGAAACGAGTATTTTCAAGTTAACTAAACTAAACGTTCGTTAAAATACAAATCCTAAGAAATGCTAAAACTTGGAATTATAATTTCAAACGGACGGTTGCTTCATAGAAAAACCTGACAGTTGAAAAGTTCAAGAAAACTTGAATGAACGTTTGAACAGAATTCGGTGGAAGTGTATTTAACGGTCAATACAAAAGCTACTAGTACAACAGATGGTTTGAAGGCAAAGTAAAATAAAATATCCGTAGTGTAAATCAGACAGAGAGCATAATAATAAAAGTTTTTTAAAATACTCTTTTAAAGTACGCGGTAGGTTTGGAGGTCAACCACGATATTGATTTTCTGTTGCTTAAGTGGGATTCGAAAAGAGACAGCAAATGTGGGTTAAACAAGGAAAGATAGCTAGAGGCTGGACATAGAAAAGGGGGATAGGAATCTGATTGGTTGAAAGCTAGAAATTTTCAAGAAACTCACGATGGTTATATGTTGTTGAACAGTTTTCAGTCGAAAAGCACGGCGGAATGAGAATTTTTGGTTGTACTAGTCGGTTGCGCGTAAAATTTTTAGAATCAATTAAGATAAAATAAGCTTTTCGACTGAAATAGGGTCCGAGAGGGGTGGATGAAAAAATATATATACACTAGGGGAGGTAGTAAAACTCTCTTTTACTCTTGCTTATTATCGTACGTCGCTTATCCATTTGACTTTGCTTTGCTAAAGCAACATTCTAATTTAAAAGTATAAAGCGGTGTTAGTACAGTACGTCAATAGTTTTTTTTTAAACGTGTTAATTGCACGAGTGAGTGTGAGTTAATTGATGGGGCTGTTACTACACTCAACAAACAAATGGAAGGATGGTACTAGGGTAAACGAGTTGAGAAGTGTTTGAAACAAGAATGCGTGAGGTTTAGTAATTACGGAAGGTGATTAGCTTCGTCTAAGTCAAGTATCGAGGTAGAAACACTGAAGGCGGCTGCAGAGATTTGCATAGCCAGTGAAAATGGGTTGGATCTATGTATAACGGCGAAGTGTACGGACAACATCTTCAGAGGCGATGATGGAAAAAAAAGCTTACTCCAGGTAACTAAATTAATTTCTCTTGCTTTTGCTTGAACATTTGTGCTGTTATTTTGTGCTTGAGTGATTTGACACATTGGAAGTGTAATATATTACCATTAAAACTCATTTAAAGGGGTTTATGTAAAAGACAATTGGTTTTTATTATGTATAAGTTTATTAAATAACATAAAATTTTTGTGTAAAGAGTAAACGGGTCTTTAAATTTGTTTTAAACAAGGATGCGATGTTTATGAGCATTTAGAATAACTGGGTTTATACTGAGCTCACCATAGACCAGAATAAAAGTCAATTTATGGTTTCACGACGGGCCCACCTACTCGTATCAAATAAAACTGTTGAAATAAATACAAATCATAAAATTTCAAAAGGTTTAAGGATTGAGATTGTAACATTATTTTGAAACTGTATATACAAATGTGTAAATATTTTCTTGATAATGGAAGCTTTTGAATATGTATAAATAAAAGGCTGTATGTCTTGTTGCATTATTTGAGCGATATCTTTATTTGACTGTATATGTGAGAAAGAGTGAAATTAGGATGGTAAATATACAGGAAGAAACAGATTTTAGAGCTAACCGGAGTGTATAGAAATAAGGAGGCGTTCCAGAGGTATTGAAAGATTTTTTTTTTCAATTTTTTTTAGAAAATCTTATGACGGCCCAATAACGCAGGGACTCGAAGGCGATCCCGATTTTTTTTAGGTAAATTCACAGCAATTTTATGGTGCCCAATTCGCGTGGCAAGAATCGAGTCTAGGTAAATTTACTGCAATTTTTATGGCGACCCGAACGCGAGGGCTCGATTTCCAAATAGAACTTAAAGATTTTATTCCAGGAAACTTGCGAGCTGAGTAAGAGTGTGTGTGTAGTGTAGATTTGTAAATATTTTGAGTGTGTGAGGAAGTGATTTAAACGTATGCAGAGAAAGGAGTGGTTAAGAAACCAAGGGGTTGAAATTGGAAGTGACGATAGTGCGTTATTTGAAAAATCAAGAAAAATGGAGGAAGCAGGAGGAAGTAAGGATCAATCAACTACAGAATCGGGAGACCAAGAAAATAAGATGATAATGAGGATGCTTGAAAGGATGAATGAAACACTAAGTGGGATAAGAGAGGAATCCAACAGGAAGTTTGATCGGATGAATGAGACATTAACTGGAGTTAGGGAGACGTTAAGTGAGAAAATAGATAAGACAACCAAAGAGTTCTCAGATCTTAAAAATAGTCAAACGTTAAAAATAGGGGAAGTAGAAACTAGAGTGGATAAAAATGAACGGGATATAAGAGGATTGAGTCAGGAAATGGGACAATGTGTCGACTTTGATGGGGGATGGTCCCAGATTTGTTACAGGGAATATGCCACGCACCAGCAAATGAAATTTTAAGAGAATAGTAGAGTGAACCCACAAATTTTTATAAATAATATTAGAAGTTTAGTAGGGAATTTATTTGACGAACAGGCAAAATTGATTATTGTAGAGGCGTTATTGAAAGACCACTCTGAGGCCTGGTATAATCTCATAGAACAGGAGATAGACACTTATAGCGAGTTTGAGGACAAATTTTTGAAACATTACTGGAGCGATCACAGACAAGATCAAGTACGGGACGATTTAATTACAGGTAAATATAAGGGTGAATTTGCAGAAAGTAGGGAACAGTATACTTTCGTATAGCATAGCTAAACAACCGAGCCCACCATTGACGGACAGATAGATTATTAAATACTTTTTCGACATTTTGAGGTTGAGGTCCGGCAACACGTAGCTTCGCAGAACATAGTAGATAGGGAAATGTTTTTAGAGTACCTGCAAAGGTATGACGACGTGAGTAGTGAACGACCTCGGGAAAATAGGGAAAGACAGGTGAATACGGTTAGATTCGAGAACAGAAGGGACAGTTACCAAAGACGGGGGGCGAATTTTAATTTCAACAACAGACCAAACTGGGAACCACGACGGACATTTTTTGGGAGTAACAGTGTAGATAGAGGATCCACGCCAAGATCTGGGGTACCGAGACAAAACAGTTCACCGGACATGAGGGGGAGACAGACGACGACGACGAACAGAGAAAATGAGAGGACAAACAGGATAGAGACGCAGAGGACGTATGCGGAAGTAGTTGGAGGACAATGACCGAATAGGAAAAATAGACCTGGGCAGGATTTTTAGACAAGGACAAACCACTAGATGTAATTGTGTACAAGTACAAACATTCTAGAGAATTTTTGAATATTGAGAAAGAAGTTAAGCCAGAAATTAAAGAAAATTTTTGTTTGCCAATAGTCAATGAAATTAAAGAAAAGGTGTGTGACAGGATTATGCCGATAAAAATAAGTCATCTAGTAGCGCCGAATAAAAAGCGATTTGCTGTAGTAAAGAGCTACTACTCATCAAAAGACGATTAGAAACCGAACCGGAGTTTAAGAATTACAGTATGATAGATGGATTTTTGTGCAAGAGGGTACAAACTCTCAAGTTATATGTAATAGATAGGGTACAAGCTGAGCTCATTGTGAAGGATCTTCATGTTAGGTATGGACACATAGGCATCAGGAAACTTTGGCTGATATTTAAGCAAACATTTTTTTCGGTTAAAGATATTGGTATTGTTAAGTCAGTAATCAAGTCATGTCATCTATGTACATTGGGCAAGTACAAAAACCACACTAGTCAGGATGTAATACAGAGCATACAGGTACAAAACCCACTGGATTTAATTGCGATTGATTACGTGAGTAATCTAGTTAGGAGTAAGAAGGGTCATCAACATGTACTAATAGTTATTGACATTCTTTCGAAATTTACCAAATTATATCCGAAAAGAGAGTGTAGCACGGTGGAAACTAATAAGAAATTAGAATTGTATTGTAGAGAGGTTGGAAAATTTAAACGTATGCTGGCAGATAATGCGACTTATATTAATAATCAAAGATTTATTAACTATTGGGATCAACAAAATGTAAAGGTAGTTTTCTGCAGCATAAAACATCTTCAGGCGAACCTAGCTGAGAGATTTATCCAAGAAACCGTGAAGTTCTTACGTCTGGAATCATACAGAAATCATCGGTTATGGGAGGACAATTTGTCTAAGGTGGAATCATGCATAAAGAAACCCCTAGCACGGTAACAGAAACTAGTCCCATAATGCTGATTAGACAGCAATACCCTGATAGACCTTGGCAGATTGTGCCTCGAGAAAACGAATTTCAGCAATTATTGATTGATGCCAGGGAAAAATTAAGAAGAAGAGCTGAAAAATACATACCAAAAATGAATTCCCGAATTCGGAAAAGGGTGAAATTCAAAATTAGAGACTCAGTGATAGTGAAAAGTTTAAGGGTAGGCAGGCGAGATATGATGACGTGTTCTCAGCTACACTTGCCCTACGAAGGACCATTTCAGATTGGAGAGGTTGTAGGAGAGTGTACTTATGTACTGAGAGATGTGAAGACACTGGCAGAAAAGGGAAAATTCGATGTGAGCCTGTTGTTTCCATATACACCAGAGGAGCGACCAAATGAGGAAAATCACAGTTAATAGATGAAAATATAGAGATAGGTTAATAGATAGAGTTAGTTTTAAATAAATAGGGATAGATATAGGTGCAGATAGAGAAGTAGAATTAGAAATAGGTAAATAAGGAGAGATAGTGAAAGGTAGATATAGAATTAGGTGTGAATAGTTAGTGTAATAAATAGAGAGTGATAGAAAAGAGGTAACTGTAAATATAAATAGCTGTACATAAGTAGAAGGAATGTAAATAAATAGAAATAAGGGAAGATAGGTATAGAGGAATAGAAGTGAGTTGAATAAAGAGATAATGATCGACAAAAATAAATATAAATAAAAATAGGAGGTGAAGAGATAGTGATAGGTAGAAATAGATAGTTAACAATTAGTGATAGATGTGAATAGATAGTAATAAATAAAGATAGGTGTAGATAGATAGAAATAATTAGAGATTGATAAAAAATAGGTAGGAATAGGTTAGATAAAGAGTGATAGGTTGGATAGATAGGTATAGGAAGAGTTAGGTAAATAGATAGGTGTGTATAAATATCATATAAGGTTGGTTAGTAGGTATTAGTCTTTTTATTTAAATTCAAGAAAACGTGAGAAGTTATTCTTTGAATTGAAATAGGGGGATTATGTCGTGGAAATTATAGGTTAAGGATAGATAGGTTTAGATAATAAATTTTTAACGACTGTGTATATGGAAAATAGGAACAATTTATTTACGCGCCAAATTAATTGGTTGTGACATTGAAAACGGACGGATAATAACATATTTTTGTACTTCAAAATTGGAATGTTAAATTTGCATAACGTGTAGAAACTTTGGAGTACGTGGAAACTCAAGGATACGCATAATTAGTTTTAATACTTTAAATCAAGCGCATCGGATAATAAACAGAGCTTTTGTGTAAATAAAATCAATAATAGAAACGAGTATTTTCAAGTTAACTAAACTAAACGTTCGTTAAAATACAAATCTTAAGAAATGCTAAAACTTGGAATTATAATTTCAAATGGACGGTTGATTCATAGAAAAACCTGACAGTTGAAAATAACGAGTTCAAGGAAACTTGAATGAACGTTGGAATAGAATTTGGTGAAAGTGTATTTAACAGTCAATACAAAAGCAACTAAACCAACAGATGGTTTGAAGGCAAAGTGAAATAGAATATCCGTAGTGTAAATCAGACAGAGCGCATGTATAATAAAAGTTGATTAAAATACTCGTTTAAAGTACGCGGTAGGTTTGAAGGTCAACCACGATATCGATTTTCTGTTGCTTGAGTGGGATAAACTAAAAGAGACAGCAAATATGGGTTAAACAAGTGAAGATAGCTAGAGGTTGGACGCAGAAATGGAGGATAGGAATCTGATTGGTTAAAGGCTAGAAATTTTCAAGAAGCTCACGACGGTTATATGTTGTTGAACAGTTTTCAGGCGAAAAGCACTGTGGAGAGAGAATTTTTGATTGTACTAGTCGGTTGCGCGTAAAATTTTTAGAATCAATTAAGATAAAATAAGCTTTTCGACTGAAATAGGGTCCGAGAGGGGTGGATAAGAAAATATAAACACACTAGGAGAAGTAGTAAAGCTATCTCTTACTCTTGCTTATTATCGTACGTCGCTTATCCGTTTGACTTTGCTTTGCTAAAGCAACATCTTAATTTAAAAGTATAAAGCGGTGTTAGTACAGTACGTCGTTAGTTTTTTTTATACGTGTGGATTGCACAAGTGAGTTCGAGTTAATTGACCGTGCTGTTACACACTCAACAAACAAATGGAAGGATGGTACTAGGGTAAGCGAGTTGAGAAGTGTTTGAAACAAAAATGCGTGTGGTTTAGTAATTACGGAAGGTGATTAGCTTCGTCTAAGTCAATCGAGGTAGAAACACTGAAGGCGGCTGCAGAGATTTGGATAGCGAGTGAAAATGGAAAATTCCAAACAATACCTCCATAAACGAATATACGAGCATAAATATTCAATAAAAACTAACAACATAAAATGCACCGCCCTAGCGGCCCATGCCTTAAAAAATTTACACAAATTTTATTTTAATAATGTAGAAATTTTAGGTACTGAAATAAAAGGCAATATAAGAGGATTTTTAGAAACTATCCACATCCAAAAAAATTTACAAGCAGTAAATTCAAAAAACGATTAAGAAAATTTTACACACTTCTACCAAAATTTAATAGTATAATAGCACTTTGTTATAAATATCCTTTTGAACATATTTCGTATGTATACCACCACTTTTAAACAAGTTTTACTTATCACCACACGCTATAATTAATATTGTTTAACAGTTTAGGCTGAATAATTAATATTATTACATTCGTATACTTTTTAAATTGTTCTTCGTTATTGTATTTTTAAACGAAAAACATTTTATTTATATGACATAACAATTTTAAGAAAATTTATATTATTGTCTCAAATGTTTAAATGTTTTACATTAGCTTAAATACATAATCTATAATTAAGTTTTAGGTATATAATTATTAAAAACATTTTTTGTATAAAGTAAATGTGTATTTTTGCATGCGTGCGTCGTGTTTAAGTACGTGTACTGCGTGCATGCATGCGTTCTAAATAGATACCTGAGTGCGCGTGTGTATTTATGTGCGCACGCTAGTTCGTATACACTTGTGTGTGTATGTGCGTGTGTTTGTTCGTGAATGCGTGTATCTGTGTGGAATTCGTGTGTGGGTGTACGTATGTACTTTAGTGTGCATATGCGCAATCATGTGCGTAAGCGTGGGTTTGTGCGTGCGCCTATGTGCCTATGCGTTTGTGAATATATATGTGCGTGCGTGTGTGCGTACGGTTGTGTCTGAGTGTGTGTGTGCAAGCGTTCTATTTTGTATCCTTTCCTATCTCTATATGTGGGTGTAGCTGTGTAGTGTGTGCATGCATGCATACTACGTACGTGTTCCTGTGTGGGTGTGGACAAACCAGATACCAACAAGCGTTTTGAGTTTATTTTCCTGCAAAATTAATTAGTGCATATAACTGAGTGTGAATGCATTAGAAATATTGATATACTTTAAATACTACTTCTGACAACGCATTTCTGAAACAGTAAGACAGTCATTAAAATAAGTTTGGATGCATGTGGTTCTGAAAAAGGTGACTGCTTTTGTGGGATATTTTTTCCGCCATCTGTTGTTTGTTCATAATTATAAAATATATCAAGTCCTTGAATTTATTCGTTAAAAACAATTCATATTAGATTTAATTTTTCCTAAATTGGGACTAGTCATCTTGTAACTGCATAGTGGTGTAATGTGCGTTTTGGTTTTGAAGGTGGTTCCATTATCACTTAAAGAGTGACCGTAGTGGCTTTTTCCTTTGTGAAATGATTTACGTTAGAAATGTGTACGATCAACGGTGCGTTTTGAAATTTTCAATTCTTTCTGGTGTAATTCTATATTTTAGCACAGCCATACGCAGCAGCAGATATTGATTTTGTGTGACCCCAGTTGCACCCTGATGTGGAGGCTTCTATTAACCCTATTAAGAATAAAATGATTCACTGAAGTAAACAATGCAGAAAATCATGACGCTTCTACTTTTGAAATCAACGAAACATAAACATGTAAAATTAAGATACGTAGATTAAAAAATATTCTTGGGTATTAGAAAAAGATAATTACATGTCCATTTAGAAAAAATCAAATTCTCAAGTAAAAAAAGCACTGTAAGATTCTGCATAATATTGTTAGTAATTGGGTATTACTAATTAATGAAAATGAACTGTATTTCACTTTAATCGAGAGGTGCTCCTTGAAATTGTAACGCTTCTAGTCTACATTCTTGCACACTTGTCAATACATGATTTATAATCTAATAATTTAACAATATCACTTTTTATAAATATACATGACAAATTACTCAAATGAAATTCACATGATGAATTTCGTAGATAATCCTTAACAATTCTGAACAGCGTCAATGTAGTGCAATTCCACGACATGATTCAGCAGCAGATTTCACATTTAAATTTAAAATACAATTGGCACATGGTGTATGGGTAGTTTTACAGCATATTCTTTCGATCTTGCTTGCAATCCGCTGTATTGAGCAGGCATGTTAACCGTATCATCAAAGGTTTGGCGTCTAAAATTTTTTATATTAAAAAGTATGTTTTTGCAATGATTTCAATACAATTTTCACTAAATATGTTGCATTGTACTTTTCCATTTGCAAGATACCAAAAGTTCTTTCTTTAATATCTTCTTACTTATTTATAGTCAATTGGTCTGTTGGGTTATATTGGATTTAGGATTCACAGTTATCGACAAATCAACCCCTTTTTGAACTTCTGCATATGAAAGTTTCTCGACTTTAAATTTCATCGTCACAATGTGTACGACAAATAATTAACGTTGTCTCTATCAAGATTATTGAATTCTTGCAAATAATTATTCGAAAGACTGAAATTCTGTTCCACATCTATCCCTTTTGTCAAATAACCACTACGAAAATAGGTTTTAGAAGATATTACAATTAGGGATAAGGCACCTAGCGATTCTGAGGCCCAAGCCTCGCGCCCCGTGCGCTTGTGCAGTATCGCACCACTGAGCGTACGAGTATAATTTTTAGTTTTATTTGAATGTAAAAAGTTAAAATTTGTGTTTTGGTTTTGTCATTGCATTTTGTTAGTGCAAAGGATGGAAGATGCTTTATTTCGAAGTTTAATTTTAATTGAGATTGGAAGGCTTATTTAAGAACGGCAAAAACGATTCACAAGATACGTGTGCAATAACAGCTAACAACGTTTTCAAGTGCTGATTAGTTCTTAATATGGATCCGGCGTGCTTTTACAGATGAATAGTATAATCATATTCCAATACACACTGCAGGAAATATGATACTAGATATTATTATGTGTTCAAAACATTCTACCTATACACATTTTGATATTACATACAATTTGTGATATGGTTTGAAATTGTCTGATTCTGTTAAAATTACATGCGGTAATTTTATCAACCTCTTTTGACGTAGTTATGTTGTTCAAAATTTTTGCTTACACATGACTTCTATTGGCCTAACAAGTTTTATAATAAAAATCATTGAATATAAAGGCTTTGAAGAATTAAGTAAAGGTTCAGACTTATAAAGATTTTTGTAAACGAAATGTGCACCACGTAAACGAAATATGTTTTTTTATATATGAGATCTAAACTTATTTAAGTTTCCTTTTTTAAAGATAAAGTTGAAGAAACATTAAAGTATTAACTTGATTTTCAATAATAACATGAAATATAATGTTAATTGAAATCTCGATTTATAAAGTTATAAAATTTCTAAACATCAACATTTTCCATCTACCGCAGTAACACTTAATGGCATTAATAGCTAGAAATTATTAGGCGCTGCTAGATTCCTTTAGCAAACTTGGAAGACACCTGACATAAAAAGCTACACTTTTTTGTCTTATTCGTCATGACAGACAGCTATTGTTTAGATGTCAAATACCAATTATAGTAAAAGAAATCCTTGTAGATGCACCCTGTTGTATGTATAAGTTGCAACCCTGTTCTTTCGATCCTCCTTCAGAGAACTTTGTATAATACACAATAGAGCATAGATCTCTTGCTAGAGCTTTATATAATTGTATCCGCATACTAGTGTAATAGTAATCTTAAAATGTTTTAAATATCATAACCATGCATTCTAATCATTTAGCAATTGATACTATGAAGTGTTATTTCACTTTCACAGGGAAAGTTCATATTCATTCAAAAACCCCTTAAAAGTTAAAAGCCGAAACCCTTATAAAAAATACGTATAAGCACATAATTAGGTAGATTAGGTTAGTATTCATTTAGGCTTTGAGCTTGTGATGCACTTAATTTAAATAAAATTGTAATAAATTAATTTTTGAAGTTTATTTGCTGATCCAAAAACATAATTATATACAATTTGAATGTAAAAGTGTTCGGAAAACTTAAATCAATAAATGAAAAGCAACTATAATGCAGGAGATTCATAGGAATGGAATGCGATACGCTTTTGATAAAAGTGTAAATAAGTAACTAGAATTTTGTATCGATTCCCGACGATTGCGTGATTCTAAACCTATAGAACAAAAACTTAACATTCTTGGTGACACGAATCACACCGATCAATAAATTGCTTTGCTTTGTTTACAAGGTATTATATGCATGATGCACGCTTTTATTGATTGCTCGACTCCAAATGAAAGAAAAAGTGTAGTTATGTATTTGGCCACTAAATACCACAGACTTCTATAACGATTTCATGTAAAAGCTGTAAGCTTTCACATGAAACTATTAAAGCCATTTCTGGATAATAACTTTCCTCAAAGATGTAAAGATCCTGATGGGTCTGTGGGATGGGATCAGCGATTTTCTTATTCTTCTGTTTTGGTGTTTTCTTGTAGAAATGTCATTCAAAATGAGCCACATCGGTTAATATAGGAACTTCGCGATATAATTAATTTGGCCCTTCAAATTCTTCGTAGAAATATGTGGTACATTTAAATGCAAGAGATGGAGTCAAATAACGATGCGTATGTTACATTCATGAAAATGATCTTTAAATGAAGAATTATGTGTAAAGATAAGTACTAAATGCATTAGTATCAATTTTTAGTCTGTTTTATTTTGTATTTAATTTTAGTGCTCACTAAATAAGAAATCTCATTAAAATTAACCAATTTCACGTTGTACACTTGTTATTTGGGAATACTGTACTACACAAATAAAACAAATCACAAAAAATATTAATTTGTGAATGTATTTTTTAAACTAAATATTAACCAAGAAATATTTTCAGAAATCACAGATCAACCCGAACCAATACAAAATATTGTAGCAATGGGTGAAATATTCTATGCTTGACCAAAATAGTACTCCCGAACGTAAACGCGTCCGCTGTATACAAAAGATAATAGAAAGTTACTCTGGGCGTTGCATCTTCAGACGAAAATGATTGGGAGTTTTAAGAAGGTGCACTTAAAGCTTTATTAAGTTTACAATGGAAATATTTTAAATGTAATTTGTATACATCGGACACGTCCTTGAAATGATCCAGAACAATTGAATTAAGTATATAAATCACGCGTGTGTGTGTGTGTGTGTGCGCGTGCGTGTGTGTGTGTGTGTGAGAGTATTAAATCAGTTCTAATTAAAGCTTTAATCAAGGTACTAGTTATGAATTGTGATATTAAATAAAATAATATTAACGTAATGTTACAATAAACATATATACATGATATAAATTAGTAATTAATAATACTTTAATTAATGGTGCTTTGTTTGTTAATTATAAGTGCATCGAGTAGTAATTAAGAAAATAGTTTTGTTACATTAAGAAAGCTGGTTTTGTTAGTGATTACCTGGAAATAAATTACCCTTAAATTATTAGAATTTTATTGTACCTACAAGTATTGCGGCTTTTGTAATCAGTTAACAATAGAGAACTATTATTGCAAAATAAATTTTTGTTACAATATAATAATCACAAAATGTCTTTCTAAAAAGATTTATTTGTAGACATTACAACTTATACATATTTATAATAACTTCCGAATCAATATTTCAATTGACCTTTGGTTACACTCTTGACTATGTTTAATTTATCAAGTACAAGTAAGAATAGTTTGGTTATTTTACAAGTCACTACTACTTTAAATTAACACTAACAAAGTGGAAGTTATGAAATTCAAAGACTAACTGACTGTAATTGTTTTAATATTTTTGCACGAAGCCCTTAGCGTCCATGATTTTCATTATTCTGCATTTTGCATAGTTGCAGTTTACACACACGTGTACTTAAATTCTAGATGAACCTTACACATTTTGGGTGATAACACTTACATCATCATTGACCCATTTCACAGGAACCTAGTACATATTCTCTTGTTCTGAAAATAATGGCTCCATGGCACCTACTACTACTATAAGAAAAATATTGTTATCAGCGCAAAATTAGTGAGGTGTAATTTACTACTTTAGTTTATTTTAATTTACACAATCGGCGATAGATATATTACATTCGAGTCATATCCATCTTCTTCAATATCCTAGTAAGCCACATTATGCATGTGTTTTATCTTTCAGCGATATGAAATTTAATTGGTTTATAACAGCCGCGTGAAGTTAGCTACAACTACGAAGCACTAATAATTTTATATGCGTTTTTTGTTAGTGGTTTGTTAGTGCTTCAAAAAAAAATGGAGCCACACCTACCGTTAAGTAGTTATTCGACTTCAAAGTTGCTTTGGCTAACTTCGCATGTAGCCACAACTCGGAAGCACTAATAATTTCATACGGATTTTATATAAGTACTTTGTTCGTGCATATTAGTGCTTCAAACCCCAGCCCAGAGTCACCTCCGGTTTCGGAAATATCACATCTCAAAGTTGGCGGAAGTTGGCTATATCATATCTTGTTATGGAAACACTAATTATCCGACCAAGGAAAATCATTAGTGCTTCAATAGTGCTTCGACGTACGACCTAGACATACTTCCGGTTTCGGAAATATCACATCTCAAAGTTGCAGGAGGTTGACCACACAATCTCTTGTTATAAAAGCACTGATGGCCTGACCTTGCAAAACCATTAGTGCTTTAATAGTGCTTTAACGCCCAACCCAGACACACTTCGGGTTTCGGAAATAGTGTAACATTTCGCATATAGGCAATTACCAAACTGCTATATGTTCGATAGATTGCCGCGATACAGGCGTGAATATGTAGTCGACTTGTTTATCGATCGGCGCCGTCATGCGCGTGGGCTTCAAGGCGTCTGCCCGATGTACTTGATCCATTATGGTATCAGATGTAGTCAGCTAAAAACAAATATTAAAGAAACGTGGTAGGAAGTTTCCTACCAAGATGGGTGGATTAAAATTGGATTCGAGGGAGAGACACGTCGCTTGGTGCATGAAGAGGGCATAGATTATTATTATTGAAGACAATCAACAACGTAAACAAGGTCGATAAAACGCAAGCAGATTCAACTATAAGTTTCACCTTTAAATATAAATATATAATGGATCTCTGAATTGATTAGCATAATTTTGGTTCGTATGAAAGTCGATAAGCGTTGGAGATGATGATCCATTCGTTCGTAAGGTAGCTATGTTGGCATGTGGTTATAATCTGCAGGTGTTGTAAGTGTATGAACACTTCAGTTCGGTGAGTACGCTATAATTTGTTGTATCAAACACCGACCCAAACAAGAATTAAGCTTATTGTGCAACCTGTCGACTTAGAGGATATATAATTTTATAAATGATTTTTTTTTTAAATTCTATAAATTTCTGATAATTAAATATATTAAAGTTTTCTGTTAAACGATTATAAAATTGTAGCATATTTTCATATACTAAGGTATAAAAGCTTTTTTATTCAAATAAATTATGTGTCACTGAATACATATAAGATAATTTGCTTAACGATTTAAAAATAGTTTTAGTGTTTCTAAACACAGAATTAGTAAGTTTTTCGGTAAAAATAAAATCACTTTATTTAGAATATGTTAGATAATCTGGCTAACTTTTTTTGTATTAATTGTTAAATTTAAATAGTCGATTAGGGCACATTTTGGTTTAACATCTGCCAGATAAACATCTGAACTTGCATGTGTACTCAAACAAGTTAAATGTATGTTGTACAAATGAATTGTATGATAAGCTAATCTTTGACTTATCCTTGTGAGCCGAGAACAAAGATTTTTGCTTGAAGCATTTGTTTAATGTAATGAAATAATTTTCTTTGATGGGCTTCACCCATTAACAATCGCTAGGTTTGAAGTGTTTGCTCAAGGTAATGAGATATTATTTTTATGATGGGCTTCACCCTCTAGCTACTGCTAATTTGTCAATTCAACACCGATAAGACCTTTCCACATGTTCTTACAATTTTGATTGTCTTTAATTTATTTTATTTATTTTTTTTGTATATACAAGAACTTTAAATAACTTTATTACATATCTGCAAACTAAGGTAATAGTTTTATTTCTGAAATTTTAGCTACAAGGTATAAGCGTAAAAGAAACACTGTTATATTGTTGAGTATTGTTGAGGCATAAGTTGATTCCTTTAAGGTTTATCTACGTCTTTCCTTAAGAACATTATTTTTTGTTTATGTGTTTGACGTTGTGGCGCCCTAAAATTGTACAAAGACAGGTTAATTAATAAAAAAGACCCCCCCCCCTCTCATCTCATGCCTCCGCAGGGATAGACCCCGAGACTAGTCCGCGAGCTTATATAATTCTTTTTGGAAACACTGCTTGGCTCTATGCCATCTTAATTGAAGCCACCCTCTGCATTATATTATCCAAAAAGTCAAAATTTTATAACAATATCACAACTCAAAGTTGCTGGAAGTTGACCACACCATCTCCTGTTATAGAAGCACTAATGATCTGACTTGGCAAAATCATTATTGCTTCAATAGTGCTTCTTAGTGCTTTAACGCTCAACCCAAACACACTTCCGGTTTCGGAAATATCACACCTCAAAGTTGGCGATAGTTAGCCATATCATATTTTGTTATGGAGGCACTAATTATCTGACCTAGTAAAATTATTAGTGCTTTAATAGTGCTTCGGCGTCCAACCCAGCCACACTTTCGGTTTCGGAAATATCACATCTCAAAGTTGCAGGAGGTTGACTACACCATCTCTTGTTATGAAAGCACTAATGAGCTGACCTTGCAAAATCATTATTGCTTCAATAGTGCTTCAACACCCAGCCCAACTACACTTTCGGTTTCGTAAATATCACACCTCAAAGTTGTCGAAAGTTGGTCACATCATCTCTTGTTATCCAAACACTAATGACTTGACCTCGCAAAATGATTAGTGCTTCAATAGTGCTTCTTAGTGGTTCAACGCCTAACCCAGCCACACTTACGGTTTCGGATATATTATACCTCAAATTTGACGGAAGTGAGCTACACTCTCTCTTGTTATAACATCAGCATAATGATCTGGCCTAGCATATTTCATAGTGCTTCATTGTAAAGCTTCGCTAACAAGAAATGGCGTAGTTCTCCTGATTTATTCCCCATAGATTGTTTTTTTTTGAGAATATAATAAAGAGAAATTATTTAGGAATAAGCCGACCACTCCTATGGGTAAGTAAAATAGTCTAAGCAATGCATTTGTATCGATTGATAAGTACTTGCTATCAAGAGTGAATACCACTGTTTTGAACAGATTGCATTATTGTGTTAAAAAGGGCGGACATACATATTTGATCAATTAATTTAATAAATAATGACCTTTTAGTTTTATTGTTAACAAAATATTCCTTTTGATACTATGTTGTTTGATTAATGATGAGTTCTTTTTGGTTCTGGGAAGATCATTTCGGATTTTTATTAGTGATTGTGTCAATTCCGCTCCTGACAACAGCCTACTAACCGAAAAATCCAATGCTTTTAGTAAAAATTACTCTAAATGTCTATTTTTCTTTAATTACACCACACGAGCCTTATAGCAAAAGAAAGTTTGTTAACAAATCTATCTATTGGTGTACAAATATACAGGGGATTTCGTTTGAAAAATATGAGAAGAGCACTTTCTAGGTTTTGTAACTATGAACTAACGAAAAAGTCAGCCAGGTTCGGAAATATTACACTTTAAGGTGAGAGAAAGTCTCTTTTTGTTGCATACCACTGTACTAGCACAAATGATCTGACACAGCAACATTTTTAGAGCTTGGCTAATGCTTCAATATGCTTCGAACTCTAACCCAACCACACTTCCGATTTGGATAGAATTTGACCCTATAGTGTGAATTTGGAAGATTAATGTATTTTTTTTTTATAGAAATACAATAATTGCTGATGTATCAAAACCCTTATTAATTTGTTAATATTTTACCGTGGTTCAATGCATACGCACTTTTGGTTTCTGAAATCCTAAGCTACGACGGGTCAGAAATTTGACTGCTATTTTTGTATTATTGATGCATAACTTGAATTTGTAAACAAAATGCTGTGTGCTATGTTGGCACTTTTTTGTGCGCCAAGCAGGAACCTATCACCAGTTCCGGTGACGATAATGTTTGCCTTAAACTCGGAAGATCGCTTCAACTTTTTTATTATTGTATTGAATACTATTAACTTTGCTTAGGTTTGGGTGGCCGATTAAATAGGCAGGCCTCCATTTTCATAGCATTAATAGTGTTATGAGTATTCTGTTGGAATTAACATATTTATTTCTGCAAATGCTTCAATAAAGTACCTGGAGTCCAAAGACACCACATAAAGTTATAAATGTGATTTCGCAATTAAGCAAAACAACTATTAAGAGTACATTTCTACTCCATCCGTAGCAAATAAAATATGACGAATAATAATTTTTGTTCATTTAGTATTTCTGGAAAGGTTTGCAATTTTCGGTACACCATAAAGTTTTATATCCCACGCACAAAACAACACGTAGTATAATACCGTACGAGTAGGGCAAATATAGCAATACTGCCGCCTCATTTCCTCCAGAATCCCTCATTTCCTCACTCATCTGGACCAAAAAGTTTTCTTCGACTAACCATTTTTCATCTTTCGAGATAAATATATCTCAAATTTTTCATCTTTCGAGATAAATGAGCATCCTCATTTCCTCCCACATCTGGATCAAATAGTTTTCTTCGACTAGCCATTTTTTATCTTTCATCTGAACCAAATAGTTTTCTTCGTCTAACCAATGCATCTTTCGAGATAAACCTATCTTGTTTGGTATCAATTAATATTAGAATTTTTTCAGCTACCCGAATCTCTAGGAATTTTTTAGATTGCTCCACTCCCAAGGGAGCTACCCTGATTTTAAGATTTCTTACCTATAGCGACTTTTGAGCGTTTTTATAAATTTTTTTAGTCATGCGATACATTAAATTAGCTTAGAATTTTACGAAGAATTCGAATCTGCAAACAGATTTGAAATCGGACCACGCCCTGCAAAGTTACACTTTAAGCTCTCAAACCTCTACATTTTGCTCTTTGCTTTATAAGCAAAACTAACAAATAGTTTTCTTCGTCTAGCCAATGCATCTTTCGAGATAAACCTATCTTGTTTGGTATCAATTAATATTAGAATTTTCTCAGCTACCCGAATCTCTAGGAATTTTTTAGATTGCGCCATCCCCAAGGGAGCTACCCTGATTTTAATATTTTGTATCAAGATCAATTTCTAATCAACTCTCCTTGTTAATATCTACAGTCCTTTAACCAACATAAATAAATTAAGCACACAAATGTTTAATAATTTATTTTATCCGATTTACAGTTTAATAGACTAATTACAATTTTTACAAAGTATAACATTATTTTGTTTGTGTAGCCGAATCCAAGCAGGTTAACCTGTAACAAAAAAGAGATTAATGGGTTGTTTAAATAGCCCTGTAACAAAAAAGAAATTAAAGTAAAAGAGAGGAAACGTGTTTTTAGTCAATAAGACATATTGTTGTTAATCTAACAATATGTTTTACCGTCCGGCGAGACCACGTGGAGGTAAACACATATCGCCGGGAACGAAGGAAATTATTAAGGATGGGGATGGTAGGTATGCCTTATAACTAACTTATATACTACTAGATATACACACTAAAATAAATACAAATATGAGCAACTATCTAATATCCTTCAACTTCTTTCTAGAAGTGTACTACCCGCTACTGCCACCCAGTACGTTTCTATAGTGTCGGTGGGTAGTTAATCAATTATTTTTTGTTAAGATATTTTGCCTTTTTTCATATTTTATGTTTGGTGACTAATTTGCAATTGTCAGTTGGGTTCCTCTAATTGTTTCTGATTTACTGTCAGGTTAAATCGATCTTCGTTAGTAATTCAAATTCGCTAAGCTGCTTTTGCAACACGGATTTTTTAAATTTCAATCGTCCAGCAAAAAGATTGGTCACTGTTCCTTGAAGGCTTTTGCAGTTTTGCAGTAGTACTTTATATTGTCCTACGCGTTTGTGTTAAGATGTAGTTCATTTCGTTGTTGTGATCTCCATTTGGCGATTGCTTGATATATAAACCTGCGATTGTGTTGCTAATTGTTAGATTCTCTCAGCAAAAAACTTCAACAGTCCTCCGAGTTTCTTTCTTTTGCCTATTCTATATTTTCCAAGTGCACGTCTATTATTGTCTCTCGTGCACCGTATTCATAACATTAATCACCTAAAGTGATAATTAATTCATTACTTGGGATTTTTCGGAGTAGTTCTAACATTCACAGAATTACTCGATTTTATCGTCGGTTGACTCATCCTTAGGGGCCTGGATCTTAATGATCTTGACCACGTATAAGTTTACATTGCAATTTGTGCGTCTTCAAGCATATACCTGTATTCGCGGACTGAACATAAGCATGTTGGTGTTGCTCTCCTCAACATCAGTAGTAGAGAGTTAGTCCTGTTTAATGAAAGGTGTGGTTATTGTGCCTATATTTGGACACCAGAGCCTTGTTCATTATTTAGCAGGGTGCGACAGAGTGCAGGTGCGACCTACACATCTCAGAAGTGAGATATGATGCTCTACTGATGTTAAACGTCGTTTCTTAGATTCTAAATGATGCCAACTAGCAATAAACCACAGTCAAAATAATTCAATATGGAAACATTTTTGCATGCTTATTAAATATTAACAGATTGTTCAATCAATACGCTAAGATGAATGTTGCTAACAATCGACTTAAAACTTTTATCTTAAAACATACATTCTACTGTTGTCATTCAGTAGAGCTGTATATACAATTATAAAAGTTACGTCTAATTCTATATTTTTTTATTTAAATATATTGTAGCAACAACTCATTTAATTTCAGTATTATTAAGAAGGTAGTTGTATTGAATTAATTTATGTTATCCTAATAATAATAATAGAAATTAAATAGAATTTAGAAGTTGTGTTTTGTACTTTATATTAATAAAGTGTCAGGTAGTAATTACCCTATTCCGTTTCTTATACCTTTCGCCTGCGAGAAACTGCATACTGCATACCAAATGGATTAGTTAAAACCTGATTGCAGACAATGTTCGATTCTATAACTAACAGCAGAGACTAACTGTAGAAGTACTACTATTGCATTGCAAATTGATTAACAAAAACATGTATTTGTTTGGTAGACTAGTTAGCTACAAATGGTTTAGTAACTAACTGCAAGCTGTAAGTGTATACAGAAAGATTGCAACTAAATACACTAAAATAACTAACCTGCAGGAAGGATCAATTACAAACTTCGAAGTGTCATAACAATTAAGAGGAAATTGTGACTGCTTTCTAGTGTGAAGCACGATGAAACACTAAAAGCAACAGCTACTAATTCATTTGTACTTCTGAGCTGTGCATGAATGCGAAGCTAACCACAGTCAACTTGAAGTATTACAACGATATACAAGGTTGCCTTGTGTAAAGCACTATGTTGCACTAACGAAGCACCAAGATTGTTTCGAGTTCATATCATTAGTGCTTCCATAACGAGAGATAGCATGGTCAACTTCCAGCAACTTTGAGGTGTGATATTTCCGAAACTGAAAGTGTCGCTGGGTTGGGCGTCAAAGCACTAAGAAGAATTATTGAAGCAATACTGATTTTGCGAGGTCAGATTATTAGTGTTTCCATAACAAGAGATGATGTGGCCAACTTCCAACAACTTTGATGTGTGATATTTCCGAAACCGGAAATGTGGATGGGTTAGGCGTTGAAGCACTAAGAAGCACTATTAAAACACTAATAATTTTGCGAGTTCAGATCATTAGTGTCTAAATAATAAGAGATGATGTGATCAACTTTCAGCAACTTTGAGGTGTGATATTTCCGAAACCGAAAGTGTGGCTGGGTTTGGGTTTGAAGCACTAAGATGCACTAACGAAGTACTAACAGAAAATCCGTATAAAATTATTGGTGCTTCCGAGTTGTGGCTAGATGCCAAGTCAGTCACAGCAACTTTGAAGTCGAATAGCTACTTAACGGTAGGTGTGGCTGCATTTTTATTAGAAGCACTAAGAAGCACTAACGAAACACTAACAAACCCATATGAAATTATTAATGCTTCCGAGTTGTAGCTAAGTGCGAAGTCAGCCACAGAACTTTGAAATGCAATAACTACTTAGCGGTAGGTGTGGCTGCCTTTTTCTTTGAAGCACTAAGAAGCAGTAACGAAGCACTAACAAAAAACCAATATAAAATTATTAGTTCTTCGTAATTGTGGCTAACTTCACGCACCAGTTTATGACTACTAGGGAATAAATGTGTGACTATTGAACATAAATATAGCAATTGGAGGTTTGCAACTTATGATCAGCTCCCATTTGTGTTCTTTAAAGCTAGATCAGTGTTTCAGTAACTCTTACTCAAAATCTACGCATCTTAAATTTAGCTCATAGGAGCTTGTAATAAACTAAATTTAATCTACTTTGCATTTTTAATTCTTGGGAAACTGCATCAATTATAACGTTCTCAAAAATGAATTAAAAATTACCGAATAATTCCAATAATATATAAAAGATTTCGGTAATTTAATCCAATAAACGCTGGCATCTAAAGAAAATCTTCCTACTTTAAAAAATTTCAGTCACTCCTTTAAATAATTAAATATCACGGTATCAATATTTTTGAATTTGTTAGGTTTATTTTCCTGAATAGAATAGAAAAGAGCTGCGTCAAACCGACTATAAGTAAGGTCGAAAACAAAATGATGATGATTTTCCTCCTTCCATATTTGTGAGTCTCCTCTTTATCTAATTACGTATAACATTTCCGCTATTGTAATTTATTCTAAATTATAGTATGCCAAGTTAGGTAACCCATTTTGCAACGTCTTAATCTAGTGCAAATTCTTGTTTTCGTTCATATTCGAGTTGAAAAGGTGGTAAACGAAATAATTTACACATACCCCTTTAAACTGTGTTACGGCATTGTTCTCGCAAAACATATTTTCTTTAAAAAGATATTTTACGGTTAAATCGAGCACGTACACGAATATTTCTTCTTCCTACTTACAGGGCGTGTCCGTGTATATGGTAGCTATTTCTTTGACAATGATTTACTGATATTTTATCAGTTTTAGCTCGTTTTGGATTAAGCTTTGCATTCTTATACACAATTTCTCTGGATTCAACGTAATAGGTTAGATTTCCAAGGGATGATAACCGCCCCAAATATGTGTGGTTCATAGTGAATTAGGAAATCACAGATGTCTTTAAAGATCTCACATCTATTAACAACAGGTATTTCTAACATTTTTGTGACATCCGCTTGTAAATTTTTTTTTATCAACCTATTAATGAGAACGCTTTAGTTATAGTCTGTCAAACGATATTTTTCATTTCTTTACGCCATGCGTCTTTGGCATAAGTTTTAGTCAGAAGATAATATTCTCATTTCTGTGGAACACATCACTTTCTTGAGTTTTCTTTGGTTTACTACTCACAATCTACGAATCTTGCTAATTACGGCATCCTAATAATGTGCCGCGTTAGTTATCTGTAATACAATTTTGGCATACCCTGAAATGCCCTGTGTTACGATTAAAAAGCGTCAGTGGAACAATAAGTTACAGATACTGTCGCCGGTAGAAGACTGATTTAGTAGGTGACGTAGAACTAGCTTTAATTTTTACTTCATCGTTTGAACGACGAGCAGAGGGGTCAGGGGAAATCCAAGAAAATAAAGATGGTAAAGAAATGTTCAGCGGCACAGCACCTAATTATATTAAAATAAATAGCTAGCCCGGGGGATGGTGCAGGGACCCTAGGGTCACGTAGAATAATGACAACCAATACTCACGAACACAGGAATTACACTTATAAAACAAATAGGAATAATTATTTGATGTACTCATATACACATTTAAATTTTTTTCGGTGTAAGAGATTTGTAATGTGGGATTTTCTTGATCAATATGGACTGTATTATCGTCCGATACCTGTAAAATAAATTTCTAAAATTCATCTTCAGTTATAGTGGAATTATTATCTTGTATATAAAGTTGGTGTAAGTGGAATTCTTCTAGTATGTTTTCGGTATTGTTCTGTAACGTTATTGAGATCCAGGGGATTTTCTAAAATAGAAATATCGTCTTCTATTTCGGTTGTTATGGGGTTATCTTCTACTCTAGAGCGTGCATCTGCATTAGTATTTAATTTACCCTTTCTGTAAAGTAAGTCAAAGTCGAAATCTTCTACCTTTACTCTCCATCTCAAAAATTTAAGGGAGATCAACCATTGTAAAGGTTTGTGGCCGCTTATTATTTTGAATTTTAGACCGTAAGAGGTTAGGTATAAAGTATCTTGTTACTCATACTATTGATAATAATTCTTTCTTTATAGTGCTGTAGCTGCATTCTGCGGGATTTAAAGTTATAGGTGCAAATGCATATGAAGTCTGATCCTTACAAGTCCTTGCGAAAGCACTGCTTCTATTGCGAAATTAGAAGCAAATGTAGTTAGGTTTAACATTTTTAAAAAGTATGAATGCTGAAGTATAGGTGCATTAAGTAAAATCTTTTGACATGAAATGAATCTAGGAATACTTGGTGTTGTTATATTTTGGCATTTTTAGTGCGTTAACGTTTTAGTTAGTTTAGCAAAGTTTTTATAAATTTTCTGTATTATCTGATCAGTCTTAGGAATGACTTTATTTATTTATCTGCCTGTGGTATTGGGAAGTTTTTTATGGCGTTTACTTTCTTTAGGATTAGGTTTGATACTATAAGGAAAACGCTTTTGAAATAACAACAGTTCTTTATTATCAACTGATTACACAACTACTCATAGCTATGACAAAATTCTAAAGCACTCGCTTGAGACTACTTATTTCCAGCTAATGGCTAACGGTACAGAAACTAACTTCTTTAAAACTACAATGCTATATAAGTACTATTCGATGGACTCCTACCGAAGCACTAATTGTTAATTTATATCTATTACTACAATAATTTATAACACATAGAGCTAGTTATTTTAACATTGCGCCACACTAATTTATTTCATATCACGACCTTATAGAGCAAGACTAGAATAAAAACTACCAGTATTATTATCAAAACCTAAATTGAAACTAAACTCTAGTGTTCGTAAATTGCAATTTTTATATAGATAATCCAATAATTCCAAGTTACTCTAAAAACGTACCAGAATTATGCAAGTAACATCTAGAAAGTGCGTTGTTGCATGCTTTTAAGGTCGTATAGGAGCATTCTCTTGTAAACTGTAAGTTATATTTGGTGCCGTTTGGTGCCGAATGTATTGTTTCGGTAGACTATGTGACGCCTAGTTGCAATAACATCTGGTGTAACTATATGTCCTAAGAGTTCAACTTGCTTACAGAGAAATTTGGATTTATCTAATTAGATTTTTATCCCATGTATTGCAATTAATCAAATACTTGTTTCTAATTGCTTATGTGTTCTGGTAGTGAGGTTGAATATATAACTATATGGTCCATGTATACTAATCAAATTTTATTTATTAAGTCTTTTAAAACCTTATTCATTATTCCTTGAAAAGTGCCTAGTGCGCCTTTTTAACTAAACAGTAGTCTAAAATAATGATAATGCCCATTTCCTGATTTGGGCATCGAATTGGGATGTAATTGAATCTGTAGAAAACTTTGATTAAGTCTAAAATGTCAGAAATGTTCAATAAAGGATATCCATCGTCTACAATCTTTTAGTTTAGTTTACCGTAGTCTGTATATATTCTCTTTTTTTGTTTTCCATTGTGATCTAATTTTAGTGACTGGAAGGCTTATTATGCCGGTTTTCTAACATTTTCTGTATTTATTTCTGCACTTCCATTTTATGTACATGCGGGTACCTATCTAAGAGTTGGGGGATCTTGGTAGCATCAGGTTGCTTTATCCCCTTTATAGACCACTGGGCATTGGTGCAATATGGTATCTATATAATATATATATATATATATATATATATATATATATATATTGCTATGAAGTCCTCCTTCACGCTTGTCTAGCCCTGATGTAATGAACGTTCAGTTTCCTGCTGAACGCCACCGCTCTGTATTTTTCTCTAATCTTCAAATTTTAATTATGCCACGGCTAGCTCAGTTTAATTCACACAGAGTGCACAACGTTACGATGATCAAATTAATTTACCCCTTTAATTCTTATTTGTTTGAATTGATAAAACGAAGTCAATCAATATTCTTATAATGAATGGAAATAATATCTACACTTGACAATTTTGTAATCCTTTAAATAAACCCTTCAATCAATTAATATTATTTGGATCATTTATCCCAAAAATTATATCCCTTTAATTTAATTTAAAGTCACCAAGAACTACACCTTTTACTTAAGAAAATCTAGAACGTTCAAGACCCTTTTTATGCTCGTTACGTAAATTTCAACGTATTAACTATTTTAACTGACTTCTTACAAATTTGAAAAAATAATATATTCAGTGTTTAAATTTAAATTTGAAAAGATTCCTTATACTAGTTAGCCCTGACCTGTGATATCCTGATTTGCTGTTGCGTGTTGTGGATCAACACTCCCTTATTATCTTCAATCAAAAACCAATGCTCTGCTTTGTACTCCTTCACGTGTTTCGAACAATAGTTTTGTTACTCCTTCTTTTCAAAATTCACATCGTGCTCTACATTATATTTTTCTGGATACACCTTAGACCTCTCCACTTAATTACAAACTGGATTTCCGAATACCACTCAGAAGTTCTGAATACCAGACTTAGATCCTTCATAATATCGTAGGTTTCTTAGATTTCTTATACACACCTTAGAATTCCTAGGTTTCTTAGATACACCTTCAAATTTTTAGGTTTCTTAGATACCCTTTAGAAGTTGTAGGTTTCTTAGAATCGTGAATTAGAGCCGTTTTCTGCAAAACGGCAAAAGCTTTTTCATATATCAACGTAATTCGTCATCAACTATTATTACACAACACCACTTTTCACTATAATACAATTTAAAATTGACGCATAAATATTCGAGTAAGGGCGTTGCAGGATTGACGTGCTTCAAATTGAGACTGCCCTTCCTTATCAACTCTGGGTGTTATATAGCTTTTGCTATCTACATTTGGATTGGTTTGTCCAAACAGCCTTACAAAGTGTTGTAACCAACCATTTTTGTTTTTAGTGTTTCTAGACTTTTCAAGTTTATTTCTGACAAAACTATTCTGAAGTTACATATCATGCTGGTATTTGCTATTGTTTTACGATCTTTGACCGCCTGTTTTGTTATTATTGTTGGACTTTAAAGCTTATGTCTGTTGTTTATGTAGATAAAGCTTTTGGAGAATTGAACAAAATAATTGATGTAACATGAGTGATGTTTTCGTTTATGTCTCTATTTAAAACTTATCTTTGAAAGTGCGTTTCTTATCAAAGCACTTTATTATTCCTTCTTTATTACAAGCGTAATTGCATGCAGATTTGCCAGGTTTTATTTTATCTCATGCGTATCTATTTTATAAACCTATTGAACGCTTCTTGACGTAAATTCATTACATGTATAATTATTTCTCTGCTGAATACGTGTTCTCGCATTGAAAGATATGCTTACTAGCATTGATTAAAGTTAATTGCGGTCCTTATTGAAGATTAATTTTTTATTAGGGTCATGCATAAAACCTTTATATTTCACTAGAAATTCTTTAAACTTTCGATGACTGGTTCAAATTTTAGGAAACCTAAATTCTGCTTTTATCGAGTCATGTGTTGTAGTCATTGAGTCTACATGATAACATTCAAATGCTGTTTCAGTATATTTTGCGCAATGGGCTTTTAAAACATCAAAGCCCAGCTCTAGTGGTTTCGTATTTTCTGTTTGATTGATAAATTCTAATGTATTAAGACCATTTTGCACAGTTAATAGTCTTGCTAGAATTTTAAATGCGTCTTTTGTGAATTCGGAGATTACTACTTGTCCATCTGATAGACTTACTTTTATTAGCTTTATTATTCTTATACACAAAGGCATTTCTATCTTTTGTATAGCAAAGTTCCATCTAAAATGTAATGGGATTTGAATATTGTCGTAAACAAGAGTTTGTAATTCAAATTAATATTTAGTTTTAGTTTACGTAGATCACGCATTTCAATAATGCCGTGGAAGTACTCATAAACAGAATAAAACAAATTCTAAATTTTCTTCTAATAGTTTGAATTCTTCAAATAAGTTATTGAAAGTGCGCTTTATATTTTACGTTCTTTCACCACACAATAATTGGTGTATCATATTCAAATATTGTTTGTGGAAAACATTCTTCAATAAAATATCGTCTAATTAGCGATTATAACATCCGGTGTTTATTAGTAATTTCATTTCAGTCTTGTATTTTTATATATGATAATGAGTTTGGAATGAAATTATTTAAATATATTAAATTTGGTCTTGTAACAGGCCTCTTGCTGGAAAATTTACATTTGGATATTTTGCTCATTTTATTAGTAAATTCAAAAACGTTAATGATATTCGAGTTTTTTATTGCATTATAATTATTAGATGTTTCATTATTCAAGGGTGTGTCATCGTCGATGTTGTTTTGAATACAACTTCGGGTTCTTTTTCTTCATAAAGATAAGTTTGTACATTTACATCTCGGTTCTCGATTGCGCATAAACTCAAGTTGAAGATAGTCTAGCATTTGTAGACAAGGTTCTTGTTTGCTCTGAGGTTTATGCGAGTTTTGTGTAAGAAATACGTTCACAGGTTTGTCGAATATTTGATAATTCTTAAAGAAATTTTACTGGATTGGTCTGTTTTATATGTTCAGCGGCGGATTCAGAAGTTCTTTTTGGGAGGGGCTAGAAGGCTGTGTGAGATTTCTTTCAAAAAGTAACACTGCTCATTGCATCTAACTACATATACTACGCAATTTTGTAATTGTTAATTTTTTCATGGACAAATGAGAATAGTAAAATGACAAATATTTTAACAATTTATTTTTCATAAAACATTGCTAGTCGCCTAGGATATCTTCGTCCAAATTCTTCAACAACTGCAGCAGGTTGTAGATGTCTTGATATGTTCTGTTGTATAAACATAGCCGCCAAACCATTTAAGCGTTCTTCTGTCATTGTTATATGGAAATAAGATTTTAGATGTTTTAATGAAGAGAAGCTTCTCTTAACACTGCATATTGATACTGGTACAGTTGCTAGAAGTTGAAGGAGTATCTTTATATTTGGAAAAAACTCATTCGCCTCTTGGTGTGCTTCTGCAGCGGTATGGGGTTGGCGTTTTTTGCTCCTCCAGACGCCAGAGCTCTCTCTATAGCGTAATCTCCTCTGCGAGCAAGAAGGTTTGGTAAATCATCGCTGTATACGCGTGCAGCTGCCACAACCGCTGCTAGATTGTCAGTCTTTATAATTAAACTGGGGATAAGTGTAAATAGATCAATAATTGAAGAGTATTCGCTTTTTGAAAAACGACTTCTCAATTGCCCCAACACAAAATCGACAAAAGGTAAGAACACATTCAACCTGAAAAATAAATTAATGTTAATTATATTTAAAATTTATAGAGATGCAGCAGTTGCTGCACATAGTTAACAAGTAGCAAGTTGTAATTAGTTTGTTTGCCTGAAGTATTCTTTCACATCAGGAGCATCAATGTTCGAGCGGTATGTTGATCTTTTGGCTAGTCTAGGTGTCTGCACAAGAATGTTCAGCTGTTCGGCTATAAGAATTGTTTCTTTGAAAAATTTCTTCAAACTTTGTTTCTCTGTACTCTTCTAGTGTTTCGATTATTATTTCTACAATTTCGTAGCAGAGGTTCAAGTCTAATGCAACGGTCTATAGTTGACGTGAGAGTGATACGGTAATGTCAAACATAGAAGCGGCTATTGCCACAGATATGACGAAGCTAAATTGTAGAACCGCAGTAAGAAGACCTTCACATTTGGCAGATGGTGAACGCTGTCCATGTCTTCGAAAAACAACACGATTGAGTCCAAAAGTTCTTTAAATTGCAGAAGTGCATCATGCCTTTCAAGCCAGTGTGTATCACTAGGGTTCTTTAACTTGAGTCTTTTCTCCTTCGGATGTTTTTCGAGATTGGACAGTTTCATAAGTTCCAATCTTTTAGCCGATTCTCGTACAAAAGTAGCAACATTACTTACTGCTCTCAGCATATTCCGAATATTAGGTTGGCTACAGTCATTTGCAATAGCCAAATTTAGTTTATGCGATGCACAATGCATGTATATAGCAAGAGGTTGGAGTTGCTTTAACCTAGCTTGTACTTCATTAAACTTTCCCGCTATGTTGGAACCTCTATCATAGCCTTGACCTCTTAAATTTACTATGCAAACCGGCTCGGTTTAATTCTTCTAGAATCTGATCGGTTAAAGCAGCACCACTCAAGTTGACTGCAGATACAAAACACATAAAATCTTCATGTATTGTGCTGTCTTGTAGATTGAAGTATCTTATTCATATACTCAATTGTTCTATTCCGCTTGCGTCTTTTGTTTCATCACCCAATATCGCGTAATATTTTGCTTTCTTTACATTATTCATAATATCTTTCATGATTAGAGTATGGCAACAGTCATTTAGCTGATTTTGTGTGGTTTTACGTAGGTACGTAGCGTTTCGTGGAGCTGTCTCTAAATGTTTTTGAAGAAGTGAGTGTATCCCCTGCGTCAATACGAAATTGTAAAAACGCTCGAAACTTTCCTTGGTCTTTTTCAGTGCTTAGCTCACCATCATCTCGGTGACCCCTTAAAGGTATATTTTCTTGACTACACAGTATAATAGTTTCTACTATTGGAATTAAGCGCTCTTTTTTCAAGTTTATGATTTTTAGTATTTCCGATTCCATCAAAATATTAATAGATTTGTCGAGGCATTCATATACTTTTTTAAAATTTAAACTTTTTAGCATTGCCATTTTGTGATACTCATTGCCAGAGTGTCTCTTGAAGGTTTCTAGTGCCTTTTTGTATTTAACGAGTGGACGGGTTACTAAACAACCCAAAGCAACAGAATGTTTTCCTCCACTATCAGAGGTAGCAAAAAGTACGCATGGTAAACGGAATACTCAATTTTCTTGTTGGCTATAGATCGACCATGGATATTGTTTTAACCAATTTGCTTGGAACTTTCTTTTTTGTCCACTCTCCAGCTATTCCGGATAGTTACCACTTTGAGCTTGTTCTACGCATCCTATTAAGAATTTGTACTTTTCTTCATTGCTGAGAGCTTTTCCTACAGCAAAAGATATATCAAAAGACTCCTTGTTGCAAGATGTAGATGTGCTAGCTAATAGCTCCATACGCTCTGTCAAAACACTTATAAAATAAAAAGGAGGTTTAGTTGTTTAATATGTCAAAATAAGGGAGAAATAAGGTATACCTAAACTGTATATAAATAAGGCCATTCACTATTTTTAATAAGGTTTTGCTTATTTTGTGGCGCAACTGCGCAAGATCAGATAATAATATAACGTTAACGTTAATAGTGTACGACAGTATTTTCCCATGCAAAACATTTCTATTGTAACCAACTCGTATATTAAAATTTATTAAATACCAAATGTATTTCAGTCATGAGTATTGTACATTATTTACCCCTTCTGTGTACCCAAAACAACTCGAATACAACTCACACCAATACCATCTACGCAAAAATTTAAATTAAACTTACTTTATTCTTGTGCTACCGTAGTACCTGCACCACCCCCTGCAGTAATAAACCACTATTATCATCAGTCTCCAGCATTTCACACTATTTTGCGAAACAAAAGAAGTCATATTACCCGAGTCGAGCAAACAGTGAAATTTCTGGAAAGAACCAGAACTATCAGCTATTTCCACTTGATTGGTGGAGAGTAACACAACGAAGGTTTGGCAACAAAAATGAAATAAAACAACATTCGACGATGACAGACCACAACTGCGAGACGAAGCAAACATTTCCTCAGAAGCAAAAGGAGTGGATGACTTATAGCCGTCCTGAAAACCGGAACTAGTAGCAGTGAAACCGTAGAGGCAGCGGTAGCAGGGCCTAACCAAGCCTTATTGTTAGTAGCAGTGCGGGCTGCTTGTGTGACATGCTATAAAAGTGCAATAAAGTTTGATAACGTTCATTACATTGGCAGCAGAAAATAGTGGATTTACACTTAGTCAAAACGTGTGACTTGCTAGGGCAGTTGATATAAAGTTTATGTTTTTTGACAAAAGCAGTCATGTGAAGAAAGTTTAGCGAACTCATAATAATGATAAAGATTTTGACCTTGATGACAAAATGGACTCTTAATGACATTAGGACTGGCATGTACTAACCTGGAAACAACGGAGGAAGATTTTGGCATGTTGTTAGAATGAATTACTTTGTATAAATCAGCTTTGTGATTGATCGAAAAATTTGACAAGGATTTACACGTTTCTTCTAATTAAGCTATTTATTATCTCTGCATAGGTTGGGATTTAGGTGAGGTTCTAATGTACCAAAGTGAAATCCCATTCCTCTACAGGTAGATCAAATTTCTTGAGTGCCTGTAAGTTATCGACAAAGGTGTCCACAAACTTTTGTAAACCGCACGGATGGTCAGAATTCAACTTTGAATTTAGCAATGTTTTCCCAAAGAGCGATTGTAATACGGCAAATTTTACGTTATATTTTGTGGAGCTTATTGTACGCAAGAGGGTAATTGGATTCCGTAAGATAAAAGTTGTTGACGGTAAGCAATGTGAGACCCGTTAGCACTGACTGTAGGTTTGAAAAAATGTATCCACGGTCGACAGCTGGTTATTTAGATGGACTAAACTATCAAAGAAGTTAATAAAACTTTTAAATAGGCAACTATCCCCTTTAAAAGGATGGTTAGCGGTGGTAGAGACACTTTTGACCTAAGACAGAAACTAATCGCGTGCTTCCTTTCAAATTGGTCATCGGCATCAATTGCTGAAGCGAAGCACCGATTATGGCAGTATGTTGAACCAAAAATCTTTGTCGTAATATGTCTGTCTATCTATAATGAACGCAAAACAGATCTAACTGGCTTGCACAGCTTGCACAGTGTCGAAGATTAACTCTTACGTAAAAACTGCATGCCTTTCAGTTTTTCCGCCGTAACTAATTATATAAACTAAAGAAAAAGCTATAATAAAATTAATCCTAAGCAATGTATTAGAAACCAGATCGTTATCTTTGATAATTAAAACTGCCGAACAAAGCGGCCTTATCTAAGTTCGTAAATAACTCAAATATAACTAAGTTTAAATGCATAGCGATAAAGATTATTAATTACTTGCACCTTAATAAAACTTACAACAGGTATGTATTTTAATAATGATAAACCAAATGTACTTAATATTCAAAATGATTCTACAATCGAATGGAAAGCGATAAAACTTTGATAGGCGGTGGGATTTTGCAAATACTGTAGTTAATTATGAAAATAGCCTGTTACGTTCTGTCCCTGTAATTAAAAGTTGGTGCATAGTTTAATTTAAAACTTCATAGTCCAGTACTGTTTTCACTGTTGTTTGCGTGTATTAGGCAATCCGGCAGCCTTTGTCAATTGAAATGATTGCTTATCGATCAATCTGTAGCATTTATGTTGAATATTCAGTTATAAAATTTAAGTTACTTTGAACTTGTTTGAGTTAGCCGTAAAACTTGCGATTATTATTATCAGTAACAAAGGTTAAATATATGCATTTCTTTAATAGGTTTTGTCAGTCATGCAATTATAATTTAAAAACAGGACATTACTCTTTTAATATAATATTAAAAACTGGTAACGATTTATCAAAACACGTTCGAATAAGATGGAAATGTTGTTGTACATCGCGTTTCTCCTAAATTCGTATGAACATATTTAGTTATCTAAAATATTTGCGTTGAAATATCGTTGTATTGATAACATGAAATACGCTTTGTGGTTTCTTAAAGGTTAAAATGGCAACGATATGTGCGCTTTATTAAACTGAAAAGTGTTGTTATCAAAAGCATTTGTTTCGAAAGGGGTATCTGTACCCCTTTCGGATTGTCTATGGGTGGAATCCATTCTAACTGATAAACGGGTCTCGCAGTGTCGTACTGATGAAAGTAAACACCTCTTTTTATTAATCGGGACTGAAAATGGGTCTCGCCGTATATACATTATCTAATTTTTTTCCATTTTACTGATTAATTATTATTTTATATAGATTTTTTGTACTATATAAATCTTTCGGGATTTTTTTTGATTTCCCACGCGAATATATGTTTTTGTGTATCATTGTTGTAACTAGAGGGTGTGTAAATATCCTCTTCATGTCTTCTTTTTTTAAACTACCGGTTGCAATAAATTTAATGTGCTTAGGTTTCTTATTTTTCTTTCTGTGAGACCCACCTCTGTTTACAACGTTTCAGCTAGCACGGCAGTAAATTTTTTCATATTCCTTTTATTGTTGCGGTGCCTGGTGCGGATTGCTTTCTTTTCTTTAGTTGCTTTCTTGATTACCCCCACAAGCTTGCAGGTAATTCATAATCGATTCGTATAGGACCAATATTTTGTGTGCATTAACTTCAATAACCACAGATGGTGAAGAAACTGGATGTGTAAATATGAAAAAGTTTAAAAAAGCTAAACCTTTAAGTACTTACTAGTAATAGCTTCAAATAAAGTGACAATGGCTGGACGAAGAACCGTCGACCTTTTGCGGAACTCAAACGTTTATAGCACCATAGCTACCATATACCAGCCTATTCACAACAACTATACTATACAACAGTGTGAGTTCCATATCCCCCAAAATGATATGTACAAATTTAAATGCAAGTTACTATGTCGTAAGAAATAAAATGCTACATCGTATAATTGAAGGTTAAAGTATAAAATATTAACGAAAGATTATATTGGACATGAGAACGAAAGCAACTACTTTGTATTCCAGACGCAACCTGTTACTGTAGGTGCAGGACACAATGAACTATAAGAAAACAATTTTTTTAATTAAGATTACTAAGAATAAGACATTATATGTTATCAAGAAATAGCAGACGTGAGATCTACATTTCCCACAGGATAATGTGAGAGCAGGGATTACATAAATACACTGAGGAAGCCATGATGGTCAGTCAGTCTCGAACTTCATAACTTTAACATTGTTGGTAGTTCAAGCTACTCACTGGTAATTATTAAACATAACTTTGATTATTTGTTAATTAAAACGTTATTGCACATAACGTACAAATTGCTAAATCATTTTTATAATTAATGTACAAAAATAAAATTGATAAAAATGTTTTTGGACATAGGCTTTTTTAAAAAGAAGCGCCCAAAGGCCCAAAACCTATCTGGCGCAGCCGGAACTGATTCCAGAAGGGCACTAGCTAATCCAAAATAGAGGAACTGGTGGCCGTGAATTTCAATTCTTTACTGGAAGCAAAAAACCAAATAATTGGACGAAGTACAAAATCAACTGAACCCAATAAAAAGGAAAGCTAATGAAACTGGCAATCAAATTATTGTGAGTACCTATAGTTCATTTCCTAGCCATTTTCAATTGCATATTGATATTAGCAAGTAAGAAACAAAAGAGTTCTATAAACGCATTTTATGTACAATTATTATCACAATTTATCATTACTGAAATAATTTACTCAACAAAAATCTGAACTTATTATAACAAAGGTGTATAATTATACACAGCTTTTTGTACAATTTATTGTAGCAATTATTATTGAAATAATTTATTCAGAAAATAATCTGAAACGTGATGAAATTATAGCCAAGTTTTATAAATATACACATTTATGTACAATTATTGCAACAATTAATTTTATGGAACAATCATACAGCAAACCGATGTAATTATAGCAGAAGTTTACAATTTCATACAATACGCGTAACAATACAACTGATTCTTTAAATAACTTTTATGCACATTTTACTAAGGTAACTGATAAAAAATTAAATTTACAAAGATGAATACTGAAAACATGATACTATATTTAAACTCAATACCAATTTATGACGGAAATCAAGCTTTATTAGGTATCTTCATTACTGCTTGTGAAACATTTCTAAAGTCTTTTTATAAAGAGGGCGACGTTAGCCGCAACGTTATGGCTTTTACGCTTAATCTTAAGGAAGCTAACGGACAGAGCATTAACATCGATAGCTAGTAGAGACCGCCTCGCGGAATGGGACAACTACAAACAAATATTGATAGCGTATTTCGGGGACCAACGTAATATAAAATGTCTAATTAGGGACTTATTAAACCTACGAATGGAAACTAACTAAATTGAAACTCGGGGACACTTACATAAACACGTTACCCGAACGATTATCGGATAAGATAAGATTTCAAAACCTCCAAAACTTAGAAGAAGCAATGAATTTGATTGTTGAAGAAGAAAATGTGATATACTACAGAAACAGAATTTACAATCTAAACGCAAATAAAAATTACTCACCAATTAAAACGATACAAACCGCGAGACAAATACCAACACAACCCAAATGTGCGTCATTTAATGCACCAACAAATCAATCAAGAAGTAACAACCCAAGCTATAATTTCAACAATCAATCTCGACAATTTCCAAGACCAACATTTGATTTGACCATTATAATACCCGCATTTAAACCAAGGTTTAATCAAATCGCAAATCGAACATGGCAAACATTCGGCCTAAATTCTAACAGAAACGCACTCATGACAAATAACAACAACAACCACAATAATTGTTACAAACCAACCCCTATGGACACTTCATCTGGTAACACTAGACCGAACACAAAAATATCTCAAATCAGACTCAACTATACATAAAAACGAAACTTCACTTGCGAGAAACTATTCCAGCAAGAAGTAGAAGATTTTAACAATCAAGACACCGATAATTATGCGAATCCGAGTAGAAACAGGGAAGCAAATTATTCAGAAAACTATGAACGTAACAACTCATACGAAAATTACGAAGAGGACGATGACGAAAATGCGTGCTCAAATTTTTAGTTGGACCAAATAAAATACGATCAGACATAATAAATTTAAACAACATTAATCAACACATGTTACCCTATATAGATATACCTCATGCAGAAATTGAATGACTAATCGATACAGGATCTTCAAAAAATTTAATTAGCTCCAAAACCGTACAGAAACATTATATAGATTTCGTAGATAGTGAACCTTTTAAAATCAAAACAGCACACAAAACGACACTACGCCAATTATTGCCAACATACCTTTACCAAAAACTTTTAATGTAAAAATGAAACATAAATTTTGCATTTTTGAATTTAACGACAAATACGACGGATTAATAGGCATAGATCTTTTAAGAAAATTAGGAGCAAATATTGTTATAAAAAACCGATTATTAAAAACGAAACACGGACTGATTCCAATTAAATTCTAAAACAGCAAGATTCAAACCAATCAAAAATACACAATCGAACGCAGGACAGAAAAGCAAATAAAAACGCTAGTAAACTCAAAAAACGACATAGGAATTATAAATCACATGTCATTCCAGCAAGGAGTAGAAGCACCCACCGCGTTAGTACAAATAAAGGACAATTACGCCACTACGACAATTTTGAGCTCAAACGACTAACCCATAGAAGTATCTTAAACCACACCGATAGAAGTGGAAGAAGTGAACTTTAGCGAAATGTAAATCGACGAAGATTCTGAAACCAACTCCAACCCCACAGATCACGCTAAAATGTTAAAAGAAAACGTAACTAACATTCGTTTTAACGATAATATCAACACCGAAGAAGAGAGAGCAATTAAAAAATTGTGTTTCGAATAGCGAGATATATTCCATTGTGAAGGAATACCTTTAACTTTTACCAACACAGTTAAACATAACATTGAACTCACAGATGATAAACCGATTTTCACCAAAGCATACAGACTACCTCAAGCAAGTCAAGAAGAAGCAGATAGGCAGGTAGCAGACTTATTAAAACAAGACATTATTCAACATTCGAATTCACCATGGAGCAGCCCCGTATTAATTGTACCGAAGAAATTAGATACCTCAGGCAAACGCAAATATCGAATGGTTATCGATTACAGAAAACTCGACGAGAAGACTAGACGATAAGTACCACTACCGAATATTACAGAAATATTGGACAAGTTGAGAAAATGTCAATACTTTTTGACATTACACCTCTCCTCAGGATACCACCAAGTGGAAATGGACGAGAGGGACACAACCAAAACAGCTTTCAGTACACCTAGAAGACACTATGAATATAAACGCATGCCTTTTGGTTTAAAGAACGCACCCGCCACTTTTCAGAGGATTATGGACAGTATTCTGAGAGGAATACACAACGTCTTGTGTATCTGGACGACATAATCGTATATTCAACATCACTCGATAAAAACATCGAAAGACTAAGAGAAGTATTTGAACGTTTACTAAAAGCTCATTTTAAGGTTCAATTAGACAAAAGCGAATTCTTGCAAAAGGAAGTATTCTTTTTAGGACACATTATAACGTCACAAGGTGTTATGCCAAATCCAGACAAAACAAATTGCGTATTAAATTACTCCTTACCAAAAACAAATAAAGAAATAGAAGGATTTTTAGGACTCTGCGAATATTACAGAAAATTCCTTAAAAGTTACCTACAAATAACCAAACCGTTAACCAATTGTTTAAAGAAAGGTAATAAAATCTAACACACACCAGAATTTATTAAAGCAATAGAGAAAATTAAGTGCATCGTTACGAATCACCTTTTATTAGAGTACCCTGACTTCTGAAAACTATTTATATTAACAACAAATGCATCTAACGTTGCTTTAAGCGCAGTACTAAGCCAAGGAAAAGTAGGTAGCGATAAACCAATCGGCTACGCATCACGAACACTAAATGCAACGGAACAAATATATAGCACTATTGAAAAAAAACTATTAGCCATAATTTGGGCAACAAAATATTTCAGGCCATATCTATATGGAAGGAGACACAGACCATTAGTATGGTTATGCAAACTCAAAGAATCAAACTCAAAATTACAGAGATGGAGGATTAGATTAGAAGAGTACGACTACGAAATCATCTACAAGAAGGGAATGTACAACAATAATGCGGATGTATTGAGCAGAATACAACTCAACGCAATAGAGACAGAGTCAGTTGTAGGTAACGTAGACGAAACAGAGATAAGAGAAGCCCCAGAATAAGAAAAACTATACATGCAACGCAAAATGACGGACCAAAAACTGCAATTAAAATTTTAAACAAAACAAGAGATACAAAACCAAACCAATTTATAATTACCGAAGTTTTAACCAACCCCGGTCCTGTAAAATATATGAAAACAGACAATCGGAAAATATATCAAATCCAAATAACGAATGATGACAACGAGGAGCAAATAATTTAAATTCTAAAAGAGTATACCCCGAAGAAAAAACGTTTTTATTTTTATTTTACAACGGAACATTTGCACAAAATATTTTCCGTATTATATATTCGATTGTTTAATAATTCACAACCCGAGATTATCAGATGCACACAAAAATTAATAATTATAGATGACCCAGACGAAATAAACGACGTAATTCGAAATCAACACGAAGGTGAAACTAATAATCGTGGAACATACGAAGTCCTAAAACAACTCATAAGGAGATATTATTTCAAAGACATGAGGGAATTAACCACGGATTTTATTAATCAATGGGAATTATGTTACAAAGCAAAGTACGACAGATCACTACCAAAAGTACCCTTAATGCTAACTAAAACACCCGACAAACCCTTTTAAAAACTACATGCAGACACTTTGGTAGTAGAAGCCCAAAGATTTTTATCGATCGCATTCACCAAAGTAGACCAAGCGATACTCATTACTTTAAAAAACAGTATTGATGTAACTCAAGGATTTTTACAATACTTCACATTTTATGGTACACCCGAATCAATAACTTTAGATAATGGAAGCGAATTCAGAAATGAAACCATACAAAATACCCTAGAAATTCATAAAATGGATATTCATTTTATAACGGAAAATCACCCAGAGTCGAATGGATTAATTGAACGATTACATTTAACATTATTAGAACAAATCAGACTTTTAAGATTAACATATAAGAAAGAACATATCAGTAATATAATGACATACGCCCTAATTGCTTATAACAACACAATTCATTCTTCAACTAACTTTACACCCCTCGAATTAACATTGGGACACTCAGATTCCCGCAACCCTTATGATATATACTATAATAAAGAAGTATATTAACAGTACGCCAAAGACCACAAGGAAAAATTAAAAATTACTTATAATAACGTCAAAAGTAAATTAGATAACGATTAGGAACGTATTACAGAAACCCGCAATGAAAAGGCCAATATAAACAGATTCTTAGTAGGACAGACCGTGTACGAGAAAAATTTTAAAAGTAAACGACACAAAACGGCCCCCAGAAATTTAGGTCCGTTTAAAATCAAAAAGATCTCAGATAGAAATGTAGCGGTAGTAGACAACGGAAAAACCACAAGATACATACAGTTGAAGAATTTAAGACACCCTGTAATTTCAGATGGAGAACCATCATCCTTGCTGTCAATATCCGCCCAGGTAGAACGGATGACAACGAAATAATAATAGAAGATATAAAACAATCTCGGTATACTACCAGTAAAATTGGGAAGTAAGCAAAACACAGTAGAATATTGGACTTTCGCACAGAAATTTGATTTAACCGAACTAAACCAAGAATTTTATATAATTAAACACAATTACGACAGATATAAAGAATCATGAAATTATGTTTTTAATAGAAATTCCCATTGTAGAGATTAATAATCACAATTATTATCATTTATTTGCTTTCCCTATTAAAGTTACTAGCCAATATCAAGTTATTATCCCTAAAACCAAGTTCTTTTCCTTAAATGAACTTAGATATGGATTCACAAATGAAAAGTGCAAGGTAATGGTACCCAGCCAATACTTAAGTCAATCATTAACCACAACAGCTATTCAAACAGAGAGCCCTTGTGAAGTACAATTATTACGAGGATTGTGTGCCGAAACTAGTACAAGTTACAGATTTGAAAATATAAAAAGTTACGGACAACAAATGGATTGCTGTCTTTCCTCAAGAAGTGATAGCAACCGCCAATTGCAACCAAGACGAAAACATTTAAGCCTTAATTGGAAGCAAAGTGATCATCGTAAAGGAAGATTGCTGCTTAAAATTAAAAAGTAAAATTATTCGAGTATATCAAAACCCAATAGTGACGAAGAAATTTGCAAATCTACCCGAACTACAGTTCAAGATTTTTTAAACCGAAGGTGACGAAATTATCAAAAAACCGATGCAACTAGAACATCTAGAATTCGACGACCTCAGCCACGCAGTGAAATTAATGGACAATTAAAAAGAACATTTAAGTGAGTTAAAAGTGCCAAAGTTACATTACGACAATATCAGTGTTTGGACAATTTTATTGATTGTTGTAATAATTTTATTAACTGTATATTTATTTTACAAAATGTATATTAGATATAAAAACAAGGAAATTAGAAATGAAACCTTAGGGACAATGAGTTTTAAAAATTAAGTACAACCCTTAATCTTCACAGTCGGGAGGGGTTACATATCTTCCAAATTGATATGTACAAATTTAAATACAAGTTATTATGTCTTAAGAAATAGAATGTTACATTGTATAATTGAAGGCTAAAATGTAAAAGATTAATGAAAGTTCATATCGGACATGAGAACGGAGCAATTATTTTGTATTCTAGACGCAACCTGATACTGCAGGTGCAGGAAACAATGAACTATAAGAAAGCAGTTTTTATAATTAAGATCACTAAGAAAAGACATTGTATATTATCAAGAAATAGCAGACATGAGATCTGCATTTCCCACAAGATGATGTGAGAGCAGGGATTACATAAATACCCTGAGGAGGCTATGATGGTCGGTCAGTCTCAAACTTCATAACTTTAACATTGTTGGTAGTTCAAGCTACTCACTGGTAATTATTAAACAAAACTTTGATTATTTGTTAATTAAACGTTAATGCACATAATGTACAAGTTGTTAAACTATTTTTGTAATTACTGTATAAAAATAAAATTGATAGAAAAGTTTTTGGAAATAAAGACTTTTTTAAAAAGAAGTTCCCAAAACTCTCTTGTGGCACACACCACATAAAGCACTTGAAGGTTAATCGCGGTAAAATCATAGATTTTACTATCTACACGGCGGAGGGGAATGTACCTACAAGCTACGTCTTATGCTATAATTACAATTACATAATAAACTTATAACTGCAAACGAAACATTTTGAATATGATCAGTATAATAAGCTGCATACAAATATAATTACTACAAAGTCAAATAATATAAAGCTTCATAATTTATTAGACCTATGATCAATTATCCTTGGTCTTGGTTTTTATATGATTCTAATCTAAGGGAATGATGTGATTTTGGACTAATTTCCTATTTAATTAAAATTAACAGAAATCGACTAATAACATATCGTTATCAAATAATGTGGAAAAGACAATTGTGTTTAATATGCATCAATATAGTTTACTTAATACAGTTTTGATAATATCATTTTTGCCTTTGCTTTGCATCCCTTGTGCTGTGTGACAATTGCCCGCAAATTTCAATAAGCTTAAAGTCTGTGTTTTATCTATAAAATGTTGAAAGTACGGTGTTTTTAGATGTACACATTTGATTCACCATCTTTTTAATGCTAAGTTTCGCTTTTCAGCATGCACCTGATTTGAATTATTATCCAAGAACATTGCTCTTAGCGATTGGTTTAATTTTGTATTTGTAGGTAATTCACCGTACCCTAAAATTTAATCGTATCAGAAAACTCGTCGATAAAAATAACTCAGTAAGTTGTTGAACTTTTGCTTATTGGACGCAATATTAATGTCCTACTGTAACCTATAATAAAATCAATCTTTTGCTCTTCATGAGAAACTTTACTACAAATAAAATTGTAAAGGGGTAGTAGTTATTGGCTTATGTTGTTGAATACTTAACGAGGGCACTGAACATTACTTGAAAAATATCACCCCAAATTACGTCCGTTTTGATTTTGATATACGATATTAATTTACTTTTAATAATCGTCTCAGGCTTTGATACAATTATCAAGAGAAACCCCAACCAATGCTATTAATTTGAGAAATAATGAACAAGCTTAGGAAACGAATTATTACTTCCGTGACATGCATATGCTACATCGTATTCAAGGTAATTAACGTGACTGGATCAGTTAACATTATAGTCATCAAAAAACATTTATTTCAAACAAAAAAATGATATTAATCAGTCACCTATCATGATAATAGTATAGGCGAATGTTAACTTGACACCTCCATTCATTATGGTTACAGAATAATCGAGAGGGGCTAGCACAGATAAACTATAAATAAAAAGGTATTTCAAAACGTGTTTTAGTTTTATGTACTGAATTAGAAAATGATGCTCTAGCAAACTTCACTGACCAATTATTGTACAAATCCACAAACAAACGTCTAGTAAGAAACCGAGACGCAACAAATTAGAGAAACGTAACATAAACGGTAAATTACATCAAAAATCTTTTAATAGAAATGATGCCTAAAAATAAAAAAATAATATTCCGCGAGTCGGAGCATATGTCCAAACCTCATTGTAAGGGAAACTAAAAGATTTATAACGGAAAATGGATATATTGTAGAATTAGCATAGCTACAAAGAACGGGTAGGTGACCTCTATTCGGGAGCTTTTAATATAACTATACCCGATTTCAAAATTGCACAGGGATAAATGATATATTAAATTGAAGGTTTGGTACTGGAACTAAAATATAACCAACACACAACAATTGAATGATTAGTTATGAGGCAGGAAGGACCTCGTACTAGCTTCTATTCACGCAAACATATTAAATGCAAATGCATATAAATTGTAAACAAATTGAAGAAGTGCATGACGCTACAAACAAAGATTGAAGGGTTATCTTCGTGACTATATAAATAATTGAGAATTTTTATGTCATGTATTTCTATAGACATCATTTCGTTGATTACTTATTTGGTTACTTGTTAAATACAGGAATATCCGACAAAACGTATACGGAGCGCGAATTGTATTTACAATGAGCAGACTACTTCATTTAAATTTAAATTGTCTGAATTTTGGCGAGCATCAAAACAATCCACTTAATCAAATGTTGTCGCACTACTTTAGCAATGCGGAATTTTAATTATATGACGAAGGAGAAATAATGAGGCAAGCTTTAAATTCTGATGAGGGGACCTCCTAGTGTTGGATAAACCGTGGATTGGCCTCGTTAATTAACAATAAAATGTGCATACTGGCAAAAATTGAACGTTTATGCTAATAACTATGCGCAGCTTTTGAATATCTTTCTTAATAAAATGAGCAGAGTATATTATTTATTTTCAATAGCAATGCATTAATACAGCATTGCATGTTTAATATACAGGGTGATCCACAACTTCATAGAAAATATTAACTGATGCATGCTTAAACAAAGAACGCATAAAAAATATTTCTTAAAAATAACGATTTGAAACTTAAATGGATGTTTTTAAAAATGTCTGTACCTGTACGTATACGTATACAGTAACGAGTCAACATAATACAGAAAACGATTCATGTGGAACCGATTTTATTTTTTCTAATCAGTATTTCACTTTACCAAATGAAGTTGTGAATTACCTTACCTAATGTTTAAAAAGGGGAGTAAAGTAATGTTTATGCAAAAAACACAATTCTTTAAAAATTAAAAATTCTAAACAAATGTTTATGAAATGTGTGTACCCCTACATTTGATTTTCCAATGCTCACCCGAAGGTACTACATTGGCCAAGAAACAAGTTTTTTTTACCTGGAAATATTGAATTTTGTCGAACTCTTGCTGTTGCAAGCAAGGTAGAGATCTTTAACGTGCCTGACAACACTCACACGCGGGACCTCTATTTTATCTCTCATCCGAACAAGGGCGTATTTTTGTGAAAAATGCTCGCCTAACATTTTTCAAGCGGACCGTATCGGAATTTGAACCCAGGACCTTGGGCATAGTAGACACGCGCATACCAACTACACCACGGAGCCGCCTGAAATGTGTGTACCACGTAACTTCAATTAAAGTAGCTATTAACCAATTCTGCTTACAAAAGGTGTTCAAAATTCTCTTAATTTTGCTGAACAGATAAAGGTGCTCTATTGCACCAGTTTTGTAGAATTGTAACTGACATGCATTACCAATATTTACGTTAAGGTAATACACTTATCTTGGGATTATAGGGCTCTAATGATAAAACATAAATAAAATAACTTTACTTCATGATTTTATATTTCTGACTATCCAAACCTCTGAACCATGCATCAGGTCTTTTTCAATGGTTACTGAAACGAAAATCGCTTACATTATTATTTGTTGTCAATTTTATACATTTATATGTTATTTACGTTTTACTCTACATGCTAAAACGTTTCATTTTGTATACACATTATTGCAAGGACAGATTTCTTTAATCTGTCTTAGCAATAATGTGTATACAAAATGAATTGTTTTAACATGTAGTGTAAAGTGTAAGTAATATATAAATGTATAAAAATCACAACAAATAATAAAGCATACAATAAGTGGTCTTCGTTTCTGTGGCCATTGAAAAGACCTGATATATGGTCGTAAGGTTTCGATAGACAAAAATACAAAATCATGAAGTAAAGTATATTTTATTTATGTTTCATCATCAGAGACCTATAACCCTAAGAAAACTACTCGAATATATATATATATATATATATATATATATATATATATATATATATAACTTTTATAAATAATAATGACCTTCTATTTCACAATATTTGTTTAATGTTGCAGGTTATAGGTCAGCTGGTCTATTGAAGAAAACTCTTTTTTATAGCCTAAATTTTCGCTTTTATTTAAAGCTTGATCACAGGCATAACTAAAACATAGATAAATTCTACATAAGCTGGTGTTAATGTTACTTACACTGAGGTTACAAAATATTAGCTTTCATTATAATTATGTTTTACAAAGATAATATCTTTATAAAATTTAAGATAAACAGATGTAGTATATAAAATTGAGGTAAAATGTTGACTTGACAGAAACAAAAATTTTAGATTTTGATTAATATATGTCTTTGTTTTTTAATTAATTTATAGGTATGCGTGTATATATCGATAATATTCATGCCAATATATATATATATATATATATATATATATATATATGTATACACGCATACCTATAAATTAATTAAAAAACAAAGACATATATTAATCAAAATCTAAAATTTTTGTTTCTGTCAAGTCAACATTTTACCTCAATTTTATATATACTACATCTGTTTATCTTAAATTTTATAAAGATATTATCTTTGTAAAACATAATTATAATGAAAGCTAATATTTTGTAACCTCAGTGTAAGTAACTAATTTTAACACCAGCTTATGTAGAATTTATCTATGTTTTAGTTATGCCTGTGATCAAGCTTTAAATAAAAGCGAAAATTTAGGCTATAAAAAATTTTTCTTCAATACACCAGCTGACCTATAACCTGCAACATTAAACAAATATTATATATATATATATATATATATATATATATATATATATATATATGTATATTGCTATGAAATAGCTTTTTTGGATTTTAAGCCTCTACGATGGGTGCCATATTTATTTGATATGAAATGTCACTTACGATTGGTGCGCGATTTTTATTGCTGTGAAATTTACTTTTTGGATTTTATTTCCTTTAAGCCCCAATGTTGGGCGTCATTTCTATTGCTGTAAAATTGCCGTACGATTTAAGCCACTACGTTATTACTGTGATATGCCCTATTAAGCCCCACGATTTGTACGTTATATTTTATTTATTTACCACGACTAGCTCACTGAATGATCGACTTCCTAATAAATCTTAATTTACCCTTTAAATGGATTTGAATAAAGCAGTTTAAAATCACACACTATAATAATTGATAATATGTACAATGTTGTGCAACCTCAAAATTTTCCCCTGTATAGAATATTTACATTTACTAAATTTATGCTTTCCTGAAAGCCAGCAAAAATATCTTTTAATTACTCTCAAGTATCTTCGAACGTTCTAAGATGCTTTCCCCGTTTTCATATTTTCAAATTACCTTTTTGACGACTTTTACAAATACATAATGTATAGCAAATATTAAATTTGTAACAGTCTTTAAATAATAAAATGTTTAAAAATCGCTAACCTGGAACGGTCACTGGAGTTGCCTCATAGTGTCTGTGGTCTGCATCCCTTGCTATGTCCGCTTTACTCATTGGCCAGAATTATCCATTTTTGATTTTTAGTATTTTTCTTTGAATTAACGTTGAGTACTCTTTTAGTCGCACTTTTAGACGTATTTTTAGATTTGTGTTAAGGCTTAGATCTCGACATGGACATCGACTTGCATATAAACTTAAATATCAACTTAGTACATATGACATCAACGAAACTGACATCAGCGAAAGTGGCATCAACAAAAACCGTTTCAACAAAATTTGTCTATTTGTAGATCGGCTTATTGTTCGTCGCACAATTTTTGCACTGTCAAATTTTACTTATTCTGAGATTTAACGTTTCACTAATTAATTTCATCCGGTAAATTTCTACTGCATTTGAGCATAGTTTGTGCTTGGTTGAATATGAATTGACTCTTTATTCGTTTCCTATCGTATTTATAAGCCCTTCCACTAATCGTTTCCATTGACGTGTTTATTGATCAAGGCTTGTACTTTGCCTTATCTCTGGCAGAACTCGGTATTTCTCAAAATCCCTGTCGAATTCTTGGTGACAATGCTTTATCAGTCACGTAAATGTTTTGTATTATATAGTTATTTCTAACGATTCCCAATTATTACCCACATTCAGTCACATAATTCTATGTTTGTAAGTTAGAAGCCCAAAACTTATCATATAATGAACCGCCTGGTGTTTATTTGTTTGTTACAGAATGTTGGTTTTCTAAAAAAAAGTAGTCTTTCTAGTCACGTATTTAGTGACGTATTAGAATGCGTTTTCTTATACATGCGTTGATATTTTTGACGTAATTATTAAATATTTGGTATGCCAATTTATCTATGTTTACCGATAATTTATTTTGATGCAATTAGTTGCTTCTACAACCTTATCTTTACTCGTAAATTATACCTATACATATAATACGACGCACACATTACTGTTCTACTTAAATGGTATCGGATTATTCCTAAATGAGCCTCTTTCTCATGCATTAGATCAAATATCCTTTATATACAGTGTCCTCGCAATTGACTTTTTGTCGATTTACTCCTATAATTGATGGAATTATTTGATTTTCTTAAAGTTAAACTTATTTTTATCTATCTTACGACCCCTATGATTTCTTCTACCCTTAAACTACTCTCTTATCATAGCATTATATATATATATATATATATATAATATATAATGATATATTATTAATGGGTTTGAGGTCAGCTGTAAGAAAGTAAACTCTTTTTAAGGCCTAAATTTTCGAATTTTATTTAAATTCTTGATCACAGGCTTTCTAAAATTTTACAATTAACTAGGCTAACATATAAATGAATTGATAGTAACTTACAAGACGAGGTTAAACATTAAATTAACATAAAAATTAAATCGAAATCTTATTTTAACTGACTTTTGCTTCAATTTGTTATAAGAAAATTGTATAACTTGTATAAAAATAAAAATAAAAATATAAATAAAAATGTCAAATTTTAAAACCTTTCAGTTGCACTTTTTATTATTTGACGATTTAAATACAGAATGCCTATGTGTGCATGTATGCATGTGTGTATGTGTTTGTGTGTGTATAAGTGTGGGTGCGTGTAAATGTTATATTTATGTGAGTGTCTAACAATCAACCTTAAAAGTTGATCTTAATTTGATTACGTATTGCTAAGATTTGAAGTAAATAATTAAACTGGTTGCTTTGATGAATGTAATAAATTCTCGCAAAATACTTTTTAATGTAAATAGAAGAATATGATATTGATTTTCAAATGCTTGTTAAAGATGGATTAATTTTAAAGGTAATTGAACGACACTGATATGGATTTTAGGAGAGAAAATTTGAAGTTTAATTGTATGTTTTGGACATAGAGAAGACGATCTTAAGATATACAAAAAGAAAAAAACAGTCAGTATAATTAACGGTAAATCATTTAAAAGTTAAATGTGTTTGTTTTATGTACTTAAGTGAATTGGCTTACACAAGAACTTGGTACGAAGATTGTTTTTTTGTAAGTAGATAATTTGAAAATTTTATGAAGGCGAATTTCTATTAAATTTGACCATTATAAAGGGATTTATTAAATGTATCTGATCAGCTACGTTTAACCACAAAGTAAGAAAAATCATCCATGCTCATTTCTAAAAAAAATTTGTACGTAGCCAGGTTTTATACAAGGGAGATTTGTGAAAGCGATTTTTAGGTAGTTATTATATATTCTTTTAGATTTAAGACGTGTGGCCAATATTGAACTTTATTTGTAGATTTAAAGCTTGTATGTAAGTAATATTTTTTATAATGTGTGTTAAAGGAAGATGTATGTGAAAATAGCAGTTATTATTTGAAGATTTTTTGTTAATGAATATTTGATGTCGTTATAAGCTTGATGTGGAATGCTCGTTGTTTCATTTAAACTGAACTAGCAAGTTAATCCGGACATCTTCAGGCTACAATTCAAAGCACTTTTATTGGCTCCCAACATAGGGGCTTATTTCATTCCTATCTTATGTTACACTTAATAGCCACAGTAATATATATATATAAATATATATATATATATATATATTATTGATATTTTGTCAGATCATATTTCATATATATATATATATATATATATATATATATGAAATATGATCTGACAAAATATCAAGTAACGAACTGCTTTAAATATAAACTATAGTCTGTTTAATTAAAATATTGAGAACTATTTAGTTCGAAAGAAATGCTTCAAGTAAGGTGTATTTATTTCTATTCCTGACGTTTTAAACCTCTTTGGGTTCTTTTTCGAAGGCTAAAATGGTGACACAGTTAAAATAAAATTGCTTAATTGAAAACTTTCATATAAATTTACACTATCATTCTAACTTCAACTAGCAAAATCTTCATTAATCCAAACTTTAAAAACATTTAAACTATAAAAATCTTAAAACTAAATATTAACAATTAATGTGAAAAAATTTTGATTGAAACTTATCGAAAAATAATACAAAATGTCAAATTTAGAATAATGCATAAACTTTCTAAAGAATCAAAATTACTGCATGACTGTGAAACAGGGTGTTATGTTAAATATATAACTTAATCTATAGGATTGCATCTTTTTGCCTATTAAATTTGTAAAGGGAAGTGTAAACCGCACTGAAGTTGTTTATATCACATTTTGAATTTATATTATTTTTAGTCCTGTTGATATGGTATGACTCTAAAAACAGTCTTTTTTTGTAATCACGTTCAACTTCAATTATTTTCACATCAACAAAATTGGGGTTGTGGTGAGTGGCTTGGACATGTGACGCTAGGGCGCAGGACATCTTTCCAAGTTTGGCGTCACTTTTATGTTGTATTAATCTTCTACTGCTTAGTTTGCCCAAGGTATAAGCCCCCGCATGAACACTTTACTTGATAGATGACGTTGCTTAACCATTGTTTGTCTGTTTTATCTTAGATTTGAGTGAATAAATTTCTTATTGTTTTGTTATATGTATATGTAATTTTAGTATCATTCCGCTTTAAAATTCTTGCTAAAGATGGAGAGAGTTTCTGAATGTAAGGGATGGCCTTATGAGTGGTAGCAAGTTCAGTTTTAATTTATTTATATTCTTTTCTATTGACGTCTGCAAATAAAACTCTATTTACTATGGATTTAGGAAAGCCATTGTTAATAAAGGTACGCTGAAGGTCCAAAAGATTTTTTTGTAGAAATTCGGGATTACATATTTTCAGAACCCTATTCTTCATGGTCAAAATAGTATTTATCTTGTGTTGGTAAGAATGATTAGAATAATAATTTATGTAACGATCCGAGTTTGTTGGTTTTTTATACCAGTCAAACTTGATAATGTTTGTAGAGTCTCGTATGACTACAGTATCAAGAAAAGGGATTTTTCGGTCGACTTCTATCTCATATGTAAATTGTAAATGAAAATTGAATCTATTGAAGGTATCCAACACAATGTCAATTTTATTTTTGGGAATGCTACGAACGATGTCATCAACGTATTTAGCAAAGGATGGAAGATGAAACGGTAGTTGTGGTAAAACTTCATCAATCAAAGAATCCATCACAATTTGAGAAAGAACTGGAGAGAGAGGAGAACCCATAGGTGTACCAAATTTTTGTAAATAAAATCTTTTTTTATAACAGAAGTACATGTTATCGAATATCAAACCGATTGAACTTTTATCTTTAGACAGTTTTAAAAGTTTAATCGGTTTGATATTCAATAACATAATTGTTTCTAGATAACGACAAAAAATATTATAATATTGCAATCGTAATAACAGGTTTACTGGTTTTCGTTAAATTGAACTCTGTTTTTTCACCAAGCACTCGATTTAGTTATTAAATGTTCCCACAGAACGCCGATGAAGATTTAATAGCTAAATCAAAAGCTTGGTGAAAAGCAAGGAGCTTCATTTTAACTAAGCCAGCGAACCTGTCATTACGATTACAATATTATATATATATATATATATATATATATATATATATATATAAATATTTGTATCTATATGTATGTATATTTTAATGTGCTGCTGATAGCTCATCATAGTATACCACTCTGATCGAATGCTGTTTAGAAAAACCATAAGTTTTAAAGCATTTTTGTAAAAATAAAATTCCGTGTGTATATTTCCATCCTATATGAAAGTTTAATGCTCAGAAGTTCAATTAAAGATATAAAAAAAACACACGTACAAATTTATAAGTTATGGCAAAATAATATAAATCAAAATTTCTTCGAAATAATAACACATTTTATATGAATCAAATCAAGGAATTAGTAATCTGTAAACACACATGTTACAAATTTGATTGGGGTGTAGAATTAGTGTCCAGAAAACTTGAATTCTTATTATGAACTACCTACATCTTTAATTAAAATTCTCAAATTTATAAATCGCATGCCACCATAATATCAATTCCAAGTACAGTTTGGAACAAAACGATCGCTTATTGATGACCTAATAATCTATTCGAATATAAATTAAACCAAATTCCGGTTTCACTCTTAATTAATTCTCTAAATTTTCTCTTAATTTTTGATAATTTTGAGCGTTTAAACTTTTGCTACAGGTATGAAAAGGTTGAAATAACAAACCTTTTTAGCAACGCTCTTCACAGGATTAAAGGAACAAATAATCAAATATAGATATATATATATATATATATATATATATATATATAAATTATTGGTTGTGGGTTTCAGGTCAGCTGGCAAGTTCAGTACTACTCTTTTTTATAGCCTAAATTTTCGAATTTATTTTAATTCTTGATCACAGGCATAAATCGAGGTTTATATAAATAATTAGCAACAATGTAAAAAATAACAGGAACTATAACTTAACATAACTAAAAATAATATAAAATGTATAATTTAATAAAATGACACCATTTCAATCAAAAAAAAAAAAAAAAAGAAAAAATAAAAGAACAATGTGACAAATTTGATTGAAATGGTGTCATTTTATTAAATTATACATTTTATATTATTTTTAGTTATGTTAAGTTATAGTTCCTGTTATTTTTTACATTGTTGCTAATTATTTATATAAACCTCGATTTATGCCTGTGATCAAGAATTAAAATAAATTCGAAAATTCAGGCTATAAAAAAGAGTAGTACTGAACTTGCCAGCTGACCTGAAACCCACAACCAATAATTTATTTATAAATATATAAAGCAAGGTCGTTAAACACTAAGATAATTATTGATATATATATATATATATATATATATATATATAAGAAAGATTTTGTTTTTGGTTCTTGGGATAAAGTCGCTCATAAATTAAACACAAAACATTAAATGTGTATCATTTGTATTAAATCGTACGTTTCGGTGATAATTTACACCTTAATCATCGATCTACATGAAAAAGTATATAAATAGGTAATTCATATAACAGGTAATATATGTTTAACTTACTTATTACTTGATAAAATTATTTTATGTATTCACCCATAATAAAAGTAACAGAAGGAAGCTTGTCATATTACTGATTAAGAATTAAAATTAATTTTGAACGAAATGTCAGTTCACTTATTTGACAAAAATGTAGGATCAAGGATGACATCAAACAACAAATTATGACACTATTTGATTATATTTTTTATTTAAATAGTAGTATGTGGTTTATTTGTAAAAAATTTTTTGTATGGTGGGTTGCATAAAATAGTTAGATTTTAAAATCATATATTTTTACAGGTGTAGTAAACAGGTTGACTTTTGACTTAAATTAAATAGAATTCTGTGTGTAAGCAATATCATTATAGTTAGTATATTTTTTGAATTAAAAGTGTATAGGTATGAGTAAACTGTATGTAAATTATTGATGTCTTCTTTGTGATTGATGGAATTTTGTTCTTGGTTTATATGAAATGATTCTAAGAAAAGTCTTTTTTGTAATTGCTTTCTATATCTAAAATTTTACATTATCATAATTGACTTTGTGTTTTGTATTGTATAAATGTATAGAAAGAGAACAAGAAGTTTTCCTAATTTTGCATCACTTTTGTGTTGTGTCATGCGATTTCAGAGCCACTGTTTGGTTTGGCCTACGTAGGAAGCTTTGCATTCACATTGAATTTTATACACTAAATTGCTACATAAAGCTTTATTTGTTTTCTTTTAGTTTAGTAAAAGTTTCCAATGGACTTAGTATTTGAATTTATTATAGTTACAAAAGGTTGTTTTAGTAATTTTTTATTAGTGGTGAAAGATTAGTAATATATAAAAGTTTTTGTAAATGATATCAGTATGTTTATTTTGAGGTGGAAATATAGCATGAAACAAAAAATTAACACCATATTAGGACTGAAACATCGTATGGTCTCTATCTGTGAACCCAAATTTAAGGAAAAAATCTGAAAGAACTAATATCAATCTTAATCAACAACGGTTACCCTAAACCACTTTTATCAAAACTACTACATACTAACACAATCATATTTCCACCTCAAAATAAACATACTGATATCATTTACAAAAACTTTTATATATTACTAATCTTTCACCACTAATAAAAAATTACTAAAACAACCTTTTGTAACTATAATAAATTCAAATACTAAGTCCATTGGAAACTTTTTACTAAACTAAAAGAAAAACAAATAAAGCTTTATGTAGCAATTTAGTGTATAAAATTCAATGTGAATGCAAAGCTTCCTACGTAGGCCAAACCAAACAGTGGCTCCGAAATCGCATGACACAACACAAAAGTGATGCAAAATTAGGAAAAACTTCTTGTTCTCTTTCTATACATTTATACAATACAAAACACAAAGTCAATTATGATAATGTAAAAATTTTAGATATAGAAAGCAATTACAAAAAGACTTTTCTTAGAATCATTTCATATAAACCAAGAACAAAATTCCATCAATCACAAAGAAGACATCAATAATTTACATACAGTTTACTCATACCTATACACTTTTAATTCAAAAAATATACTAACTATAATGATATTGCTTACACACAGAATTCTATTTAATTTAAGTCAAAAGTCAACCTGTTTACTACACCTGTAAAAATATATGATTTTAAAATCTAACTATTTTTATGCAACCCACCATACAAAAATTTTTACAAATAAACCACATACTACTATTTAAATAAAAAATATAATCAAATAGTGTCATAATTTGTTGTTTGATGTCATCCTTGATCCTACATTTTGTCAAATAAGTGAACTGACATTTCATTCAAAATTAATTTTAATTCTTAATCAGTAATATGACAAGCTTCCTTCTGTTACTTTTATTATGGGTGAATACATAAAATAATTTTATCAAGTAATAAGTAAGTTAAACATATATTACCTGTTATATGAATTACCTATTTATATACTTTTCATGTAGATCGATGATTAAGGTGTAAATTATCACCGAAACGTACGATTTAATACAAATGATACACATTTAATGTTTTGTGTTTAATTTATGAGCGACTTTATCCCAAGAACCAAAAACAAAATCTTTTCTAATTTAACTACGCTCAAGAATTATCAAGAACCTTTATATATATATATATATATATATATATATATATATATATATATATATATATATTGATTGTTATGGAACCACTTTTACTGGAAAACGAAATTTCAATGTATCATTAAGAAATAGGAGAAAAAAGCTTACACCATAAAATTAAATTGGGAACAGGTGAAGATCAGATCACTGACCGTATTACGATACGTAGTAGATAAGGTCATTTGAAAAAACGAAGGCAAGCGCAATCAGTTATTTATTGATGAAGGGCTTCACACAGTCTAATTTTATTGATGGAGCAATGGTGTAGCATACTTAATTTTATGTTTCAAGAAAATAAGCTTTGGTATAACTGATAAGATATTTTATTTTCAGATGTGATAAGAATAAATAGTTAATTTATTTTAGAGGATGTTTTACTGACACAAGAATATATATAAGCTACAGGTGTTCTATAATTTATTGAACATGTCTTATTCTAGTGATTCATTAATTATACACGGTGTGCGGAAACTTTTTGCTAAAATGAAGCTTCACACATTCTAGACATGATTTTATGTATTTAACACAAATTATCTCAATCGAAAGATGCTTCCTAGTTAAGCTAGGGTTCTTTTAAAAAATATCTTAAAAATGCCGTTTGAACTTAACAAAATGATTAATCCCCTTTCGACAATTCAACCACTGTGAATATGATCCTTTTATTGAAATCAAAGGCGTCTTACTTTTGGGGACGAAAAGACATTTTTAATTACTTTTTTTAATCTTCAAATTTTTAATATATTTTATGTAAAATTTGAGAACTGTAAGGCAACTCCCATCTATGATGTGCTCTTGTTTGAAATGGATGGAATGCACCGTATTCGGGAAAAACTATTTAAACTTTTTGTATTTACTGCATAAAATCTCATTTAATTACTAAAAATACCATGTTAGCTTTGACTAGTCAACAATGAGATTCTTGTAGGTGTCAAAATATTTTAATCTAAACAATTATTGCTACTAGTGTTGTGTTGACAAAGGAAAGTAATTGTAATTTTTAAATAACGATTCATTTTACTAGTGAAGCCTATGGCGAGGTAAAATCTAATGCTCGTTCAGCGAAACAAAAATAGGTTGAGAAATATCACAACAGAAGGCATCCCAGCCGTGAAACAATGAAAGTCCTACACCAAAGATAAAGAGAAACGGATTCAGTATTTTCTAAAAATACTGAAACCTGTAAACGCCCGAATGTTACAGAGGAATACAATGAAGATATTTTGTTGGAGTTGCCAGAGTACTCCAAACAAATCCATAATTAATTTTTGATTTTTGCGAAATATCTTCAGTGTAATGCTTGTATATCTTATCACACATTGTACATGCAAACATAAGGCAGCTTACTAGACCTAATCCTCTGTTACATTTCTCTTTCAAATATAGTTTTCCACCAGTACAAATTTGGGAATGTCGGTATTGCCGATCTATGGACCAACTTAATACATATTGCAAATTCACAATGCGGTTTCCACTAACAGTTGGTTTTTTATAAGAGTGATTTTTCTCGAAATATAATTCACGAGCCTCTACTCTATTCTGAAAAACAAAACAAAATATTAGATTTTTTAGGAACCCAAAATTTAGCATATATACAGGACAACACATTAGTGTGACAAAGTTTAATATATCGATTATTTATTGTAAAAATTATAAAAAAAAAGCAATTTACACAAATTTTAGGCTGTATTATTTTAAAAATTGTTTCATATCTACAGGGTGTTCATAATTATATATATATATATACATATTTAAATTCAGGTTAATTTCGACTAGAAAACTTGATATTGTATAGTAAATATCGGGTCGTAGTCAATCTGGGCAATTAGATAATTTTTTTAATCAGTTCAAGCTTTCGAAAAATTTTATTTTCTTCTTCGGGAAGACTATAATTGGAGGATTACAAAAATGTCAATACGTTAATGCTACTTACGATTATATGAATCTATTTAGTAAATGGTTGGAGCATGATAATAGTTAGGATACGACGACAAACTTGGTGAGTACATTCAAAACACATAATACAGTTAACGTAATAATTAATTAACTAAGGTGGTTTGTTACTAAAAAACATTAACGGACAATTTAAAAATTATAAGTTACATAGGATCCAGTCAAGTTATAAAATACTACTAACATATCAACTTTGCAGTGAATAACTATAGATAAAAGTTTGTATTACACTAAAACAAGTATAGATTACGGCCAACAAGGACAACATAAAAGGAGGATCACTGGTTAACTAGATGTACGATACGTAGTGTTTTTTTTTTAAAAACTGAGATCAGATAGGAATATATATTATTTAAGTTTTGAGTGTCAGTTTTTTTATTGATAGGATTGTCTTGTAAAGATTTTGTGACCATTTCGAGCAAAATGCGTTTTTTGTAATGACTTTCCCTAAAGACAATTTTAGCGTTGTCGTAATCGATCGTGTGTTGGGTCTCAATAGCATGAGAAACTAATGCGCAGGTTTTGGTGTTCCTATTAGAGTCACTTTTGTGGGAAGTTATCCTAGCTGAGAGCCACCTGGACGTGTGGCCTACATATTGGCCCTGGCAATTTTTACACGATATACAGTAGACGACACCCGACTGTTGCAGTAGGGTGGTGCGGTTTTTTAATTTACTAAAAAGCGCCTTGTTAAGAGTTAAAACAGGTTTCTTTGTTAGGGTTATTCCTTGAATGTCCTTTAGAATATGGCACAATTTAGCTGTAAGATTTTCCACATACGGGAGAGAAATGAAGATCTTGAGATTTGTGTTAGCGGTGGAAATCGAGTTGTGTCCAGGGGTGGGCTGATTGATGAGGGAAGGGGTATTAAAAAGTAACTTGTTCAATAACGAGATTCGACCACAAGTTCTACAAGCAAATACTGGGTACACCTATGGGAGCCAGCGTATCTCCGATTTTTTCTCAATATGTGATGGATGATCTTTTCGACTTCTGTATCCCTCAACTATCTTTTGACCCACCGTTTTTTAAAAAATACGTCGACGACCTAATTTGTTGTGTTCCGTCAGGTTGTATAGACCAAGTGCTTTTGATTTTTAATAACTACAATCCCAATGTTCAGTTTACCATTGAAAAAGAAGTGAACGGTACTATTCCTTTTTTAGACATGCTCGTCATCGTAATAACGATAATCTGATTACCGATTGGTATAGGAAACCTTGCCCTTTAGGTAGATACCTTAATTTTTACTCCTTCCATTCGATTACTATGAAAATCAACCATGTTTTGGGCTTGAAGAGAAGAGTAGAACTCATCTCACATCGAACTCTGAAACACAAAAACTTTTTTATTCTAAGAGACCTACTTCTCAATTAAAGTAAAGACTCGCACGAATTGACGTAGCCGAAGCAAGAGATGCCGGGTTAACGTCAATCGGAGATTGGAAGTGGAAAAGCAATCGAAAACAAAACCCAAGGAGAAAAAAACCGAGTCGTTTCTCTGAAATAAAAATTAGTTGATCAGTACAAACAAAGGCAAAACATTAGTCTCTCAAAGAAAAATAAGAATACACATATATCGATATAAATAATAAAGCCAACACCTTTCTGGTATAAGTAATTGCTTTTCTATATTATTATTTCAAAATATGGTTACAAATGGGACAAAGATTAAACTAAACAGTGTTCGTATGCAGCACACAACCACGTAACCGTATACTTAATACATACAACAAACATTTCACTTAATAGTAAATGAGAACCAAGATGAATGATTGTAAATCAGTACTCATAATTAAATATCCTACACTTTTAGGTAGTATAAGTCCACGTGACAAGAAACACACGATTTTGGCCGGTATCGACCACATACATTTTAATTATTTAAAACCTGCGTAGTTAAATTATATCAGGCTGAATGCTAGATGATAAAACGTATCAACACCGCTGGGGTGTTCTTAATACTAATCAGTATTAGTAATGTTGGTAGTAACAATATACTATGTGACAGCACTAGAAAGTTTAGGAAATCATGGGATTAGTAGAGTGTGAGATTTCCAAAAACTCACGGTGTTCTTTACGAGGATTAAATGGCCAGTAGCAATACACAGCAACCATAAATTTTAGCTAAGCAGAACCGGAGAAGTCGGCGTCACCAAACGTGTTTCTTAGTCAGTAGTCTTAGTTGCAAACCCAGTGTACGAGAAGTCAGTCATCTCACGTAACGTCGAGGAGCGAGTATGTAGGCAAAAAATCAACCAACCAATCTAGAAAATTTATCTTAAAACGAGCCGAGAAAGTAATTTGAAGGGAGGATACATGTACCAGCTCGTATAATTTCTTGTACAATCCCTACGGTAATTGTACTAAGGACAGAAACAGTACTCCAACGAAAACCGTTGGTATTAGAAAATAGAATGAATAATTCATAACTAAAATTCAATGCAACGAGTGTTGATAGCCTATCTGTGCAACAAATTACTTCCTATTATATTTACAGATATAACTAATAAATCCAGCTAAAAAAGATTGGACACGCTGACTTTAAATGATTCGTAACTCCAAATTTTTATCATTGTGAACTGAAGGGTGTTTCTTAATTTAAACAGTAATATCAATTTAGAATATTTTATTTCAATTGCGTTTGCGTCCGTCTAAACTTTGAAGATATAGTTTGTCCGTGATCAGTGTATGTACATATGATTTGAATTAAGGATCAGAAAATCACGCAATGGCCACAAAAAGTTCTATTGTTATACAGTGTCAGTAAATAGTTTTAAAAAGAAGTGATGTACGTTTCTTATTTGAAAAATTTCTTCAGTCAGAAACGAATATTATAAATAATAGACGCTCCATGAGAAGTTAACATTGCTATTTAGAATCAGCTATGCTGATGTTACTCCAACGTATGACCCTGTTTGATGTCGTACACATTGAAAGAATTATTTGAACTCAACTAAAAATATTTCTGCAGTAATAAGATCTATACAAATTACACTAAGTGGATCCCACCACTCTTTGATGTAAATTTAGGTTTAATCTTTGAGTCAAAGATTTGTTAGGTAAATGCCTACTTGCTTCCCAAAATCAATTTTGAAATTATATATTTGAAACCAAGGATTGGCATTAAAATTTAGTAAAATCTAAATAATTGTCGCAGCTTAATGTTTAGTTTTCTTACATTAAACGCGATTATTAATTACTGGACGAATCTTACGATTATGCATTTTTAACACCTAAATAATTATTTCAAGGTATAGAAATCGATACGAACTATTTAACGCTAACTATCAGAAGTATACGTGTTACTGAATTTTTGTTTTTGTTTCTTAGTTGTTATACGTTGTGGAATTTTTTGGAGATTTACCATGTGCGGAGCATTACCAATTTTTGTAGTTGTATGCATGCTTTTTGGTGTAGTTGCAGTGTGTGTGCGTAGTGTATAGACCCCCTACCATAAGTTTCGGTTACGTTCACTTGTAAACAAACGGTCCTGCAGTGTAAACCGTACCCCCCCTACTGCAACAGTCGGGTGTCGTCTACTGTATATCGTGTAAAAATTGCCAGGGCCAATATGTAGGCCACACATCCAGGTGGCTCTCAGCTAGGATAACTTCCCACAAAAGTGACTCCAATAGGAACACCAAAACCTGCGCAATAATTTCTCATGCTATTGAGACCCAACACACAATCGATTACGACAACGCTAAAATTGTCTTTAGGGAAAGTCATTACAAAAAACGCATTTTCCTCGAAATGGTAGCGATATCTTTACAAGAAATCCTATCATTAAAAAAACTTTCACTCAAAACTTAAATAATATATATTCCTATCTGATCTCAGTTTTAAAAAAAAAACACTACGTATCGTACATCTAGTTAACCAGTGATCCTCCTTTTATGTTGTCCTTGTTGGCCGTAATCGATACTTGTTTTAGTGTAATACAAACTTTTATCTATAGTTATTCACTGCAAAGTTTATATGTTAGTAGTATTTAAAACTTGACTGGTTCCTATGTAACCTATAATTTTTAAATTGTCCGTTAATGTTTTTTAGAAACAAACCACCTTAGTTAATTAATTATTATGTTAACCGTATTATGTGTTTTGAATGTACTCACCAAGTTTGTCGTCGTATCCTAACTATTATCATGCTCCAACCATTTACTAGATAGATTCATATAATCGTAAGTAGCATTAACGTATTAACATTTTTGTAATCCTCCAATTATAGTCTTCCTGAAGAAGAAAATAAAATTTTTCGAAAGCTTGAACTGAATTATCTAATTGCCCAGATTGACTACGACCCGATATTTACTATACATATATATATATATATATATATATATATATATATATATATATATATATATATATATATACTATATATATATATATATATATATATATATAGCTAATTTTAACATACTAAATGTATCACCCTGTAGATAAATTTCCAACCTATACATAGTTTCCGACATGGATATGAAATACAAATAACAATTTGTATTACCTATTATAGTCTGCTTCTGGTATAAATGACCAATTATCTGGAAGTGTATGTGACCTTTCCTTGGTTGAATTTTCACAGTTCTCTAAATATGAAATACAATGATATAATAATTTAGATTATTTATACAAATTAGCATACTCTGTCTCAGTCTGCGACTTTATTGTTTCTGGCTCGGAAGTTTCTTCAGATAAAGTACTTGAATTACTACCGCAGGTAATCTTTGCAAACCTGATGGGCCAGGCTTGTCTAAATTATCTGATGTGGATTTCAAACTGAAAAAGTTAGGGTTTTATTATGAAATCTAATTAATATGTGTATTTGTGAAATTATAATGTAACGGGCATAACCAGTGTAGTTAGAAGGCTTGAACCATTGTTTGCAGGTGAGGCAAAATTACTCATTTTTAGTGTCAGTACTTAATAATTATATAAAAATCATATGACACATCCGAGAGCTTACTTCGTTCAAAATAGCACAAAAATTCTTCGCATTGTTGTCAAAAACAATCTAAAGCTTATGAAATCCTACAGAATTTTAGAAAAAAATTAATAATATTTTGTAAAAGACAGCTATCAAAATTCAACGAGGTAGAAACGTAAATGTTATTGTTATGTATGTACCCTACAAATTTGATGAGTATTTCTAATACAGTACAGATGTGCTATTCTGACGTACATTTAAAACTATTCATTGAGAAAATAATTTTTTTCTACGTCATAATTTCAGGGTAATCACACTAACTTAGTTCTATGAAGAATGCGAAAACACTTATATTTTTAGTTTGCATTATCATATTTATAAATTCCAAATAGTCATAAGTGGAGAGTCGGGTAATTTGTGGTTTTCTATTCTCAAGGCATCTGAAGAATGTATAATTCTTGTGGGTGGATATGCGACATTTAAATAGATATACTTTCATTGTTTTTGGATTTTATATTCCAAAATAAACAGCCACATAAAGATATCCTAGCTACACTACTGATGAATGTATTTTAACTTACAGCGGTAATTGTTGCATTTTCAGCCATCTTAAGCGGGCTGCTTTAGACTTGGACAATCATTTTCTGGTACCACCTGGATTTTGGTTATACACCTTCTTATATTTACCCATCTGAAAAATGTAAATACGTAAATAAAAGAAACTTTACACCAGGCGACAACAGGAAGTAAGTATACTGTATCTTTTTTCGTATTTCAGATAAATATTTGAAATTTGAAAAGCTTGTACAAGACAAAGCGGGAGTACAAATTATTTGAAAAAATTGTGAATTTCAAATTATTTACAGTCTGACTAGAAGTGAAAGGTACTGTATAAACTACACACCCTATAGTTTTGTACATTTTTAGAATCAGTTGATCATTTTTAGTCCTAGGACATTATTTGAAATTTTTTAGGAATAGGTGTTTTCTTATTTAAGTTTTGAAAAGAAAAGTAAGCGACTGCAATTCTCCTAAATTGGTGTATAATTGCGGGAAAAATTTGAAATCTAACGACTTTTCATGTTATTAGTAATAGTTATATCTTCGCCAGAAATTTCAAAACATTGTTTTTTCTTAAAAGATTTTGCAAAATCTATTAGGCTGGATCTCAATAAATTTTAAAAGGATTTTTAAAGTTTTGGTACCCTAAATAATCACAACATGATAGGACACTTTTAGGGGACTGCTTAAATTATAAATAGGGTTTATGTCGTTTTTAAACTGATTTATATAGGACAAGTTTCTGTCATTTTCACCATTCGGTGTCATAAATTAAATAATGAATATTTTTGATAAAATAGTGTATGCAAAACAAATCATTTATTTATTCAAGAAGACAGTAGTTGCTCGACTAAATCAAATTTACAAAAATTAATGTCAATATTTGAACACGCATTTTCAAAATCGAATGAAATATATAATTAATTTTGTCCATTACTTATCTGTCTATCCACAAAGTATAAGAATTTTAGAATATACTTACCCCCAAGCGCAAATACACCCACACTAAATGAAGCATTAAATGTTTGTTTATAATAATAACGAAATGTCACTCTATGAACAATAAACTACACATTCAAAAATAAAAATTAGCGAATACCATATGCACATAAATGAAATAATACAATACAATACAAATTTGTTTCGGCAAACGATCTTGGCTATTATTAGAATGCACTATGTATCTAACGCTTTGCTTGCTGTTCTACAACTTAGAAATTGCTGAAGGTCATTTACGATGAATAGTTACAGAAATGGAGAAAAACCAGCATCGTACCGAATCCTAGCAACCGTTATTTGCCTAACTTGGAAACAAACCACTAAACTACTAAAGTTAAAATAAAGTAGTTCCCTCTATCATGCGAAAGCTATACCACAAAGGCGGCTATTTTAAAATTAGTTCGTGTTATGAAAATAGAGGGATGCTATCGCGCCCTTAACTCTGCAACTGTGGCCGATGCCTATCCCTAACCTCGTACAGATTCTATCATATGTCGGCTTTGAAATGCTAAATTTATCTTATCTATCGATCTTAAACAAGCTTTTTATTAGATCCCTCTTGACTTATCTTCACGTCCAAAAACCGCTTTTTGTGTTCCAGGTCGGGGTCTTTTCGAATATAATTTCTTGTCGTTTGGTCTCTGTAATGTACCGCAAACTTTACAACGTACTATGGATCAAACATTAAGTCCTATCTTACACCATAAACGTGCCTTTGTATTTTTTAGACGATATATTAGTTATCTCAAGTTCCTTTGAAGAACATATCGCCACACTTAATGAAGTTGCTGAACGCCTAAATGCAGCAGGTTATAAAATTAATTGGGAAAAATGTCAATTTTGCTGTTCTTCTCTTACATTTCTTGGTTTTATTATCGATGGAACTGGTCTTCGGGCAGATCCTGCTAAAGTCGACGCTATTACCAAATTTAAAACACCCAAGACTGTTACCGAAATTAAACGTTTAATAGGAATGATTAGTTATTATCACATTTTTCTACCTAATCTCTCAACTATATCTACACACATTACCGCCTTAATTAAAAATAAAAGTCAGTCTGTTGAATGGAATACAGAAGCTTAGCAAGCTTTTGAACAAATTAAAACATTAATCACTTCTGCAACTATCTTAATTTCCTCCAATTCTGACGAATGGTTTTATATACAAACCGATGCCTCACTTACTGGTCTAGGTACAATGTTGTTTCAAGTAAATAATGGATTAGAACACCCTATCGCTTATGCTAGTCGTGCCTTAACTTATATGCTTAACAAAAATATTCAGCTACCGAACATGAATTATTAGGGGTTATCTTTGGTACTGAAAAATTTAGAGGATATGTTGAAAGTACACATTTTTCAGTAATTACTGATTGTGCAGCCCTCACATGGTTGAATAACTTAAAACAACCCGCAGGTCGGTTGGCAAGATGGAACTTGCGTATTTCTCAATTTACCTTTGATGTTCGCCATAGACCTGGTAAATTAAACATCGTACCTGCTGTCTTATATTGTGATGTCGCTTCTCTTAACCTCCCAGATCTAATTCCTGATGCCTGGTATCTTAACATGATAAAGAAAGTTTTTGAAGATCCTGATAAATTTTCCACCTTTCGTGTAACGAATAATAGATTATATAAATTTGTATCTTCCTTATCTCGCAAAATCTCTAATATCCTCGAATGGAAACTTGAAGATTCCTACCGCTAACCGCAGTGAAGTTCTTAAATTATGTCACGACGACCCTGGTGTTACGAAAACCTTAGCTAAAATATCTGAATTATATTACTAGCCTACATTAAAACAATATATCTGCCGCTATATTAGAAACTGTAAAATTTGCGGGTCTCAGAAGGGTACTCAAGAAGCTCGGTCTGGTTTAATGGGTAACTTTAAACGTATATCTTATCCCTTTCAATTAACATCGCTTGACTCATTGGGACCTCTCCCTCGATCAAGAAAAGGTAACCAATATCTTTTAGTTGTCACCGACTGGTTTTCTAAATTCGTTATGGTACAACCGTTAACTAAACCCACATCTGCAGCTATAATTAAATTTTTAGAACAAAATTTATTTCTTATCTTTGGTGTCCCTCAAATTATTCTGTGTGATAATGGGGCGTAATTTATCTTTAAAGATTTTCAAAATTTCGTTAAAGTTATAAAGTACAAAAAATTTGGTTTAACGCAAAATACCATCTCCAGGTAAACCCTACCGAAAAAGTAAATAAAGTCTTAATCACTGCTATCTCTACATATATCGACTCAGACCACACTAAGTAGGATGAAAATATGTTTAAAATCGCTCAAGCTTTGCGTACCGCTAAGCATGAAGCAACTCAATTCACTCTCTCATTTCTTGTTTTTGGAAGATATACGCCAATTGATGGTAGTTATTACGGTTCAGTTCCTGATAATACTAACGTAATTGAATTTGACGAAAAAGTACGCTGGGACTAAGACCAACAATCATTATCTTCTATCTTTAACGATGTTAGAAAAAATTTGGTAAAAGCTTACGAAAAGAGTAAGGGTCACTACAATATGCGAAAACGGGATATTTCCTTTGCTTTAAGTGAACAGGTCTAAAAATAGAATTGTATTATCTGATGCTACGAAAAAATTCTTCTCGAAATTAGCTCCAAAATTCTTTTTATTAAGGTCACTCGTGTTATTAGTCCACTTATCTATGAACTCCAAGACACCGAAGGAAAACATCCAGGAAGGTGGCATATCAAAGAGCTTAAACCATTCTCTGCTGACCCGAATGCTAATTAATTTTTCACGTTTCATTTCTTTAACGGTTTACCTAATGTTTTTGTCCCTGTTATGAATTAGTTAACTTTATTCAGCCATTTCTTTTCTCATACAACATTCACCTTCTACACGTTTGGCGTATTTACCTCAATTTAGTTGTCTTTTTGCTGTCTATTAATTTTACCATGAATTTATTGCTAGCCACATATCTGTTTATTATCTAGGTTCCCCAGTATAACTCTGTTGCTTCATTTAATTAATCCTGGCACCTTTTATTTACCATATTATTTTGTTTATAGCATTTATCTTACGTTGTTTAATTTCATGGTGATTGTCGAAACTTTGGTTGCAATAACTTATTGAATTTTTATGATTGGTTTTAGCTGATGTTGAGTGGATGCTTTTTTCTTTGGGCTCATATAGGAGACGCGGAATATGCCTTTGTAAGAAATAGTCCATATTCGCAGTTGCAAAAAACTAGAAGTTTCTATTCTATGCATTTTTCTTCTGAATTATTACAGTCGCTCACCTTATGCTCTATCACTACTTGTTTTTTTCTTCTGTTAAGAACATATAAACATTTTTTCGTTGTTTTTATATAACTTCGTGGTCAGGTGCTATCGCTTTTTATTGATATCTTATCGAATTCATGGTTATTTTTAGCATATTGGGACAGTATGGTTGTATTTAACTGCATACAGTTAGGCATTCTTGTGTGTTTATGGCGTTACCGTTCTTAATAATTACCTTGGAATAGTTGATTTTTTGTGTGAAGGTATCTGCAGTGATACTTTTAAGCTGTTGCTTCAACTTTTTCTCTGATCTTCTTATCGTAGTGGATGCACTCGTTAGGAAGATGATTGTACTAGTTCTCATCAGGAGTCTAGTAATTTTTTAACCTATTATGTGTCTTAACTTGTCTGATTAACATAGCAGGTGGTCCTTCTGACCGATCCGCATTTAATTGGGACCACTCTCTACCTTCTCTTAGACGCTTGTCCAAAACTCTACTTTTTCTTATCTCGCTGTCTCTGTTTCCGGCGGCTCCGTGGCGTTATGGTATGTGTGTGACTACTACGCCCAAGGTCCCGGGTTCGATTCCCGACACGGTCCGCTTGAAAAATGTTAGGCGAGCATTTTTCACAAAAATACACCCTCGTTCGGATGAGAGGTAAAATGGAGGTCCCGTGTGTGAGTGTTGTCACGCACGTTAAAGATCCCTACCTTGCTTGGAACAGCAAGGGTTCGGCAAAATTCAAAATTTTCCAGGTAACAAGAACTCGCTTCCTGGCCAATGTAGTACCTTCGGGTGGAGCATTGGAAAATCACATGTAATGTCTCTGTTTCCGCCTTATTTTTCATTCGGTATACCTGTTCTTGTCTCTGAACACCCGTCTACCACATAAGAGTGATTTTTTCCTCACTCCAGGCTACTGACCACATTGGTTGGTTGAGTAGTGCTTTTTTATTCACCTTTTTCTATCGCTTTTGCTCAGTGCGAACCCTTCATCTATTCTCTTCTACCTGTAAGAGTCACTAGTACATTCAAAAGTGCCTACCTCCCTCTTTTTACCTTTCCTATATCTCTATTGCCGTTTCATTTCCGTTAGTCACTGTGTGGTTGCGCGGGGGGTTTTCACATACACCCGGACCACGTCTCTGGGAATCTTTCGTGAGGTCATGCGGTGCCGCTGTCAGTCGCACGTGGCCGCTAACAGTGCATGTAGGTATGAGTGTGTGAATGTGTGAGTGTAAGTAAATGTGTGAATATCTTACCGATATCATTCAACGCCGGGTGTAGGAATGCACCCACATGCCTTCTTTCGGTCCCTCGTACCGTTTTTATAAACGGACCTGCCTCACAGGTCGCTCTCTTATAGGGGTACGAGTATCCTAACTAATTAACCGCTTCAAGGAGCCACTCTATCTTGTATCTTTGTGATGGATGACAAAACGGCTTGGTGAGCTGGGGAATTCTACGTTATATCTTTAAAGTATATAGTTGTAGCATGCCTTAGCGTGCTGGGACGTTTTGGATCCTTCTATTGTTATCTAGTTTTATCTTAATATCTTTACCTTACCTATTATCTTTGATAATAACTTGAGACTTTGTCTTACTATCTTTTGTTTTCCTAACGTTTGGTATTTATGATCAGACCTAGGAATTTTTCTTTGACTATTGAGTGAAGAAGCTGACCTGATGGTAGCAATGTAATTTGATGAAACGGTGCACGTGTACGAAACAGCTTGTATGTTTGAATTAATCTGCAGAAAGGTTTATTGTTCGATTTTTAATAAGCCATATGTTTGTTAGAATTTTAGGATTTTGAAGATGTAGGTGGTCGATAAAAATCGGCTCAACTGAGTAGAATTTGGAAAATGCAAAACGTCTACTTGTAACGTTGATATTTCTTAAGTATAAATAGCAGTGAATTTATAATATCGTCCACTTTAGTTTTTTTCTATTTTGCTTCAACTTTGATTACGTTAAGTATTTAATTGCTCTAAACAATGTTAAGGTAGTACGTTTTATTGGCAGTTCTGTTTATTGGTTGCAGAACGAAAAAAACGTTCCAATATTACGAGACTCAGCTTGTTTGAGTGAACAACTATCAAATGTAAACATCGAACTTTTCTAAATTTAAGAGGAGTTTTTGAACATTAAATCTTATGAATTTTATTGTAGAGTGAAAAATAAGTTTTAATGCTACTGGATATTTCAAAAGCTGAAAAAAATTATAATATACCTGCATCTAAGAAACAGCGAAAATTTATGTTGTTGGTCCCCCTACACTTGATTTTCCAATGCTACACCCGAAGGTACCACATTGGCCAGAAAATAAGTTACTTTATCTAAAAATTCTGAATTTTGTGAAACGCTTACCATTCCAAGTAAGGTAAAGTCTTTAATACAACATTGGCCAGGAAACGAATTCTTTTCACCTGGAAATTTTGAATGTCATCGAACCTTTGCTATTTCAAGCAAGGTAGGGATCTTTAACATGCGTGCAAACAAACACACACGAGACATATTTTACGTCTCATCCGGATGAAGGTGTATTTTTGTGAAAAATTTTCGTCTAACATTTTTCAAGCGGTTCGTGTGGGGAACCAAACCCGGGTTTTGGAACTAGTAGTCATACGTGAAACTATCTAACCTACAGAGACGCTTTGGTTGTTGCTGTGCCTACATTTGCTTTCTAATGTTTTACCAGAAGGTACTACACTGGCTAGAAAGCGAGTCGTTTTATTCGAAATCTGAATTTTGCCGAAATTTTGTTATTCCAAGCAAGGTATGGATTTTTAACGTGCATAACAACACCCACGCGCGGGACCTACACACATCTCATCCAAACGAGAGCGTATTTTTATGAAGTATGCTCGTCTAACGTTTTTCAAGCGGCGCGTGTTAGGAATTGAACCCTAGATCTTGGGATTAGTAGTCATGCGCAAACCTATCTAACCCTCGGAGCCGCCTAGATTGCTGGTCCTACATTTAAGTTTCCAATGCTCCAACCGAAGGTATTACATTGGCCAGTGAGAGAGTTTTCACTTGAAAATTTTGAATTTTGCCCAACCCTTGTAGGGAATTAGTAGTTATGCACAAACCTATCTAACCCACAAAACCGCCTAAGTTGCTGGCCCTACATTTTACTCCCAATGCTCCATCCGAAGGTAGTACTTTCGCCAGAAAGCAAGTTCCTTTTACCTGGAAATTTTGAATTTTACCAAACCCTTGCTATTCCAAGCAAGGTAGGAATTCTTAACGTGCGTGACAACACACACACACACATACACACACAACACAACACAACATACCACACACACACACACACACACACACACACACACACACACACACACACACACACGAAACCTACATTTTACGTCTCGTCCGAACAAGCGTGTATTTTTGTGAAAATTTCTCGTCAAACCTATCTAATCCACGGAACCGCCTAGGTTGCTAGCTCTACATATGGCTTTCTGATTCTCCACCCGAGGGTACTGAATTTGCCAGGAAGCGAGTTTTTTACCTGAAGATTTAAATTTGGTGAACCGTGGCTATACCAAGCAAGGTAGGGTTCTTTAACCTGCGTGACGACGCCCATATACTAGACTTACATTTTACGTCTCATCCGAAAGAGAGTGTATTTTTATAAAAAATTCTCATCTACATTTTTCAAGTGATCCGTATGACACACGGGATCAGAACCATGAACCAAAATAATTAGAAGCTAGGCCATCAGCCAGATAATTTTGTTGCTGGGTGCCTTAAAGAGATTCATCTTATTTACCCAAATGAATTGCGTTTTACTTTAAGCTGATTTTATTTTAAACCAGAGTTAAGTCTGTTTAAGTACTTTTTTTGCCTCTATTGCCAAATGCAAATTGTCGTTAAAATTATCTTGTTACTATTATTGGTTTCCGATTTTTACATCATTTTCACAAGTTGATATCCTTTGTTAGGCATGTAGGTTGCACAAGAATAGAAAACGTTGTTTACGATTAGTAATTAGAATAATAAAAGAAATAATGGAAATCGAAATGACTATATTACTTAGTTAGATTTTCCGATTGCAATAACCACCAATGAAACACATAATTAACACGATGTATTTGTGACAAACCAATATATTTACTTTTTAACTATTGTACAATTACCCCGCCTTCTTTATAAAAAACCTTTTAACAATCCCTTCATGTACATTTGATAATTTACCTAATGAATTAGTTATTAGGAAGGTAATTGAACACAGTGATGACAACATTATAGCTTTGCTAGCTGCTACAATAGTATCGACATTACACAGGTTTTCTTTCAGTTTCCAGTCCTGCCCACCTTTATAATTTTAAGTTTATTCCACAAAAAGCGAATTACTGTTTAGTTACATTTATAAATGTTTGAAACAGTGTTGTATTCAAACCAAAACGAAGTAAAGCAGCTTAAATTATATATGTGTAATAAATGAGTTTCAAAATGGGCTGTGATAATAAGCGCTTCCAAAAATTTATAAACCAGGTTGTAGAAGCGCCTTTGAAAGTAACTACTAATACAATAATAAGTGAACGTTTTCCCTCTTGTAAAACCAAACATTTCATGTCAATAATTCATTAGCCGGTTTATTTATATCAAGCCTTAACAGACTTCATATTAGAAAGGCCCTAATGTTATTATATTTTGTCAGGTTGATTTGTAACAACCATTGAAATGTGTGAATTTTGATATTCTTAGATTTGAATCTTTTACTGTAAATGTTGAGCAGCTGGGATGCTTTCTGATAGGATATTTTGCAGCGTATCTTCGTTCCACTGAACAAACATTAGTAGTGTAAAATGGGGTTTCTGGGACCTCATTTCCACCAGATCCTCTTTCTTCAAACACATCTGGACCAAATAGATTTCTTCGGCTAGCCATTTTATTTTTCGAGATAAATATATCCTGTTTGGTATCAATTAATATTAGATTTTTCTCAGCTACCTGAATTTCTAAGAATTTTTTAGATAGCATCATCCCCCTGGGAGCTACTCTCATTTTAAGATTTTTTGCAGGTAGCGATTTCTGACCGTCCTTATAATTTTTTAACCATGCGATACATCAAATTAGTCTAGAATTTTACGCAGAATACAAATATGCAAACATTTAAAATAGGACCACCCCTTACCGTTTTACACATATACCCTCTGCGAGATAAATCTTTCTCCACATTTCCACCCACGAGATAAATGTACCTTGTTTGGTATTAATTAATATTAGATTTTTCTCAGCTATTTGAATTTCGAAGAATTTTTTAGATTGCATCATCCCCCAGGGAGCTACCTCAATTTTAAGATTTTTTACCAATGTCGATTTCTAATCATCTCTCTTTTTTAATATTTAGAATAATTTAACCAAACACTTGGAGGTATTAACACAAAGAAATTAAGCACACAAAAGTTTAATAATTTATTATATCCGATTTACAGTTTAAGAAACTAATAGAATACAATTTTTACATTACAAATTATAACATTATCTTCTTCGTGTAGCCGAATCCAAGCAGCTGAAAGTAACTTGTAACATAGGTATATAGTGATTAATTTAAAAAAACACAAGTCTGTAGACATTTGAGTAGTTTAAAAAGAAAGGAAACGTGTTTTCGGTCAATAAAACATATTGACGTTAATCTAACAATGTTTTACCGTTCAGCGACACCGCGTGGAGGTAAACACATATCGCCAGGAGCGAAGGGATTATTAAGGATAGCGATGACGGGAATGTCTTACAACTAACTTACATGTTACCATAAACAAATACATAAAAAAAACTTAAGCTATATCTTTATGCCCCCATGCGTGGATTGCTGTACTATTAGGGATGACGTAGCTTTTGTCATCCTCGCACGACAAACTAATTTTATTAATTGGGTATAAAGTTAGTGTTTATGACTTTGAATACACACCATGCTATGCATAAGGGTACCAGAATTAATATGTACAATGTCCTTAAAACTATCTACATTAATATTCTTAACTACACTTCGTGAGATCCCTTTAATCTTTTTAATCCTGTGTTTCTCTTTTACAACACAGTAGGACTTAGCCCTAATAATTAAATAACTTCTACGTAATATTTTTGGTATTATGATTTGTTTAGTTTTAAAATGAATTACCGGGCGAAAGTTGTATCTCATTTGCAAGCACAGTTAATTAGTGTAAAGTCTAATTTGTTTTAAATACATGACGAGGTCAGTTTTGAAAATTACTTGAAACTAAAATTTGAATATTCTTACGAGGCGATTAATTCTATTTACCAGAATTAAAAATTGTCGTCGGCTTTACTGGTCATTTTGAAAAAATTCCCGTTCAACTTTCCATACTATTAACCACATATTTGGTGACGCTAAAACGAATGCAGTTATCGGTTACACCACTTTAAACCTAAAATAGAAACAAGATAGATCAGTACGTCTATTAATAATTTTTGCTAATGCTGGCGATACAAATAAGTAAAACAAACTTTATCAAGAAATATTATGTTTTTAATAAAGTATATAGATGTATTGATAACATCTATAAACCGCCGTAGTTACCAGAGTCTGGCGAATCTGGGATAGCCAAATCTCCAAACATTTGCGCAAGCGATTGCCTCGCAATCGCATCTTCTAAGTATTGGATAAGGTAACATGTAATAATTTCCAACACTGTCAAGTAATTTAAATTGCTGCAATTATTAGACAGAGAAATACTGACACGGCTCTCTTCCTCTAATAACGTTTGAACCTTTTCTTCGTCAGTCGTATTTCCACATACATTTTTTTATATCATCTACAAATTTTTCGTAAAATTCTGGAAAGTTTCTACACCTCAACTCAACCATTTTAAAACAGATTAATTCTCACAAATTTAATAGCTTGATGCACTCGTATGCAGGTAGCACAATAACATTCCGATCTTTCATAATTTCCATATTATATAAATTCTCTTTTTCAAAATTGTTCAACAGCCACATACTTCTATTAAAGACCGTGGTCAGTTGCAATTTGAAATCTTGATTTAATTGTACGTCAACAACGTCGTCTCCAGTAGTCAAACCATTTAATCTGACTTGTTTTGAGTCTTGAGCAAATTGGTGAATTTGAAATTCTACTTGAAAAGTACTCAATTGCTTCTAATCGAAGTATGAGAATGTTATCGTAGAATGTGCACACATACCACTACAGCAAATAACTTGGATGACAGGTTGAAGACCTCCATATAAATCAAAACCAACTTCTATTATATGGTGGTGAGAATTTGGTGGAAATTCTCCGAACCTATAGGTTGTCTTACCAACTAGTTGGTTGATAATTGTGGTACTCACACATCACTTGTAACGTTAACACAAGAAAAATTCATCTTTAACTTGTAATTTTGATCAAACTCGACGATACTTTGACGACTAATGCACTGGAACATGGCTCCCTCGCCTTTTATGCCGATGGTCGAGTGTGCGCAGCTACTTATTATGTTAATTAGCGCTATATGCAAGTCTTGACTGAAAAAGTGACGCTTATAATTGTTTTATAGTTGGTTTTACCTGTTTGTATTTAACCACTAACACCATTTTTAGAATTTTTATGAAAAATTACTTTTAGCAGTATTTTTAATATAACTTTGGGGTGTAAGATATTAATTATTATTATGTTTGTCTTCAGGTTCTCAAATCCTTCGGAATTTTTTTCAAATCGAACGTCCCTTACTTATTTACAGATCAACCTTTTGCAAACCATATGGGGTTCACCTATAATCTATTTCTAAACAGTATTTCTCTTTCCTTTGAGATAAACCCATCGTGTAACCTATCAAATTTGTATAGAATTTTTCTGGAGAATCGAAATCAATTATTACGTCTTTTAAAATCATCTCCAAAAAAGACCGGCATAGTGTTTTAATATTCAAAAACCTAACAGTAAAATACTTCTGCATTTTTATTTAGATTTAACTAATAGAGTAAAACTCAAAAAATATTTATTAATGTCTTGGATTGTTAAAATTCTTAATTAGTGCATCCACATTCAAATAATTAAACCTAAAGGTGAAATATATATTAATTCTGCACGATGGGCTAAAAAGTGGTTCAATAATCTATTATAAATGTAGTTCAAAATAAGACGTATTTTCTAAATAAATTTAGTGAAATGTATAATCATCAGTCTTGCATTGTTTTGTCAATGACGTCTGACTATTAATTTAGTAAAAGTACCTTTCACAATTCTAGTTAATATACAGGAATACGCATTCTATAATTTGATTTAAATTGGGTGAATGTAAGGACAAATTATACTTATACTTTCTTTATGTACATAAATACGGTGAATTTATTTTAAGTTTATTTTTCTAAAACGTAAAGTCGTTCAAATTATAATTAATAGTGTTACAGAATTTTCCCTTTTTGAAAATTTCGTGTGAGGACTATCGACAAAGGACAGTAAGTCTTAGTTTGAATTTTGCAAACGTAGAAGAAATTAATATTTACATGTATAATTCAAAAACTGTTAATCATTAATTTTTTCTAGAATGAACATCTTAAGTATCGCATGCAGTGTGTGTGAATGCGTTTTTACTGGATGTGACGCCATAAAAAAACACAACGAGAGGCACATCGAGATAGTTTATTTCTAGGAGGAACTAAAAATTACAGACAATGAGTGGGAACATATTAAGGATTTGGAAAACCAGTCGACCGCAGCGCATAAAGAATGTATAAACGCCGCAATTCAGTTAGAGCGAACCAAGTTGCTATTTGAAAAACTATACGCCATAACAAAATCTTTTTTCAAAATCATAATTGTAGGTCTGAACCCATTCGACGATTATAAAATAATTTTCAGATTTGTTGACATCATTTTGCGAAAATTAATCTGTTTTAAAATGGTTGAGTTGAGGTGTAGAAACTTTCCAGAATTTTACGAAACATTTGTAGGTGATATAAAAAAATGTATGTGGAAATACGACTGATGAAGAAAAGGTTCAAACGTTATTAGAGGAAGAGAACCGTGTCAGTATTTCTCTGTCTAATGATTGCAGCAATTTAAATTACTTGACAGTGTTGGAAATTATTAAATGTTATTCCATCCAATACTTAGAAGATGCGATTCCGAAGCAATCGCTTGCGCAAATGTTTGGAGACTCTGGTTACCACGGCGGTTTATAAATGTTATCAATACATATATATATATATATATATATATATATATATATATATATTTTATTAAAAACATAATATTTCTTGATAAAGTTTGTTTTACTTATTTGTATCGCCAGCATTAGCAAAAATTATTAATAGACGTATTGATCTATCTTGTTTCTATTCTTAGGTTTAAAGTGGTGTAACCGATAACTGTATTCGTTTTAGCGTCACCAAATATGTGGTTAATAGTATGGAAAGTTGAACGGGAATTTTTTCAAAATGAGCAGTAAAGTCGACGACAATTTTTAATTCTGGTAAATACAATTAATCGCCTCGTAGGAATATTCGAGTTTCACTTCCAAATAATTCACAAAACTGACCTCGTCATGTATTTAAAACAAATTAGACTTTACACTAATTAACTGTGCTTGCAAATGAGATACAAGTTTCGCCCGGTGATTCATTTTAAAACTAAATAAATCATAATACCAAAAATATTACGTAGAAGTTATTTAATCATTAGGGCTAAGTCCTACTATGTTGTAAACGAGAAAGACACGATTAAAAAGATTAAAGGGGTCTCAGGAAGTGTAGTTAAGAATATTAATGTAGATAGTTTTAAGGACATTGTACATAATAATTCTCGTACCCTTATGCATAGCATGGTGTGCATTCGAAGTCATAAACACCAACTTTATATCCAATTAATATAATTAGTTTGTCGTGCGGGGATGACAAAAGCTACGTCATCCCTAATAGTACAGCAACCCACGCATGGGGGCATAAAGATATAGGTTAAGTTTTTTTTAAGTTTTTGTTTATAGCCGCATGTAAGTTAGTTATAAGACATTCCCGCCATCTCCATCCTTAATAATCCCTTCGCTCCTTGCGACATGTGTTTACCTCCACGCGGTGTCGCTGGACGGTAAAATACTGTTAGATTAACGGCAATATGTCTTATTGACCGAAAACACGTTTCCTCTCTTTTTAAACTACTCAAATGTCTACAGACTTGTGTTTTTTTAAATTAATCACCATATAGCTATGTTAGAAGTTACTTTCAGCTGCTTGGATTCGATTACACAAAGAAGATAATGTTATAATTTGCAATGTGAAAATTGTATTCTATTAGTTTCTTAAATTGTAAATCGGATAAAATAAATTATTAAACTTTTGTGTGCTTATTTTCTTTGTGTTAATACCTATAAGTGTTTGGTAAAAGGATTCTAGATATTAAAAAGGAGAGGTGATTAGAAATTGACATTGGTAAAAACTCTTAAAATTGGGGTAGCTCCCTGGGGGATGATGCAATTAAAAAAATTCCTAGAAATTCGAATAACTGAAAAAATGTAATATTAATCGATACCAAACAAGGTACATTTATCTCGTGGGTGGAAATGTGGAGAAAGATTTATCTCGCAGAGGGTATATGTGTAAAACGGTAAGGGGTGCTCCTATTCAAATCTGTTTGCATATTTGTATTCTGCGTAAAATTCTAGACTAATTTAATGTATCGCATGGTTAAAAAATTATAAGGACGGTCAGAAATCGCTACCAGCAAAAAATCTTAAAATGAGGGTAGCTCCCTGGGGGATGATGCTAGCTAAAAAAAATCCTAGAAATTCTGGTAGCTGAGAAAAATCTAATTTAATTGATACCAAACAAGATATATTTATCTCGAAAGATGAAATGGCGAATCGAAGAAAACTATTTGCTCCAGATGTGTGTAGAAAAAGAGAATGCTGATGGAAATGAAGTCCCAGAAACTCCCATTTTACACTACTAACATTGCACTGTACCTCGCCATATACAAAATGCATATCAGCGAATTCTTCGTTAGTAAATGAACTGTTTTTATAAAAATTAGACATATAAGAATAATGATATATTCCGCGAATAGAAAGACGTTTTTGAAAGAGTTTTTTATCCATAAATATTACTATAAGTGTACTCTTCCGGTAAATGCAACTATTATAAAAGATTTTGTTCAATACTCTAATAAAGAATTTAATGTTACTGTTACTCTTTTTTGTAAATAATAAAATAAAAAAATTTGATAGTTGTGTTTTTGGAAATAAACTTATTAAAAGAAACTCCCAAGAACTCAATATCTATTTGACGGGTTTCTAAAATTTCTATTAATAAAAACGTAGGAGCAACAGCCATAGTGTACTCGAAGCTTCCAGACGCGTGGCATACCACGAGGGCTCGACTATATAACACCAATTGAAGGCAGTTAATAGGTCAGTTGTTCAATACCCGTTTTAAACGTTATGATGCGTCAAACTAACATATAACGTAGTAAATTTTTAATGATGAAACTTTATAGAGACGGAGAAGTATTTAAATGTAAGTAAAACTTTCGAAGTATGGTTTGAAAATGAAAAATAAATGAACAACAATGAATTACTGCAAGATACGGTTTTAATTTAAATCAAAGCATACATGGAACTTGAGTGGATTTAATGGTAAATCGATGATAAAATCTTAAACCATCAATACAATATTGGTGTATAAATTTGGAGTGCAATTCTAATGTTTTATAGTATTTAATTTGAATGACATGGAAAAGAACGATCAGCATAATTTACACGGTAAAAATAAAAAAGTGTATTTTTAGTAGTCGGGTAATTTAAGTTAAGTAAGATTTTGTGTGCAAAACTTTGTGTGAAAGTGGATAACTTGATTTAAGAGTGGCTGACCTCGGTAGGTTTTGCCATTATGCAAAACAAAATTATTAAACATAACTGATCAGATACCTTTAAAACCGATTTTAAGGGGAGGTTGTTAAAATTTTTTGTATATAATTAGATTTAAATAAGGAATGATTTGTGAGTGAAAATCGTAATTAGAAAAAAAAAAGAGATTTTGGACTCTATTTTAATGTAAGCGAGCGATTATCCAGTAGTTATAATTGTTTTTATGTTAGATTTAGGATTTTGCTTGTAAGGCAAAACTGTTGTGGCGTTGTTGGATACATCTTCAAAGTTTGTACTAAAACAAAATCGCTTTTCCTAGATGTAAGTTGTTGTTTGTTAGAAAAAACGCTGTTGTGGATGAGGTAATTGTTATTTGAAAGAATACTTCGTGTCACTATGTCTGATTATAGTAGTTTTCATTAAAATGAGTCAGCAAAATAATCAGGACAACATTTTTGCTAGAAGCATTGATAGACCACAAGAACGTTTATCGATGCCTAACGTTTGGTATTTTCAGACCACAGCACTTTTATTGGTATGGCAATCTGGTGCTCGATTAAGCCGCTTGAGGGTTAGAGTTTTCTGTCTTGTTGAATTTTGTAGGAGTTTTTTCTGCGAATTGTATTTGTTTGGTTACCGGAATGACTGATAGAATGGAAGAAATTCGTGAGGGATCGAAGGCTGAAGCTGTGAAGAGTGGATCTCAAGAGAGTGTATATTTGGAAAATCTGAAAAGAAAGGAACCTAAAACGTGTTGGAGATACTCAGGAATCGAGAATGATGGCTCCTTTAATGAGTTTAAATAAAAGTATGCAGGAACAAAAGAAAGATTGTAAGAAATGAGTGAAAAATATGAAAAAAGTACGAAAGACGGGAATGAAAATATGAAGGAAATAAGTGAAAACATGAAAAAACTATCAAACACATGAGAGAATATAAAGGAAATGAGTAAAAAAAAAATGAAAGAAGGTTTAAAGAAATGAGTGAAATTATGAGAAAAATATTAAAGAAGTGAAAGAAGTGAAAAAGTATGAAAGGGATGAGTGGTAAAATAAGTTTAGGCTTAATAGAGACTAATAAGACCTTGAAAGAAATGAAATTAGAAACTATAGGTAAAGTAGTGCAAATTTTGGAGGATATAGATGACGTTAAAGAGGATATCATTCATATAAAATCTAATTGAGAAACGCGTAAAAAAGAATTCAGTGGAAAAAATTAAGACGTAGATAAACAAGTATACGAAATTGAAGATAGTTGCCAAGAGGCGTTTAAAACATGTAAAAATGGCTTAAAAAATTCCAAAACAGATTTAGAAAGTAAAGTAGAATATTTAGAGGATAGAATGAAAAATATGAGTGTACGGGAACTCTTATGGTGGAGTCAAAGCAGTGTTCCCGTTAGAACGGTATTCTAAATTTTTTAGGGATAATTAACTAAATCTCAAAATATTTTTAAATCATGTCAGAACTTTGGTACATGGTAGCTTGGATGAAATAACAAATTTATACATATTCAGATCAATGTTGAAAGAAAGTACCGAGATTTGGTCTGGTTTAATAGAAAGCGAATTAAGAATATTTAAAGATTTTTGAAATCATATCCTTGAAATATCTCTGAGGGGATAATCAACAATTCCGAGTAAGAGATGACTCAATTGTGGGAAAATACAATACCGACTCAGGCACGACAAGGGAATTACATGCCATCAAGGAATTCAGTGTGGCAAAACAACTCGATCCCCCATTGAAAGACAAACGAATAATTAGATATCTAGCAGGATATTTGGGGACGTAGTTTAGACAATGCATAGTCTTGCAAAACCTTGTAGGTAGGGGCATATTTTTAGAATACCTGAAAACGTATAATGAAATGGGTCAATCCAGAGGAACATAGGGTAGGACTAAGAACCAGCCGATAAATTTTGTCAGGTATCAAGGGAGTACAGGCCCTGAACATTTCAACGCCAGAAATTTTGATAGAGCAAATTTTACTAGCGTCAATTTGAATCAAAGCAACACACCCAGAAGTTATGTAGGAAGAAATAATGAGACGAGAACTACCAAAAATAAGAATATAAACAGTGGAAACAATATTAATAAAAATTCACAAAGGAATAGTCAACAAGAGAAAAGAACATATTTGGCATGGATATAATACGTAAGTTGAAGTTGCGAATAGACGCAGGAAAGAAGATAATTGTATGCGGTGAAGAGTATATTGGCGGCTCCGTGGCGTAGTGGTATGTGTGTGACTACTACGCCAAAAGTCCCGGGTTCAAATCCCGACACGGTCCGCTTGAAAAATGTTAGGCGAGCATTTTTCACAAAAATACACCCTCGTTCGGATGAGAGGTAAAATGGAGGTCCCGTGTGTGAGTGTTGTCACGCACGTTAAAGATCCCTACCTTGCTTGGAACAGCAAGGTTTCGGCAAAATTCAAAATTTTCCAGGTAAAAACTCGCTTTCTGGCCAATGTAGTACCTTCGGGTGGAGCATTGGAAAATCACATGTAAGATGAAGAGTATATTAAGTGGGATGATGAAATAAATGTTAAAGTCGAAATTTGAATCAATTTGAGTTAAGGAAGTAGAGAAGGAAGTAAATGAAGTATAGGTAAACATTATTGAGAATCCAGTTGAGGTAAAGTAGAAGTAGAGCCATCATTAATTAAATATTGCGAGTTAAAAAATAGAGAGTTGGAAAACGAATATTTGAGAATTCCTATGAGTTACGAAGACAAGGTAGAGAAGTTTGAGGAAAAATTTAACGAGGTTGAGAAAAATTTAAACTAAGGTATCGGTAAAAAATTAAGTATGTGTTTTGTGAATCATTTAATTAAAATAAAAAGAAGCATTGTTCATAAGAAATTACATTTTATTGTGAAAAATATAAATCAGCGAAATAATAAACGATATAATTGTCCAACGTCAATAAATTAGTATTAAGGCGAGATTAGATAATAAGAAAGTTTTTTCGAAGATTGATTTAAAGAATTCATTTTTAGAGAGGAGATATAAAGGATTTTTCGTAGATGGGAGTATTTACCAGTTTAAGTCTCTTTTTGTTTGTCTATGAGCACGGTAGAATTATTAGAGACTATGCAGTGTAACTGAGACTACTTATTGAAAATCTTATGAATATGCCATTGAAATTTTTTAATATTTAGTGAGGGTCTTTCTGCAATATTTTGGAAATGTGATGTATATTGAAAGAATTTACGTGATAAACAGATGGTATTGGGGGAAGATTAATATTAATTTGAGATTTTTAAATTGCAAAGTGAAAGTTGAACTATTTGAAGGAAAGACCACCATAAGAAGAGAGTTATGCGTGTATATAATAAGTCTTATGTAAATGCCTGTATATAGTAGATAATTGGAAATAAAAATGGAAAATTTTTCGTCAATGTAAAATTGTGGCGTTCAACGTGATAATAGAGGGATTGATTTCAAGTTTGGTATTTTAATTTGGGGGAAGGTGATGTATTAGAGGTAATTAAAAGGTTAAATAGCGCCATTGTATTAAGCTACAATGTCGTTACCCAAGCATAATTAATAAAAAGACCTCAAATTACGTAAATATTTTTTTATAGTAACGTACTTATTAAAAACAATCAGTAATTGAATTATAAAAGCTACCCGTGATTAAAAAGGTTTTATTCGTATAACGTACCTTAATCGTGTTTTAAGATAATAATAACGATATATTTCGCAGACAGAGAAATTTTTGAAAGAATTTTCCATCCATAAATTTTGCTGTCAAGGTAATCTACGAGTAAATATAATTATTATGAAAAATTTAGTTTAGTACTATATAAAGAATTTAATGTCGTAGTACGAAAGTGTATATAGATTCCGGGAAGTCACGTGTATAATAGTGCTAATGATACGGTCGGCTTTTAGACGAACGCACGTATATAATATTAAATTGTAAAATAAGAGCGTGCTCGCTAAATTTCAAAAAAATTCCATTAGTAGTAAGGGTAAATGAACGTTCAAATTAGAAGTTAACATTATAAGATATAACAGTTAACGACGGCCATGAATTACAGCAAACATCTTGAAGATATGATAAAGCGTAGATAAAAGAAACTAATTATTAGACTCAAATTGCAAGATGCTCCATTCGGTCAAGGTTGCATCATTCAGGACAATTCTAGATTCTATGTATAAGGCAGACCTCTAAAATTTCGACCAACGGATACATAGGAGTAACAGCTAGAATAGACTCGAAGCTTCTAGACGCATGACGTACAACGAGGGCTCGACCATTTAACACCAATTGAAAGCACTTAATAGGCCAGCATTCAATATCCATTTTAAACGTCACGATGTCGTCTAATTAAAATTTTTAATAGTGAAATTGTATAATGCCGCAAAGCATTTAAATGTAAGTAAAATTTTGAAGTACGTTTCAAAAATGGAAATTAAATTAGCAACGATGAATTACTGCAAGGTAAAGTTTTACTTTGAATAAAAGCATATATGAAACTGGAATGGGTTCAAAGGTAAATTGGTATATTATTTTTAAAACAATTTTGAGATTTAATGTTGTTTAATGAAAAAATTTCAACATGGAAAAGGATGACCAACATAATTTACACGATAAAAATTAAAATTAAATTGTTTTAAAATTTAAAAAGCACAATTCTAGTATTTAGTTGAGTTAAGTTACGTAAGACTTTGTGTGCAAATCTTTGTATGAGAGTGAATAATTCAATTTAAGGGTGGCTGATCTTAGTAAGTTTTGCCATAATACAAAACAAGATTATTAAACATAACTGATCAGATACGTTTAAAGCCGATTCTAAAGGGAGGTTGTTAAAATAAACAGACTTGTTTTATAAAGTTTTGTACATAATTAAACTTAAATAGAGAATGATTTGTGAATGAAAATCTTAATTAGAAAAAAAGAGATTTTAGACTCTATTTTAATGTATGCGAGTGATTATCCTTTAGTTATAATTATCTTTGATGTTAGATTTAAGATTTTGTTTGTAAGGTAAAACCACTGTGGCGTTGTTGGGTACTATCTTTAGAGTATGTGCTAAAAGAAAATTGTTTTTCCTAGATGTAAGATACTGTTTGTTATAAAAAGCTGTCTCGGATGTAGTAATTGTTATTTGAAAGATTGTTTGTTAATGAATATTTCGCGTCATTATAAGCTTGATGTCTGATTCTAGTGGTTTCATTTAAGCTGAGCTAGCAATAGAGTCAAGGCAACACTTTTACTAGAACCATCGCCAGACCACAGCAATGTTTATTAACGTCCAACGTCGGGCATCTTCAGACCACAACGGCCGCACATTGGAGCGCCACTAAAAGAGTGCTGGGTCACCCACTTTTTTTTGTGGGAGCTAAAAAAGTTCTGTGACAACGGTACTGCAATGAGAAATTTGAAATTATTATCTTACTTTCCTTTTTGTTTCTTTGCCTGACTAGCTAAACTGAAACTATACTAAGCAATTTACAAAAAAAATATAACACGGCAATCTCAAGAAAATATCTGTATATTTAAAAACTTTTTGCTTTTATACAAAACAGTTTATAAAACAATTCACAATTTCAGTTTATATAGAAAATAATTAAAATTTTTGCCTAATCTTTGCTGACAGATTCACAATCCTTTTTAATTAAGAAGTGGACATTTACCCAGTTTTTATTACCACGATTGCAAGCGTGATTGTCCAATTACTCCTGACAGAAAATCCATTTAGTAAAGGTCAAAATACCTTGAACTTCGACCTCAAAATTTGCTGTAAATTATCCTTACAAAAATATAAAATAAAAACTAACCCTACTTTAAAGTCAAAATACTCTCATATCCTTAGCAATTAGCAAACAAAGAAATTCAAACTTTTATACTTATGACGATTGTCAAAGAGCGCTTATCATAATCTCATCTCTAACGTAACTAATGATGTTAAATACCTCATGATTCTATTTTACGATGACGTTAAAATCTTAGTGTATAAGATTATCCATATTTTTTCAAATCCCCCATTTAGAATATTAATTAATTAACTGTAGAACAGCTCTTGTATCAAAGAACGTTCAATCTTCATTGTATTTTTACAAAATAAATGATGCTTTATCAAATAATTGCATATGGGAATTTCTATATTTCAATTTTAGCCAGACATATGCGTTTCATTGAAAACTTGCATGGTCGATCTCGATAATTAAATTCTTTACTTAGCGTTAAATATTGCTTGGTTTAGGACCCTCTGAATTCTTGAATGTGGATTATTTCCGCTTATATACAGAGGAATACATGATTTATGTAGAACATAACATACCCTGATGATATAATATTTCTGCCAATTCTATGATTTTAATGATCTAATTGGTGTCAAACCACCTCCACCGATTTAAAAACATAACGAGGCATTTTCGGTCTTTTTCTGACGTATGAAGTTAATCTGCTGTTTCCTTCTTTCTTACTGTGTCGAGGAAAATTATAAATAATTTTTATCTACTTTTTATTACATTTTAGTGTTCTTGGGAGTTCCTTGAACCGGCGTTAATTTAATAATTAGTAATTTGATGGTTTTTAATAGTATTTCTTAGTACAGATGACGCATTTTTCGTTATCAATCCCGTAAGTTCTAGAATTTAGACTCCAAATGCGTTCCCTATACTTTGTAGACACAATAAATTAATATTGTACTTTTGCGATAAATAAAGCGAATATTTTTTTCACGGAAAGGGTATTTTTATTATAAATGTAAAGGAATGGTTTTATATTCTAAAGATTAAAACTTGTTTTTACTAAGTATAGAATGATTTTTACTTACAGAAGGACTTTCTCAAGAGTAATTATTTATGCATGTGGCTGAAAGATTGAGCTTGTTTATGCTTTGCAAATGCATTAGGATTTGTATTCATAGCAATTGTAAAAAAAGATGTGTTTTAACGTATATTTTACACACAAAAAATATATTTAATATTTTAATTAATGAGAGCTTTGTTGATAATGCAATAAATTGATAGTGTTCTCGCGCGGATGTACCAAGTAGCTTTGTATTTTATCTCATAGTAATGAAAACTCGTTCTTAAGGTATCTCTCAACGATTAATTTGCACAAGTTTTAATTTTATATTCGTTCTATGATTTTTTCACAGTACAATGCAATACACAGAAATTTACTCTCATAATTAAGAAGGGCTTTGTGTTTTAATGGCAAAAAAATGCGCTCATTTTATACAGGGTGGAATCCTTAAATATTCGTTAATTTCAATTTTCCGATTTCCTTCTATTTGGGTAGGTTCTATTTATAGAGTTTAGGTTTCCATGACCGCTCGTGACCTTTTTATCACATCAATATATATATATTTCTATGATAAGGGGGTTGTTTATGGGTGTATTGAGTCGTAAGGGTCGCGTAATAAATGTAAATACTAATAGGAATTAGAAAACTGCAAAGAGCAAATATTTAACACCAGGTATAAAGACCTCAATTAACTTTAATCAATGCCAGTAAGCATATCTTTTAATAATAGAACACATATTTAGCAGGAAGATAATTATACATGCAATTAAACTACTTCAAGAAGCGTTCAATAAGTTTATAAACAAATAGATACGCATGGAATAAGTAGAACCTAGTAAGTCATCACGCAATTAAGCATGCGATAAAGGAAGGATAATAAAACGCCTTGATAAGAAACGCACATTTTAAAATAAGTTTGAAATACAAGCTATAAACAGAAACATGTTGATTAACATCATTCATGTTACATCAGTTTATTTATTCAATTACCCAAAAGATTTATCTACACAAACAACAGCCATAAGCTAAATTAAAGACCAAGGTAAATTAAAATTTCCAGTAATAATAACAAAACAAGCGGTCAAAGATCGTGAAACAATAGAAACATGAGCAGAATATGTAATCACGGAATAGTTTCATCAGAATTAAACTGGTAAACTCTTAGGAATATCCAAAATAACCACGGTTTGCTTCAAGACTTTGTACAACAGTTCAGATAAACCAATCAAATTTAGATAGCGCAAACTATATAACGCCCAGAGTTTGATAAGGGGCTCAGTCTCAATTTGAACCACGTCCAATCTGCATCACTGTTACTTAAAAATTTACGCGTCGAAATAAACTTTACACTAAATTATTAAAATTTGTGAAAAGTGGTGTTATATAATATTTGATGACAAATTACATTGAAGATATATGAAAAAATTTTGCCGTTTGTTGAAAACGGGAGTAGAAATTTGTTAATTAATTTAAATTAAACATTTATAATAATGTCGGGCTCTAAGTGGAATCCAGAAAACTAAGTTGGGATATCTATGTGGTATCCAGAAAACTCTAAGTTGTGTCTAAATTGGGATATCTAAGTTGGGAAATCTAAATGGTATCCAGAAAAATATAAAGTAAAGCACGAGCTAAATTTTGGAAACAAAGATTAACAATACTGAATAAAATCATTGGTTCAAACTTACGTGAAGGAGTACAAAGCAGAGCATTGCTTTAAGGAAGCAACCCGATTGAAGATAATAAAGGGGTGTTGATCCACAACACGCAACAGTAGACCAAAGTGAAAAAGCACACACCAGAAAAATCACAGGTCAGGACTAACTAGTATAAGGAATCATTTCAAATTTTAATTTAAACACTGACTATATTTTTCTATTTTGTAAGGAGTCAACAAAAATATTTTAATACGTAGAAATTTACGTAAAAAGGGGAGAAGGTGTTGAACGTTCCAGATTTTTCAGTAAAAGGTGTCGTTTTTGGTGACTTTAAATTAAAGAAAGGGAAATATAGTTTTTGGGATGAATAATCTAAAGAATATTAATTGATTGAAGGGTTTATTTGTCAGATTAAAAAACTGTGAAGTGTAGATATTATTTCTTTTCATTATACAAATATTGATCGACTTCGTTTTATCATTATAAGCAGGTAAGATTTAGGGAAAAGGGGTAAATTAGTTGATCGTCGTAACGTTGTGCACTCTGTGTGAATTAAACTGGGCTAGCCGTGGCATAATTAAAATTAGAATATTAGAAAAACACAGAGCGGTGGCGGACAGCAGAAAACTGGACGTTTGTTACATCGGCGTGCAGCGTTATCATATCAATATATATATATATATATATATATATATATATATATATATATATATATTCGTATAAGGGATGGTAGCTGTGGTTGTTTCAAAAATCGTAAATACAAATAATTCTTTTTAGTTTTGAAAAATTCTGAATCGTTGCTGAGATATCGTGGATCAAAGTTGCTAATCTGGTTGAGTTTATCTTTATATTTTGATATTCGGTCTGGTAAGTTGAAATATGAACACTGGTGCTATCACATTGATTTAAGTAAAAGTTGCTTAATTAGTTTATATGAATTAATTTCGCACTATTTGTCATTCTAGTTTTCCTTTGTGTCTCACTCTGCCCTATCAGTTCTCTAATAGTAAATGTGTACATATTGTGTTTCTGTACGGATATTACAAGGAAATTCCAATATCTGCGGTGACAAAATATTATCGTTGCTTCTCTTTACGGCATATGCTGTGCAAGGAAACTTTTCAACGACTTGTTACATGGCTGCGCACCACAATTAGTTTTACAAGCATTCAGATCGAACTGGAAGTATGTTGCCGTCTTTTCAAGCTTTGCAGAAAAAATACGATCTAAAAACACGTTCAAAGCGAAAAACAGCCGCATCTGTTTCCTGCCGACTGAACTCGAGTTTGTGACTGAACGCAAATCTACCCAAATATCAAAAATTTTGTTCTGCTATAAAGCTATTTTCACCCGTGACGGCGTAAATAATTCACATGACGAACTCTTACGCAATGGTGAAAAACCCGCATATAATGACTGAAACACATTTTCTGCATAGTTTTTCTGTCAAGGTGCGTGGAGAATTAGTCGGAAAATTTTATTTGGACCTCACGTTTTTGACAGAAATTGGAATAATGATGAGTACAGCACATTTTTAAAGAGATCAGTTCCATTATTGGATGGTGTGCCAGTTCGTATGCGTTGAAGTATGATTTTCAAGTACGACGGCACTCCTACTTATTTTGGACGTACCTCTACAGATTTTTTAAATCCAAACAACTGCAACCCTACATGTGATTTTCCAATGCTTCATCCGAAGATAATACATTGAAACAACTACAATCGCTGAATTGATTGGAAATAACGAAACAGGCCCATTCATTGCCTGCTCGTTGGCCGGACTCGGCACCAATGGATTCTTTTTTTGTCTGGGAGTATCTAAAAATCCATTGTATATGGAACAGATAAGCTAGTAACAAGAAATAAATTAGTAGAACGTAGATTTAAAGTTATGTAGTACACAAATTCATTTAGTTTGAAAGTGTTAAATTAAGTTTCAAAAAGTTCTATTGGCAGACTGTCTTCCGAACCATTTTAGTCTGGCCAGGTTTGAAAATCAAGGCAAGCAGAAACCGTTTGTCACCAAAAATTAATAATGTATTTAAACGTTGGCCCCAAATGATTAAGCGAGTTAACGATTTTACATAATTTCTGACATTTTCACGTAAAGGTCGATCTCATCAAAAATTCTACAAAATTTATAAGTTACCTTCGTCGTTTGACCAATAATACGGAACGCGCTCAGAAAGTTTCGATGTGGTGCTCCGATTTACATGTGGAATGAAGGGTTGTTTTCAGATTAGAAGGTCCTTCAGGAATGAAATATTTAGAATAGAGCCAATTAGAACTAGGACCAAAATGTCCCCATAACGTCTTCCAATACACAATATTAATCTAACCTAACCGACTTCAAAGGTCTGTTTAATGTATATTCTACAAAAATGATAACTAGCTAGCTGTAGAAAATTTTTAATCTTTAAACATAGATCTGGCATCTGAAAGAAATTAAACTTATAAATTAAATATTTTTAAAACATGAAGCTTTCAATTTTCTGAAACGATGAGTTACATCCAGTCCTTTTGAGCATTTCATAATTGTATTAAATAGGGTTTCATTTATCAGTGTTTATTGTTCACTTCATATTGTTTTCCTATATGTTACGAGACAAAGGCTTTTCAATTAATTAATGGTATCAGGTGTTCGCGACACTCACCTACGTCGTTTGGACTCGAAGTTGCTTTGAAATCAGGTTCAACAAAAGCCAATTTTGTACCTGACTGATCAAAATCTTCAACAAAGTAAATCGATATTCTTAATATCCACACAGGAACTAATTAATGCTTATCTAGTGAACTTAATGCTGTACAGATCCGTGGAGACTTTGTGCTAAAGATGTATTATAACTCGTTTTAGATTTAGAAGCACAATCATAAGAAGCCCCAATTACGCGAATGACAAACGAGTTTAGAGCAAACGATTAACCGTTCTTGTACATTTTGACACCTAATCTGCATACAATCAAGAAGGGTAACATAATAGTCAACGTATCAGCATGCTTGTAAACCTTTTTCACCTCCTATAATTAGTGATAAAGAAAGGGATTAGTAGAAAGACATAATAGGAAAGTGTTGGCTTTTATCAATCATTCAATAAACCACGGTTAGCATATAGACGACGGCGGTGCTCGCCAAAATCAATCTCGTCTAATTAGGTGCTGTGAATTCTTGTGAAAGGGGTCTCTCACGCACCCTAACTAACCAGATTTATATTTATGGATATTTAAATCTGCACTAGAAAAGAATAATGATCCCGAAACACTGAATAACTTTTGTTAACAAACTGTTAATAACTACTGACAGTATGTTTACATAGTATTATTAATGATTGTGTACCCGAAATCTCAACACTTTGCATATAATCTGAGTATTTTAAAGAACCTGTAACGCTTTAGTCGCGTCAATAGACCACCTGCTTCAAATGCTTTCAGGTACTAGTAGTCAAGGCGCTGTCAAAAAGTAACAAACGCAAGAAATGGAACTACTAAATATTGCTTTAAATGAACTTCATACATTTTACTGGCACTATAAAGTATGAATTTTTAATGCTCGTAAAAGTCGCGCAACATATTATTCCAGCAGCTTCTGAACGCCTCAAATAGCCCCAAAAATTGGATTTCCGTTCAATAACCATAAAAGTATATCGCATTTTCAGCTCTTTGTTTAATAGTGGCTTAGCAATATTTATAAAATAATGCAGTAAAATGAACATTTGGAAGCCTAATGTAGGAGGCATTATAAGGATATACAAACTTCGAGAGTTGTAAAGTGGAAGTTCAGTGAAAGTCGTAACCTCTCCCCATGTGGGCAACCCTCGTTGTTTCGCGTCAACGATTTGCAATCACTTGACTCGTGATGATCAGATGTCGCCTTATAAATATATAGCAAAACATCTCATAATATTATTGTATTTTTGAATTGTAATCATTTAGTCTGCTTTAATAATCTTTTGTCATGATACCTGTGTTGATAAACATAAGTTTTTATACCAATTAAACTGAAGTTGAGTAACATTTTCATAAGGTTTCATTTTCGTCATTTTATAAATTTAACAGTCATTTGGATAAACTGCCGTTATGTATTAACCAAATACACTTCATTCAGGGCCATTAACTTCCAATTTACCAGAAGTTATCGCAATTTATCAACATATAAAACTAATATATATATATATATATATATATATATATATATATATATATATATTGCTGTCCGCAATAAGAAATTGTGTAGAACAATATATAAAATAAGATGTATCTGTAAACAAATTTTTACGAAAATAATAAGAGCTTATTGATGAATACAACTCGGGCTAATAGTTGGAAACTAATTCACTCTGAAGATGCTTAAGGAAGCTGAAACCGGCCGGTTAGTGGATGTTTCCTCCCTTGTGAAGTAATAAAGCTATTGTTCTGTTAATGGCTGTACAACTATTAGCCCGAGTTGTATTCGTCAATAAGCTCTTATTATTTTGATAAGAGTTTGTTTACAGATACATCTTATTATATATATTGTTCTACACAATTTCTTATTGCGGACATCAAATAACTTGTCTTTTATTATTATGAATTGCCTTTGGGGCAAGATTCGGGTGTCGCCACGAGAAGGTTTGTTACATTTGCAAATAAATTTTGCTGTAACATTCCGCAAATCTCAAAGGCCAGACATACTTGTATAGCCATTTATAGAAAGACGATGTAGTTTCGATCCAATTTTTGTACTTTTATGCTTAGTAGTGTTTGTGTGTTTCCACCTGATGGCGGTATTATTTACTTTTACCATAGTACAGAGATTGCTTCAAAATTATATCAGTATAATAGCGTCGATTAGTTAATAGGGTTGGAAACTAGTTCACTCTGAAGATGCTTGAGGAAGCTAAAACAGGCCGGTTAGTAGATGTTTCCTCCCCTGTGAAGTAATGAAGCTATTGTTTTGTTAATAGCTATACAACTATTAGCCCGATATGTATTCGTCAATAAGCTCTTATTATTTTCATAAGAGTTTGTTTACAGATACATCTTATTTTATATATTGTTCTATATAAATATATATATATATATATATATATATATATATATTTATTTATTTATTTATCGTCTTTATTTATTTAAACTAACATATACAAAGTGAATGAGAAAAAAAAACATACAAAATCGTGCAGGCGAAGTTCAGTCACAGACTGTTCTTCCACTTAACCTGAAGTAACATTATAATAACAGACAGCAAGCATCAAACGTAACAAGCAGCAGCACACAGTTGACTGAATTTATGTGTTCATACTTTCTGTACCCAGTACTGAATAAGTAAATAAATTAAATAAGCGTAAGATCATTGTAGGTTAATCAGATATTTTTTGTAGTATCTCTTAAAACTGTATACTGATTTATTCTTTAGAGAAGCATCGATAGAATTGTATAATGCAACAGCCGAATAATGGTACGATCTTTGGTAGAAGGTGGACGTGTGACGCTCAATATGCAATAGATCGAGTGATCGTAAGTTAATACAGTGGTAATAACGACGCGGTTTTAGTAAAGACTTTATATATTCTGGTGTTGTGGGCGAGGTTAGAGCGCGATGTGTATAAACTGCAAGGTGTAATTTACGCCTGTTAGCCATATTCAGCCAACCTGATTCTCGCAAAAGTTAGAAATATGGTCATACTTTCGTAAACCGTAAACAAATCTTAGACAAGCATTTTGGATCCTCTGAATGCGTAGGAAGTATTATAATCTAAACAAGGACCATATACAACATCACAATAATTAAACAGAGACAAAATTAATGATTCGCACAATAGCACACGATGATTATAACTTAAAATATCTTTATTTAAATAAAACTTGCGTAAAATTATGTATGAACGCTTAATTAGATTATTTACATGTCCTTCAAAACGTAACTTATAATCAAGTAATATACCGAGATTCACAACTGAGTTTTGGATTTCAATACTATCACCATTGAGCATGAGGTTTAAGTTATCAACCACTTGTTTCCTATCATTAACTGGTCCAAAAATGATGGCCGAGGTTTTTTTAGTATTTAGCACTAATGAATTATTGGCAGCGTAGCGGGATATGTGTTCTAGGTCTTTATTGAGTAAATAGTTAGCCTCTTTCAAGGTGTCTTTATGGAAAGATATATACAGCTGCGAGTCATCAGCATACATATGGAAAAGACAGTGAAGTAGCAATGAAGACAGATCAGCTGTATATACTAAGAACAACAATGGACCGAGTATTGACCCCTGAGGAACTCCACTAGATACAACTTCGTAAGTTGACATAATTCGGTTAACTCGCACCGACTGCGTTCTGTCAGACAAGTAACAAGCAAAAAATTGCCTAGTTGGTTCATCAAATCCAAAATAATTCATTTTGCAAGTAACAATTTGTGATCGATCGTATCAAAGGCTGTAGAAAAGTCCAGCAAAACCAGTGCAGTAACAAGACCCATGTCCGATGATCGAATAATGTCATTAGTAATTTTTATTAATGCACTAGTAGTACCATGACCTCCCCTAAAACCCGACTGATTTGAAGGTAGAATTTCAGAAACAGTAACGTACTCATAAATTTGCTCGTATAATATTTTTCCAGTATTTTAGATAAAACCGGTAAAATACTTATTGGTCTCAAATCAGACAACGTAGCAACTTCTTTTTTCGGTAGCGGTATTACTATTGATGATTTCCAACTAGTTGGGAAGTAATTTTGAAGTATACAATTATTAATAATATTAGTAAGTGGTTCAATAATGAAATGACTACATAATTTTAACATATTAATTGAAATGCCATCATTCCCAACTGCATTGGATTTGATAGAGTTCATTACATTGCTAACTTTGTCAGGCGTAACCAGAGAAAACGAAAAGTTCTGTTATGATACTTATTATTATTATAATGGTCGTACTGTCTTGAAGTAGGTGATTTTATCAAGGTCCTGACAGAATCTAGAAAATATTGATTAATTGTGTCTGGTTGACGTAGATTCTCAGGAATAACATGTTCTTTACGCGATAGCACATCAAAATCACGAAACGTTTGCCAAACATCTTTATTTGAAAGATTACTCATGAGCTGAAGATAAGCTTTTTTCACGCTTTATTGCACTAGTGACTGCATTACGTAGCTGTTTATACTGCTGCCAATGTATAGAAGATTTGGTAAGTTTAAATGTACTATGCGCTTTGTTTCGAACTGACATCATCGCCTTTATTTCGTTATTTAACCATGGTGCTTTTGTTTAGTAACCCTGACGTTTCGCACTGGTGCATGAGAGTCAAAAGACCTAGGACAACTTTACATAAGTAATTGACCTGAGCATCTACGTCCTGAATATGATAAATTTCATAACAAGGCAAGTTGCACAGATCATTATAAAATGCAGCATGATCAATATTTTTAAGGTCGCGAAAAGTAATATATCTAGGTTCTACTACAGGTTTAGTTAACAAAGTTCAATCACAACTAAAGAATGATCAGACAGATCATGCACAGACTTACATTCGACCGTTTTCACTATATCTTGACATTTAACTAATATAACATCAATTAATGTCGCGCTATATTGAGTTACTCTTGTGGGCTCGTTGACTGTTTGTTGTAAATCGTATATTTCAAGTAGAGTATTGAACTGCATAACATTAGGATTACCAACATTGAATAAATTTAGATTTATATCACCACCGTAAAAAAATATTATCAAATTGAGGAGAGATTTGACTAAGTGTATCTTCAAAGCAGGATAACGAGTCCTTAACTGAAGAACTAGGAGGTCGATACATCACACCAGTAGCTATTTTCTTTCGATTGTAATTGAAGCTGACCCACAGCTGTTCTAAGGACCCATTATTTAATGAATTAAGATGGTGGATTTTACAGTATAGAGAGCATGTTGCATATATGGCAACACCTCCACCTCTACCAACTCGATCATTATGAAATAAATTAAATCCTACAAGCTGATAATCGTTTATATTACTGTTTTCATTAAGCCAAGTTTCAGTAACGAGTATTATATCTAACTTATTCTCGTCCACCAGAGCAGAGAAAGCATATATATATATAAGAATCGAGCCTCACGAATTGGGCGTCATAACTTGCCGTGTAACCTCTATAAAGCCTCGCCAGAGTAAAAAAAACATTCAAAAATTTATTAATTTACCAAAAATCGTCATAAATTTCACAAAAGGAGAATTTTAAAAAAAAAAATAATTCTTACCCAGATTCCCGCTCCATGACTTTAATTGATTTCTTCAACAACTCCCTGGCTAGCTCAGTTGGGCCTCCTCTTGGATACCTATATTTACTATCATACTCTTTACCGTTCACGCACACTCTCAATAAAACCACAAAATAATACAACAATCATACAATATTTATTAACCATTATTTACAAATAACAATATTCATAGTTATTTACTGTTCGGTGCTCAAGTTACACTTCAATAAAGCTATTTTTGTCAAGTCCTTGTTTTTAAAATTGAAATTTCTAACACATTTAAAGCAACAGGAGTAAATGGGCCCCAAATAATACCTTCTCTTTGTTTATTAATACACTGGAATATGGTGAGCTCATAATAACCCAGTTTATAAATGTATGCTTTCCACTTTGCATACTATAACTACAAACTTAAAAAAAACCCATGTATTCTTAACAATTAAATTTAAATTCATCAAGCAATTCAATAAGCTTCACGTAGACCTTTTGTTTTATATTTAAAATACCATATTATTAGTCAGCTATGTATCCTTATCAATACGTAAAATACCGTAGAATACTCATTAAAGTTCACTCTCACACATCACAATTTTAACAGTTAATAACAAAAAAACAGCAAATTCAAATGCGTTACCTGGAAAAAGTTGAAGATCCCTACACCGTTGACGATGAAGTTAAGTTCCTGCACCCTCGTTCTCGTAGTTCTGCTCTGCTTGCCGCCTCTAGCTATTTATAGATGAACCCCACCTATGTTGTGCTGCATGCTATTCATTCAAGATCCATCCAAATCCATGTATATTACACTTTTTTATAATTGCATAATTTAATTTACGTCTCTTTACTTTACTTCACGAGCTTGTTAAAATATCTGTTGCACCTCAATAAAACTAAACTCGACACTATCCGCGTTTCAAACTATGAGGCCAACACTGTACTATTTAATTTAAAAATTTTAAATACTTACAAGTTTGTGGTGGATTTCTGTACATAGTCTAAAGCAATGAAAATACAAAGAGAACCTTATTGATTTTTTTAGAGCATTTATACAATTTAAAATGCCACCTCTCGGCCACTCTTCACTCGAAATACTTCATTTAAAATAATACTTTTTCAAATTTTGGTTTAACCGTTTTCGAAATCTTTGAAATTTAGCTCGTTGAGACGATATTTTCCGAAAAATTCGCATTCAAATTTTCCCGTGTTCGTCTGTTGTACAACTAACTATTTAGACCAATGATATATTCAGTGACGTATTAAAAACCCCGCCTATATTAACTCTATTCCTCTCTTATGCCTATTAGATGTTTCCTTCTACCCTCGCTTGAGTGGTAGAAAATCGATATTACTGTCTGCGTGCTATCTAACCCACGTGGACTGAATACGTGCGTTTCGAAGTGAACTGCTATTATGCCTGTCTCATTCCGAAGCATATCATTGATTGTCCGTCCCTTCTGCGCTTTAAGGAAACTTTTGGTTAGCATTTATGCGAACCGTCCGACCGTTTGCACAATGTACCTCGAATCTTGTCTTTTATCTACACAAATAAGGGGAACATGACCTTTCCAAAACATGCAGGTATTCAATTAACGAACGTTTTAAAATAACATTTCTAGGAGTTTGCGTTTCAAGGTATTTTATATATTCGACGTGTTTGTTTGTTAGTAAAGCGTTTCGCCTTGGTATTATCGATTTTTCATGCTCTTATGCGTATTAGACGTTATAACCCTTTCATTTAAACTCAATTAAATTAATTAATAACTTCCATTGGCTTATACAATTTATTTTCTTTACGAACCTATTAAATTTTAATCCCTACTTGTAAAATTATGGCAATACTTGTTACTTTAAATTAACTAAATGAAGTAAATATCGCACGTAAATTTTGGTTGTTTTCTCTATACAGGGTGTTCGAAATTGCATTGTTTATACCTAAATTTAACCCTTTAAAATTACTACAATATATATATATATATATATATATATATATATATGAACACACACAAATGTATGAATAAATAAATATATATTGCTGTGACAGCCTTTGCGAGTAGGAGAATTAATGTTGTGAATTAGGTACAGCAATATATTTTTGCGAGGATACACTAGGAGATTTTAAATTATTATCTTACCTTCTTCTTCTTTTGCTTTGCCTAGCTAGCTCAACGGAAATTATATTGTGGAATTTACAAAATAAAATGAAACAGCAATTTGAAGAAACATCTATACAATCAAAAACATTTTTCGTTTTCACAAAGGAATTTATAAAACAGTTTACAGTTTAAGTTCATACAGTAAATTATTCCTAACGAAGATCTATATAATAAAATCATCCTTACATACTCTTTGTTAACAGGTACAAAATTAATTTTAGCTTATGCGTGGATAATTTGTCCATCTTTTATTACCACGTTCGTGAAATGTGATTAGCCAATAAATCTTCACAGATAATTTACTAAAGGTCAAGATGCTGCAAACTCTGACCTCAAAATTTTCTACAAACTATCCCCTTCACAAATAAAAATGAGAACTTATTTTAATTTAAATTCAAATAATTTTATCAGTTACAAACAAAGAAATTTAAGATATATACTTGTAATTTAAGAGTGTAATCATAACGACATTATTTCATTGGTCTTTCACAAAAGTGAAAAGTTTGTAAAAATTTTGATTTGGTATCTCTGTTTCTAGCTTTACAATGTCACAAAAAGTTTTTGAAGTAATTTTGAAGTCTTTAATGAGGTTTCCTGTTTTTTTCTTTTTGACCCATCTCACTTTACGATTTTTTAGCTATCACGGCCTTCTTTAGATTCCTTCTTTTCTCTATGCTGGTGTTCAGTGCCGGTGATTTTCTTTACTTACTTTACTTTTCTTTCTTGTCTGCACAGAATACCCTATCCATTCTAAAGAAAAAGAGAAATAGACAACCCCAATATAGATATTATGCAACGTAATCAGTCCGTCAATTGAATACAACAATATGCAACTTTAAACGAACAACGAAAGTCTGTGAAAAGACTTTCAATTGTGTAGTTCTGTAGCTTCAATATGCGCCTCCAACGAGCATCGGAATCTGTTGCGGAAAAGCGGGCATAATATAACATTGCATGTTTTAAGCAATTCTCCGTCGAAGTACTTTCCATTAAGTTCGCGTGTCATCCAATTCTTTTTGTTACTGATACAAATTTTATCCCCGCTATTTTAAAATCAGTCATGCACTACTTTTCTATAGCTAAAAATCTGTTCTTCTTTAGATTTTAGTGAAATTCAATTTTATAGCACAGTAAGTTTGTAGTAATAATAACTAAGTATATAGTACAATATCGATATAAAATAACCTTACTGGGTTGTTCCTTGAGGATGTTTATGACTTTATTTGTTGCCTAAATGGAAATAGGCTTTCCCAGAAATTGATCGCTCTTTACCAACCCTGAATATTAAAATTCTAGGTAAAACTCGTAGTAAACTTTTAAAAGGGCAGCTCATTGTAGACTACCGAAAACTACGTTTGATTTTTTAATGCTCTACCCAAAGAAACTACATTGGCCAGGAAGCGAGCTTTTTTACCTGGAAATTTTAAATTTTTTCGAACTCTTGCTGTTGCAAGCAATGTAGGGATCTTCAACGTGCGTGACAACACTCACATACGGGACCTACATTTAACCTCTCATCCGAACGAGCGTAATTTTGTGAAAAATGCTTGCTTCACATTTTTCAGGTGGACCCTGTCGGGACTCAAACCCGGGAGCTTGGGCTCAGTAGCCACACGCATACTAACTGAGCCACTGAGCTTTCTGACTATTGAACAAAGTTTTTTTTAATATACCTTATTTCTTATTAGTCTGTTACCTAAAAAATTAAAACAGACCTGATCCGTTTCCTGACTAACCCGTTGTTGAAAGTTAAAATCAAAATTTGTTGTTGTTAAGGTGCTCGAAATCACCCTGGTTTGTGTGTGGGTATGTGTATGTGTGCTAGTATGGAATTGTGTGTATGTGTTTGTCAGTATGTAGTGGTGTCATGCGGCTGCTTTCCCCTCCAGTTCCCGACCAGCGGCAGCCGGATACCAGAAACAAAGAAGTCCCCATCCCTGCACGCGTCCTGGCCATCGAGAGCCGGAAACCAGGGTGGTTACGTACAGTCCCTCTGTTTTTGCGTGTTAGTGTATATGTATTTGTGCTGGTGATGTTTGTGTGCGAGTGCGAAACTGTATGTGTGTGTTTGCCTGCATATAATGGTGTCATGGATCTGCCTCCCCCTCCAGTTCCCAACCGTCAGCAGCCGGAAATCAGAAACCTAGAATTCTGCATTTCTGCACGTGTCCTGGCCATCGGCAGCCGGAAACCAGGGAACCCACGTACGGTCCCAGGTGAGGTAGTGTCGTCAGTGATATTGCCAGAGTGTTTTCACAAAAGGTTACATTAAGATTATTTGCAATGTGGGTTAGTCAAGTCTCGAGTTATTAATACATCTGTGTTTGCCCTCTTGTTATTTGTTATTTAGTTTAGGTACAAATTTAAGTGTTAGTTTCAAAAAGTCCTAATTTATTAGCTTACAAATAAATTATATACTAAACTTATTCTACGTAGAAGGTCATCAGTCCGAGTGAGACTTGTTGTTTATGCACATGCACGTAGTGTCACTGCACATCTTCACTTAAATTAAGTTGAATTGTTTTTTATTATATGATTTAACTGCTGGTGTCTCAGCGACCCAACCCCTGCAAAGTCGTCAGTGGGCGGGTCTCTGATATTTCCAGGAGCGTCTTTGTATTGTTACTGTAGTCTCTATCAATGTAATATTTGATAGGGTACATGTTGTCATTTGGTCGCTCGAGCGCTTTGTATGTGTGTGTTTTGTGTATATTAGTTTTGCTTTGTTTTGGTGTTTGTTGTTTATTTGTTGGTTTGTAAGTTAGTTAGTTAGGGTCTTCGTCTTTCATCTAGTGTTTTTGTAATGTATTATGTAAGTTGATTTAGATGCGAGAAGTGGTCTTCGTCCCACAGTATGTCTGTCATGGTTTGTCCGTTGTTAAGTGCGTCTTGTATTAGTTTCTTGTGTGATGCGCGTTGTCGTGTGAGTTCCCAGAGATCCATGCATTCAGCAGTAGATGCTCTGAAGTCACCGTCATCCCGCAAGTGCACGTGTCTGTGTCAGTTAATTGAAATCTGGGATTGTATATTGGATATGATCCATGCCCTCTCATGAAATGAATAAGTCCCCGGTTAGGATGGAAGTTCCGTGTCTTCAGTTTGTGTGCTATGTCTGGAATTAGTATGTGAGTACGTCGCCAGTGCTAGTGGCACATCTGTGTTGCCATTGGACAATAATGATTTTCTGTATGTTACGTCATGTGCTTGATGGCTCTTCCGTAATTGTCTCCACGTTGGCGTACTGCTCTTTCCGTAGGAAGTATGTAGCAGTTCGTTTTTCTACTATTAGATCTAGTGGCATTATTTCCAGTGCTTTGGCCAATGCCTCTTGCGAGCCGGTACGGTAGGCCTCTATCGATCGCAGCATGAGTCTCCTTTGCACAGAGCTTACACGTTGTGGAGGCTTCAGTAGATTCATCTTGGGATGCCACTCGTTGGGTTATTACGAATGCCATCACGCTGTTCATGTAGAGTTTGACACAGTTGAGCGGAATTTTGTACTTGCATTGGGCTAGACTGGCGATGCCTTGCATTAAGCGTTTTGCCTTTGCGCACGTCTTTTGTAACTGATCTTTAAAGTTTTATTTCTCGTCCAGGATAACCCCAAGGTACTTAATTTGGGGCGATCTTAACCCCCACGTGTCGTAAGATGATTTAGGGGTTTCTTGAGAGATTCCCCTTCATCATCATGTGTGTGGTCTTGGACGCAGAGATGAGCATTTTGTTGCTTCTACACCAGCTGTTTATTTGCTCTACTGTGGTTGTAGCTTTTTGCTTGATTGCGATCCTTGCATTCCCCTGCACCATGACGAGTATGTCGTCCACGTAGGCAACGATAGTTAAAACTTCTTTCATAACCATCCAGCAAAATGTTACAGAATAAAGGTCCGCAGACAGATCCCTGCTGGCAACTTTTGGTAACGATTTTAGATATCGACTGAGGTCCTTGTAGTGTAACGTGTCTGTCAGGCAGTAATTTCGAAACGTATGATGCAGTTATTTGGGACAGTTGATTGAATCTAGCCTGTGAAACAGTACCGGCCACCAAAGGTTGTTAAATGCTCTCCAATGTCTATCATTACTTTTAGGACGTATTTACTGTCGGACCTTTTCAAAAATTCAAAAACGTGGTTGATAGCGTCTTCAGTCGACTTTTCTTCTCTAAAACCGTATTGGCAATTATTCATACCGTGTACATTTCTATGATCCATCATCTTGTTCGTTAGTAATCTTCCATATATTTTCCCTAGAACGTTCAGGAGGAATATCGCCCGATATGATCCTGGGAAGGACATATCTCTGTCATGCCCCTTCGGGATAATTACCAGGTTTGCCCTTTTCCAAATGGTAGGAAATTTTGTTTGTATGAAATATTTATTGTAGAATTCAGTTAACCCATCGGATATTTGGTCTGCCAACGTCTTTATGACTTCTGCCTGGATGTTATTAAGACCGGGTGCTTTTTCTTTCCGCTCCTTGCAATCATTAGAACCACCTCCCTCTTCGTGAAAGGGAGAAAGTTCTCCACCTGTCGATTCCAAGGCCTGCTGCCATTGCCATTTTGACGAATTATGCTGTTCCGTAGATCCGCTTGACTGTCTGAGTTTTCATCGGGATTGTCATCAGGTATCAGCACTTTTATTACTGCCTTTGCCGAATCGTTTCAGTTAGAGGTGTATTTGTCATCCACCTGTAGGGTGGAGTAGATGGTTGGTGGTATGATCTTATCTCTAACTATTCGATATGGAACTTCCAATGCGTCACGCCCAGATCCGCTTGACTGTCTGAGTTTTCATCGGGATTGTCATCAGGTATCAGCACTTTTATTACTGCCTTTGCCGAATCGTTCCAGTTAGAGGTGTATCCGTCATCCACCTGTAGGGAGGAGTAGATGGTTGGTGGTATGATTTTATCTCTAACTATTTGATATGAAACTCCCCATGCGTCACACCTCACGTGTTTATCTACAAATTTGTTCCAGGATTTTCGCTTGAATGTTTGTAGCTTTGTTTCGTATACAGCTTTTGTTCCTTGATCCCTGGCTGATTTGTTTTTCCGGATTTTCTTGTTTGTTTTCTCAATGTCAAAAGCTCCTAGGATCATGGGGTTGGCATGGGTCCTCGACACTGGGTTGTTTGTGGTATCGACCGATTCATATCTTGGTGTATGGCATTAGTGAGTTGCTTAGCTTATTTGTGGGCATTTTCTCCTTGTTGTATTATAGGTATCCGATGAAAATTTTCTTTGAGTGTTTTCCACTTTGCCTTTTTGATGTTGTTTTTCCTACCTGTCGTTGGAGTATTGTCTCTAGACGGTGTGGTTTCGGGTTGTCTGTTAAAATCGAAAGTGATCAGATTATGATCACTTATTGTTACCCTGCTGTGGACCTTCCAGTTGGATATACGTCGGTATGCACTGCCATTAGGTTGACTAATACTTTCTAGCTGTTATTGATGTAGAAGCTGTTCAACCCTTTCGCCCCTGTTATCCGTGTCGTCGCAATGCCACAGTGGAGATTTAGCATTGACATCGGCTGACAGGATGGTTGGTAGATGGTTGTGCGTACGAAAAATGGTCTCTGGGTCTCCATGCGTCTGGTTTGTGTCTGTATAGGAAGTAGCTCGTCGCCACTATAAGTGGTTTTAAGTCGTTTACTGTCACTTCGATGCACACGCAGTGTTCATTCTGGATGTTATGTATACGTGTTACGGTGATATTCTTGTTAAGAGCTATCACCCCTTTGGTTATCACCCTGGCTGTTATAGGCATGCCTGAAATTTTATCATGGGTCACGTATGGTTCTTGTGGGAGCAGCAGATCAAGGTTAAGTTCTTCCGCAAGCTTGCGGATTTCTTTCATTACCGTTGCACTCTTTATCCCGTTCAGCTGGCCAATTTTTAGAGTCTGTGTGTTGTTAATGTTCGTCTGGTCCAAGAATCGTAAAGTTGGTGTACCTGTTTGCGTGCCCCTATGTTGATGTTGTTCGTCGTGAGTGGTTTGTGTAGTATTGTCGTGTTTGGTAATTTCGGTTGTCAGAAATTGTTGGTTCTGTTCTTTGTGTCGTTGTGCCCTTTGTCTATTTTGTAGCGTTTGTGATATTGGTTTGTTTGTAATTTTGGGTGTTTGTTGGTGTCTAATGTCCATAATCTGTCTTTTGTACGAATCTCTCCCACATCATTTTATAAGTTGTGCAGTGTTTGTGATCTTCAATACATGTTTTGCATCTTTTGCAGCACGGGATGCAAACCTTACATGTGATTTTCCAATACTCCACCCGAAGGTACTACATTGGCCAGGAAGCGAGTTTTTTTTCACCTGAAAAATTTTGAATTTCGCCGAACCTTTGCTGTTCCAAGCAAGGTAGGGATCTTTAACATGCGTGATAACACTCGCACACGGGATCTCCATTTTACCTCTCATCCGAACGAGATCGTATTTTTGTGAAAAATACTCACCTGACATTTTTCAAGCGGACCGTGTCGGGATACGGGATGCAAACTGCTGGCTGGGTAGATTTAGGGCGGTCGGCCCTTTTGTGTTTTGCGTCTTTCTCTCCACAGTGACAGCAAGTGTCATGCTGTTTCGGACAGTGCTTTTTATGTGCACAAGATTCTGACATCTTTGGCATTTTGGCACAACTATGTAGTTCCTTACGGAGAGACTCTATTTCACGTATAATTTGGATGTTGGTATTAGAAGGTTTCTGATTTTTCCATTAGTGGATGCTACATGGAATTTTTCTTCAAACTCTTGTTTACTTAGTTTTCTCTAAATTTTGTTTGTATATCATGTCGGTGATTTTATCGTCCTTAAGGTACTTTGGAACATCATAAATAATGACCAACAGTGGCCTCTCCGGGATTTTTTGCAATTTAGTATATATCCCAATTTCTGGTTGTTTATAATTATTCAGACTCGGTTTTGTTCTCTACAATTAGGGTTTTAGTTGCAGCGCGAATGCTTTTAATTGTGATATTGTCTTGGGAAGGGTTGGTGGATTTGGTAAAAATGTCTCTAATGTGTTGAACCATTTCTTTTTTTTTGCTGTAATAAAGGTGGTTGAGGTCTGGTTTTTGGATATGAGGTCCTGTTTTGGGTTTGGTGCGTACGTGGACGGTACAGCACTAGCATAGGATATGCCAGTGTTTGTGTGTTGTTGTGGGTGTTTTTCGTGCTGGATCTTCTTAGTTCCCAGTTCCAATTTGGCCTCAAAGGGTTGTTTTTGCGGGGTTGAGTTTTGTTGTTTGAGTAGTCTGTTTTCCCTAACTATCTCTGTTTGGAACAAGACCCATTCAGTCACTGTTGTTTTTAATTCGGATTTTTTTCCTACTTTAAGTCTGTTCGTGTCGTCTAAGTTACAATCAACGTATCTAATTAGGCCGTTGTACATTCGTAGTAATATTTTTTCAGTATTATCAGCATCTCCAGGTTGTTCCGGGGTTGATTCCCTTGACCTTTTTGGTCTTATCTGTATCTGTTGTGTACCGGATGCTTGTGTAGCTTGCATTATTTGTGCAGGTGTAATGAGTGCGATATGAGATACAACCTCATTTAACATGTGATCCCTTAGTCCATTCTGATTATCTTGTACGGTGCCCCCCTGCATATGCCGGAGGGAGGTTGACCCGACATTTTAAAATTCTTATAAAAATATGCGATAGTCTATTCGCGTAATTTAAATTAAGATAAACTGCGCAATGATCCCGAGATTCGTTTATTTAATTGTTTCTTCGGAAATTTCCTGGTTTGACAAAGAAATGTCCCACTAACGCTACTGAAATTGTAAACGGATATGAACTAAATAAAAGTGTAAAATAGGTGTTGACTATAATGATGCACTACAGACCGAGTTACTGTAATTTATTGATTGGGACTTTTCAAAAGGTTCTAAAATGTCCCCTATTCTCGCACTAATTGTTCAAGTGCTCCGAAACCAACCCGATTCACCCCAAGACCCGGTCCAACCCATTTCCAAATTTGCCGACACTGCTTTGGAGTGTGCCCGATCAACAAGACAAACAAAATGAATGGGGAGGGATCCATAATGACGGATAGCAGCTGCCAGCTCTGCTTACCGGTGCGACCTGAAGAATCGACTTAAAACTATCCAAACCCCGCTAGCTAATTTAAAATGGATTCAAATTTTCTAAGAATACGCCAAATATATTAATAGTGAATCCAGCTATTTTACCTGCTCTATAAATTTACAAATTCGTCTTCCCTGATCTAAGTAATTTGTTAGCTTCAGTCCGTCCCTAGCTTTCCCTATCATTCCCTAACTAATTTATTTTGTAATTACAATCTTCTCAGACAATCTTCCTTCCTATATATAAGCTGCCACCAAAAATGGCGGCAGAACGTCAAACAAATAATATCAAGCCACAAACAATAAAAGCAGGCAAAAATATGAATATAAAAATAAATATAAATATAAATATTTATGTAAATATATAAATAAACATCTATACGCATTAGGCGTTGAGCAGTGCATAAAATTGCAAAAAGCATAACCCAAATTATCAGGTGCACAAAACGTGCTCGTTAAATTATTTCAAATCTACTAATTATCATAAATCAATGCTTATGCGAGTACAACCGCCACAATTTAGTTCTTACCTCGTTAATATATTTCTCCAGCATCCGAAGATCTGGTCGTCTGCATACATTTAAACTTACTGCTAGGCGGAAATGGATATGCACTGCTAAAGTTCCGGTGGGTATGTACTAATCGTCCTGGGGATCGCAATCACTATCACTTAACTTTTATTTTATTATTTTATTCCTTTGTTTGTTTCATTGATTTAATTTAATGAGGGTTTTTGATTTATATGTTCTTATTTATTTATTTGCCCGGATTAAGTTTTTTTTATTTATTCCCGATTTCCGCGCGTATAAGGTTAGTGGTTATAGTGATTGTATCAGTGGTGCGGAGGTTGTCGTGCATATGGACTTTTATAAATATTCTGATAATTTTTTTTTGTTTATTTTAATTTTTTTTTGCTTTTTTTTCTTTTTTTGTTAATTATTTAAATGCAGGCTTTGGACACCAAACTCATATCATTTAACGCCAGATCAAAATCTAAAATTTCGAATCCCCCTTCCTCCCTTCGGATTTACGCGCGGTTATCGCCGTTTAATCTCGCGACCTTTTCCGCGAACTCTTTAAAGGCTATCCAGAACGCCTTCTGGTTAGCCACTTCCCCAACTTCCTATAGGCTCTTTGGCCATGCTAGACCTAGGATAACTAATTTGCTATCAGCTAACCCTCCATTTGCCGTTTCAAGCGGGCAGTCGAAGAGCACGTGCTCTGCGCTTTCAGCGCCTTCACCGCATTCGCAGCGGTCGTTATCTGTTAAACAGAATCTTTATACGCTTTTAAGACACCGTGTCCTGTTATCAGTTGCACCATTTTATGATCGAGTTCTACCTCGATATTACCTCTAGCTTCTAAGCTTGGTATAAATTTGTGGGTCAACCTGCCCGCGGCAGCGTTGTTCCACTTTTTTTCCCATTATCTGATTGACTTTTCGCGCAGCTTTCTTTTAATTAGAGAACTGGGTATCGACGGATGTGATATCCGAAAGTCGCCCGTCGCGGCCTCTTTAGCTAATTCATCAGCCCTATCGTTCGTTACGTTACTATTGTGCGACCTAACCCAACAGAACTTTAAACGTCGAAACTCAAGCGCCGTATGCGCTATCCTCCAGACATCCGCCTGGAGGTTTGTCAAGCTGTTCATGTTTGTTCAACTATTGAACAACTGGATTTGTGGATGAAAAGGAAAAGAAGTTCTTTGTTTTGTTCGAATTCGGTGCAATTTTAATTTGCGCACAGTAAATGCAGAGCGCAAATAGAGAGACGCCACAGTTGAACGCATTAAAAACTCGGAAAAGTACACAAATGTTCAAATTTTCAAGCAAGTCTGAGGCAATCTGAGAATTTTGCAAGAATGCATGTTTACTTTCTAATTGACAGTTTTCTAGGGGCCTTTCTTAATAATTTGCATGTATCATCGAGCAAAGAAAAGCCAAGCCAAGAAGCTTTTCCCATAGCCACACTTGAAGCAGTGCTCAATTTTTCTACAGTAAAACGAATAAAACTATTTTAAGAAACTCGATGTGTAATGATAGCTTAACAGCTATTTCGGTTGTATCAATTAAAGAAATTATAACCTCAATGTTTGATTCTAGTCAAAGTTATTGGTTAGTCTGGCACAATAAAAAGATTCACGTTTTCCGTCAATGATTAAGAAGACAAATAAATTTTTTTTGAAATACTGTTAAATACAGGGCCCGGCAGATTGAGCGCCCCTTGGAAGGGACATAGCTGTGGATGGGGTGGGTGTGTGGTGGAACCGAGCACGTCATAGAGTAGCGGTCTATGTGCCATTTTCAGTGTATACTATGGCGTGATAAGGAGAGCATCATGCATTTGTTGTGTAGAAGTTTATGAAAAACTGCGGATCGTCGATAGCAACGCAACGTGCTTTTCGGGTCCAGCTTGTCCTTCGACGACGGGACCCTGTTCTCGACAAAAAAAACTATTTACCGTTTGGTATTAAGTTTCAGAGCTCTCGGTTCTGCACTTTAACGAAAATCTCCTGACCGACCTTACACAGCAACAGGACCGAAAAATGTGTTCGTCTTTAGAGCACGCGAGCCTTAATCAGAGCATCAACAATGGTGGGAAACACTAGCACGATGCTATGTTCAAAACAAATTTAATTAAATGGCATTATGTATACCTTACAATAATACAATAATTTATTTTGTTTTTCAATTGATTTAAATTTTATTAGCTTCCGAGTGAGGGGTGTTTTTTCTGCCAGACCCTGTATATTGCACCAATAGCGGAATTTTGTTGAGTATGCTGCCGAAGCACGAAGCTTAAGTGATATGGTTTACTATTTCTAATCTGTGAAACGTTGCTGTAACCAAAACATACTTACCATCTGATGTATTTTGCTTAAGCATAATTTTTTAAATTAATAAGATGCAGCGTTACTAACCTTTCACAATGCCAAACTTTTTCAACATAATCGATGCAGTTGCGTGTCTCTTGCCTTTTTAATAATTTGACTTCCAAAAATTGCTTTTCAGTACGTATGTGTATAAGTGCGGTATTCAGCAAATTTATGTAGTACAGCTTTTAATATTAATCAATCGTCACTTCAGAAACGCATATCGACAGCTGACAAATGAATAATTAGTTTTTTCGTAATATTGTTTTTTAATCCCTTAGCTTTAATACACCTAACGCAGCATTCTCCAGTTTCGCCATTAGTGCGACCGTCATAAATCAGCAATAAAATACGTATAAAGTAGATAGAAAATTCATATCTGATACGATAAGCGCGATCGTATTTTTCTCTAACAGAATTGCTGTAATGTACAAAACCAAAGGAGTTCCGATAAGAAAGAGACAATGATTGTAGGGAGTATGGCCGTATTGTTTCCGCATAGGGGTGTCAAGTGGTCACATTTATTTGCTGCGGTGAGTCTTCATAAGAGAGAAATGTGACAAGCGGAATATGTCCCCAGGGCAAAGAATGGTCGTTCAATCATAAACGCACATGCTAAGATCACTTGTATTATTTACAAAGTTTCTATCTTACAAAACCCCGGGGTACTCTGAATTGAAATGATTCATTAGTATCAACGAGGAGAGCCTGTATAATTTGGTTGTGTTGTTCCCTAAAAGTATTTTTCAATTAAATTGCACTTAATGTTACTAATTGGACCCTTAATAGTATTACTAAAATAAAAGTTGACATATAAATACCTAGGTATCTAAAGAGCCCCTTCTAAATCTGCCCTATTATCTGCAGCGTAGAACTAATGATATTTTCCAGCGTTTTAAAATATCAGCATTCATGGTGTTACCCTAACCCAGCTAAACAAAAACTCGAGGGTGTAGTTAATGATTATAATGGTATCACAAATGGCAATATAGTCAGTAGTCACTCGTCGTCTTGTCTCATTAAGTGTAATTATTTAGGGTGACCGACTTTTCAACATTTTAATAAAATTGGTGTCCTGTGTATTATTGATTACATACATAATCATTTTTTATTCAACTAAAAACAGAAAAATATTGCCAGGCACCCTAATTTCTCCACTAATTAATTTAATACCCTACTGATCACGCGTATTATGTTTAAAAGTTGAGAGAATCCCTAATATATTGCATAATATAATTTGGGAACAGCAACTTAAAAAACTGCGGTTGATCGGATTCTGTATCAAGGCGGATTACGGAGATTATGTACCAGGAGGGAACGGGAACCCCTAGGGATGCCTGTCACCGGAGCTTTTGCTTCGACTATTCTAGATAATACGATGATATTGCAAATATACATTAGTTGCCCTGCTAGATGTGAATGTTACTTATCTAAACCAAGAGCAAACCTTTATTGAGTTTCTACAAAAATCAGACATGTATCGTTGATTAGAAATATTTCTACCTAATATTTGTCTTATCTTTATACTCAACATCCCTTGTCGATAAATCTAAAAATGAGACCAATTATCAGAGAGATTGACATATTTAAAGAAAGGTTTTTCTGTATCGCTATATATTAGAACAAGAGCATATTAATAGATTATACGATGTTGTTTAATTACTTTATCTTAATAGCATTTTTAACATATCAAAAGCCTTTCTAAAAACGTAATGTTCAGTCTGATTCAGGATGTGAGATTTACAGCATACTTATTAATAGATTAATATACGCAAAAGTATAATAAAATAACATTGTAAAACTACACTAAGCTCATTGTAAGTAGACCACAATAGTTGCATTTAGACTCGCCATAATTTTCTGCTCTATTCTTTTATCCCAGGTTAACACACATTTTTACAAAAACTTAATTTCAAAAATTACTAGCTTTTTTCCGCAATAAGTCAATCGTAATTGGGCACTTTTAGGTTGCTTTTTGTGGCAATTTTATTTTCGGTGACAGCTTTTACATGATAATATTGCTACACCGTCTAGAGTTTTTCCGAAAAGTTTTGAGAAGATGCCGCTAATCCAAGTATTATTAGCCTTATGCTGTTCCAGAATTGGCGAACAATACTGGGACATTATACTTTAGTAAAACTTTCGACAACTTCAAGTTACACTGTCCATTTGTATTCCCACTAGTAGGTGAGGTGTAGAATAGCAAGTTCCGAGAAATTGCAGTTTTACATAGGAGAAAATTCATTTATTCACAGGTGTAATAATTAGTGTTTTTCTATTGTATTAAGGATGAAGAGGTTAACAAGAAAAGAAAAATAGTTCCTACATTGTTTAGATCTTAAGGATTAATCATAGGAAAATAAAATAAAGTGTTTTGAAAGACAATATTCGGATTTTCAGTAAACAGACGATTAACCTGAACCTCTGTGTGGTGTCGCAATTATATGCTCCTTCCAGTGGACCGTTAATGTAAGAGAATGAGATACATACGAAAAATCAAATCACTAGTAGGAGATTTGAACCAGCAGCTTCTTATTGGAAGAACCTGTTCGCGATCTAGGCAACACAAGCTACTGAGCGTACATCAACTGTGCGTATTATATTACAGCTCCTTAATGGGTATATGTAAATTCTTGAACGAATTTTAGATTATATTAGTTAAAGTGTTTTAAACGGCCTAGAAACTATTATAGAATATTGGATGTACCTTCGGCAAGATAGTAAAGTCAGTAACTTAGGGCACGCAGAATCACAAAAACAAAAGCAATTGCGTTTACCTAGGTAAGAAACCTTTACTAATTAGAATCTAAAATATTAAACCTTTGACAGAGATATAGTAGGTATAGGAGCTATAGCTATAGTATTATAAAAGATTGTGATTAAGCTGCAAGTGCTATTTTAAATATCTGGTTGTTATTATGAATATTTGGATTCAAAATTTTTTTACGCTATTCAACAGATGTTACATATCTATGCAGTAGTATTCTAGAAATAGAATACAATATTTTTTTGTTACTATTGGTCAAATGTGTTGGTTAATTGTTCTTTATTCTATCTACCTCCTGCCAGTAGTCTTATACATTTGCACTTAATCTTTCTAAAACCAATTTGGTCTTTCTCTATTTCGTCTTCCAATTTCTAACCATTCTTCAATAAAGCATGTTAGTTAAGACTTTTGACGCATGCGACGTTAAGATAATTGTTCTGTAATCTTGACATATGTCTACTTTAGCTTTCTACGGATTTATTCACAGTCGGCAGAGTTTACCTTTCGCTATTTCGTATAAACATTTTAATAACTCTACGGGTGTCAACTGATCCTACTGCGTCACTAATACTTAAATTATTTCTTGCTTTTTCAAATTCTGATTTTAAAGTGGAGTCTTTTTCTGATGCATTCAACGCCCTCTTGTTTTCTTCTGTGTCACCCCATGCAATTTTTTATCTATAGCTCCTCATTGTATTCTGTCCGTCGAGTTACTTTTATGTACTGCTATACAAATGCTCTCCGTCCTCGCTCAATAAATTACTAAATTCTTGTTTTGCGTTTACTAAAACGCTTCTTTACTTTGCTGTATATTTTGTATACCTTACCGACAATCACTGGCCGTTAAATTTCAGAGCACATTTCAATAGTTCAATCTTCATAGATGTTCTAAATTTCTTACTTATTTCTCTTTAAGGTTGTTTATATAATATACTCCCCATGATACTGTAGGCACGCTTTACTGCCGGAGCCGTGATTATTAAAACTACGTCTTCGGATTTGGATCGTTTTATATTAACTCATAAAGGCAATGTCGTAAAGGACATCATCACGACAAGGCATGGAATACTACTTCCGATCGTGCCGGCTTCTACGTTCAATTAAGCCGAAAGTTGTCTTGTGACAAAGTAGTGTACGCCAGATACTTAATTTTGGCCTAGCCGACGCACTAATCTTTAATTCAAAAGGTGCCTTGTAGCAAAGTAACTGAAGGATACTTTGAAAATTACGGTTTATACAGTCCTTGTCATTCTGAATAGACCTGCACCTTGAAGAAGTTCTAGATTACTAGAACGGGTGGAATGGCTTTCGCGTTCCAGTGTCCTATAGAGCCAAACTACAGGTTCAACCAAAGTAGTAGGGTCTTTAGTAAGAAACCAGACTAAAACAGGTCCCCGAAAGAGGGCAGCGACTGTTTCGGTACTTAAATTAGCAGAGACCATGTTTTCTTATCTACCTTTTATAAGTTTCTATTATATTATTTTTCTGAAATCCATTACTATAACTGCAACGTCCTGTCTAAGGAATTAAGATTATTTAAAAAAGTTTGACATTTGAATGTATGTCTGAAGAATAACAATTTATCCTACAACAAATATCTGTCATCCTTGAAGTACAAACTATAAATATACCGAAAACTAAAAGCTTTCACTTCAATATTTTTGTGTTTTGCTGCATATATAAATTCTCTGACCTCTGAGTTTGCTTATTTATTCATATTAACTTGAGGTTCAAACTTCTGTTAAAATAATAACCTCAATGTCTACATATCTTAAGCTTTGCCTTAAGATCATAAAATCATAAATGTAAAATTAGCACAAATATTTAGTTCCCACAGCTACCCATATATTCTAATAAATATTTAACAACGGCCTTTAAACGGAGTAAAATTGATCATGTATAATGTGTTTGTTCTAATTAGCACTGCTTCCTAGTTAAAAATAACTTCCAAATTGATATATTTACGTTCATAAATCACAAAAACATTTTATAATTGCTAATTGTAACAAACGATTGTATCTTAATTTAAAGTTGAAACTGCAAATAGTAAAATTTGTGTTTATAGCATAGTTTTACAAGGAACTATAAAAACTAACACAATAAACACAAAGTTTCAGGAGTCAGAATTGTAAAGTCGATTATTAATTTTGTTTCTTGTAAGAATTCTCAGATTTGAACAATTGAACTGCAGTTGAAGACAATTATAGTAACACAATATCATTGACGATGCTCTTCAGATGCTACTAGGCAGTTGAAGAAGCAAACTTTTCTCTAATATCGACTAAAATAAATGTACCTGTTTCAATTTTTTAAATTGTAACATTGAAAACATCTTAGTTTGATAGGAACTTTATTTAATACAAGAATTTCGAAGTTCTTACTGACGCAGCCTTTACCTTATTTACTAAAATTTGTTTTTGTGTATTTGGGAACTCGGGAATAGTCGAGAATTCTCGACTCGAGATCGAGACGAGAGTTAAGTGTTTCTCGTTTTCGTCTCGAAATAGATTTTCGTTTCTCGTCTCGATCTCGTTTCGAATTTCTAGACGAGATCGAGACGAGAACGAGAATTCCCGATCTCGAACGGCATCACTACGAAGATAAACCAAGATACGTTAAATGATATTAAAATTTAATAATAACGGGGGATTTTAATTCAGTGCTAAGTGAAGGTAGGGAAAGAACAAACTAATTAGAATGAATTTTAGGGATATAAAACCGTATAGCAAAAATATAAGGGACGCAGGAGGAAACATCATTATAGAAAATGTAGAGAAAGTGGTTAGATGGAAAGAATATACAGAGAATTTATATGCAGAAGTCGAACTAACAGCATTAGAACAGGATTCAGACATTGAAAATGATGACTAGGGATATCCTATACTTAGAGATGAGTTTGAATTAGCATTAAAAGGTCTGAAAAATGGTAAGACGCCGGGTACAGATAAGGTGCAAGCAGAAACTCTAAAAGCCGCTGGGCAAGCAGTAACAGAACGTCTCTTCCAACTTGTAAGCTATATGTATGAGACAGGAAAAATACCTAAAGATCTCAAACGTAACATCATGTCACTGTATCAAAAAAAGGGAGGCGCGGTTAGATGTAAAAATTTTCGAACAATAAGTTTGACAGCACACGTGTCAAAAGTATTAACTAGAATTGTACAAAGACGAATGGAAAAACAAGCTGAAGAAATACAAGGAGAAGATCAATTTGGGTTTAGGCGAAACATGGGAACACGGGAGGCTATTTTAGCTCTCAGGGTGATAAAGAAGAAAACAACTGAAAAAGGGGAAAGCCTGTATACAGGGTTTGTAGATCTGGAAAGAACATTCGACAATGTGAAATGGAAAAGAGGTGATACCCAAAAGATTGGAATGAGTCTCAGGGATAGACGAATAATACATAGCTTATACAAAAAGCAAACGGCGGTAATAGAATTAGAGCAGGAACGTAGAGAAGTAAATATCAGGAAAGGAGTGAGACAGGGGTGTGACGTATCCCCAATAATGTTTAACTTGTACATTGAAAAGGCAATGAATACTGTCAAACGCAAAAAGATATTTGGAATTATTATGCAGGGACAAAAGGTTGATACGGTTAGATTTTCAGATGATATAGTGGTATAAGCATCCAGCAAGGAAGAGTTAAAAGCAGTTTTTACTGAAATGGAAACAGTTCTGACAGAGAGATACGATATGAAAGTTAACAAAAATAAAACTAAAGTACTAGTATGCAAAAGAGGGGAAAATAAATCAAAAACAAGAATACAAATAGGTAATGAGAACTTACTACTGGTTAAGGATTTTTGCTACCTAAAAAGCCCAATAAGGCAAGATGGGAAGAGCGCAAAAGATATGAAACGAAGATTAGCACAAGGTCGTGCAACATTTAATAATTACTATGTTCAAAGACAACAAACATAGAAACAAGGAAAAAATTGCTTAAAACTTATGTATGGAGCACAGCACTGTACGGCTGTAAAACTTGGACAGAGGAAAAACGGACAGGAAAAAAATAGAAGCCTTTGAAGTGTGACGTTACAGACGTATGGTGAAGATATCATGGAGAGACAAAGTTAAGAACAAAGAGGTATTAGAAATGGTAGGGAAAGCAGGAAGGATGTGGAAAACAGTAGAGAAAACTAGTAGAGATAGGATGATAAGCCACATACTAAGGCAGGAGGGAATAGTGCGGAATATATTAGAAGCAGTGATAGGAAATAAGAGAGGCAGAGATAGACCTAGGTTGGACTATTGCACACAGATAGTGAAAGATGTAGGCCGTAAGAATTTCAGTGAAATGTATAGACTAACTAAGAATAGAAATCGATAGAGGTACATGTCGAACCAGTTCCAAGAGGGAAAACCTAATGGCGAAAAAAGTAATTGTACTTAAACCTTATAATTATTATAAGCAACTACAAGTACTGGTTTTGCAATAGTATCAACTATTGTTAATTGCGCGAAAGGATTTACTGAAAAACTATTAATTCGGCAAACGTCTATATGTTGGGGTTCTTGGCAGCCACAGTTTGCTTAACTTCTTTCACAAACTATTGAATTTCGGTAAAATGGGACATATAATTAGAAAACAACATAAGGGGAACCGAGCTGTATCTATGCTGTGGAAATTTCAGGGAACTGTGTAGGCTAGCTCAGAATAGAAATAAGTGGAGGTACGCATCCAAGCAGTTTCAAGACGATAAACTTTGCCCGAAAGGATATATTGGAAAACTATTAATTCGGCAAATGTTCGAATGTTGTGGGATCTTGGTAGCCGCAGGCTGCTTAACCCCCTTCACATACCACTGAATATCGGGAAAATAGGGTACATATTTTTAAAATAATGAAATGGGAACCGAACTGCTTCTAACAAGAAAGTGCAGTGGCTATGTTCGAAGACAACAAACATAGAAACAAGGAGAAAATTGTTGAAAGCATATATGGAAAATAAAGAAAAAATAGAAGGAAGGGAAGGACAGGATACGTTCTAAAGCATTTTTGGGGAAGGGTGCGGGATATATTATAACCAGAGATAGTAAAAAAAAGAGGTAGAGGTAAGCCTAGATCGGACTAATGCACGCAGATAGTGAAAGATGCAGACTAGAAATTTCAAGTAAATGAGTAGGTTAGCTCAGAATATTAAACAATGAGGGTACGCGTCTAACCAGTTCCAGGACTGAAGACCTAATGATGATGACAGTCCTTGTCATTTGCAGCATGAGTGACTAATACAAGTAAATAAGCTATATGCTTGGTGAATATTACTGTTTGGCTTTGGTGCACCTAGTGCCATTTTCCATATATCGAAAGAAGTTGATACCCTATATTCGTTAATTTTGTGTTGATTCTTTTGACTTTTCTTCTTTAGAAAAAGTAATTTTAACTATCTAGTTTGTTTAATCAAAACTGATAGTGCGGCCTCTTTCGTGTTTTTGGAAATGGTCCAATTCTGGAACACATATTATTATTAGTCATTATGCTACACAGTTCATACATGTGTTTGTTTATCCACTTTAATATTATCCTCCTTTATCCAAGGTTAAACTTTTTCATTTAAGCTGATGTATAATTTTCTTGTCTAATGATTATCCTGTCTTCCTCTATATTTTTAAGATTTTCATTACCATTAAAGCCGTTTGGAGTATGGTTATGAAAATTCTCCTCGCTGCCTCTCCTTGCAGTTTCTCTAAATTGTACATTTTTGACCCAGACCTCTTTGAAGTTTATTTGAAGCTTTATTGAGAATATTACGTTATTATTTGGGTTAAAAAGTCGTGATACAAAATAAATAGGTGATGCATACTGTTAATACAAATTGCCCTATGCTATATAAATTAGCGTAGTGATTGATAAAAATTAATTATAGTGCTTTGATGACAATTAGTTAAGGGGATAGCGAGTTACATATCCCCCAAATTAGAATATATATGTAATTAATGGAACTATTAAGAATTAAGAATTATTAAAATTTAAGTTAGATGCAACAATGTAAAATTGAAGGACAATAAAAAGATTAATGAAAGTTCAACAAGCCAGACAGTGAGAACGGAAACAGACATTGTATTCCAGACGTAACGTGATACTGCAGGTGCAGGTCGCAGTAGATTATAAGACAGCAATTATTAGAATTAAGATTATTACATTGTATTAAATACAGAAGTAAGCAGACATGAGCTCTGCAGTTCCTAGAAGCAATGTGAGGGGCAGGGACAGCATAAATACCCTCGAGAGTCCAATATGGTCTGTCAGTCTAGAGCTTCCCAACTTTAGCATTGTTGTCAGTTCAGCTACTCACCATAATTTTAGTTTAATTAATAAAAGTGATATTCGAACTCATACGTGATTGCATATAACGAACTTTCAGTCAAAATTCAACTGTAATTCAGTATAAAAATAAATTTGTTTAAACTTTTTTGCAAAAGTTTTTTAAAAAGTCGCGCCAAGAGGCCCAAAACCTAGCTAGCGTCGTACTTTTAAAAGTGAGTATTTGTACTGTTAGCGTTTAGCTGAAAATAAATTGTCGTGAGTGTTTTAAGAATTTCACTGTAACTACGAGTTGTTGAAAATGCTTGTGTAATCAGTTGATAATAAAGAAGTGTTGTTTTGCAAAAGAGTTTTTTACAGAATGGAGTGTGCGCTGCAGTTGCGCAACTTAGGATTTAAAGAAAAACGTTGACATAAAAGTTTTCCAGAAAGGTTTAAAATTGCCTGAGCTAAGAAATTAGTAACACTAGAAATTTAAAAATTGTTCAAAAGATGGAAATATTACTAGTCTAGTTGTAACAAAGTATTGATATTTTTCGAGATATGAAGCAATTTGTAACAGAAATGAAATCCTGTTCAAGTTTATCCCCTACAAGTTGCGTAATTTCACAATTGGGTTGTCGTGTATTACTTATATCAAAATGATTTGCTTACATTCAAACATGTAGCACATTTTATTTGTCAATTTTGTCTACTTATGCATATTAATTTCTGTATAATCATAAACAAGCTTATTTATTTCGTACTAATAGTTCAACGTTTTAACCTCGGTTGATGTTTGTATTGACGGTCATTAAAATCACATGTTGTCGTATCATAGCTATCACCTTAAAGAATTGAACTTGTCGTTTTAGTTGTACGCATACGAGTATAATCTTTTCGTAAATATTTCTGAATAGATTGCTCCACTTTCATGCCGCAATATGTAAGAACAAAATTTTTGTTGATAATAATCGACGTGTTTGCCTAGAGGACATGCCCTACACAAGTTTAGCTAGGCGTGTCCTCGTGTTCTGTTAAGCTATCCTCAATGACTTGCTATTATTTTTATATTTTATAGAAGACTAATTATTGTGATTTTTGTTGCAAGCTACGTTTATGTACAACAAAGTA